>VFFE01007103.1:1220929-1368841 GCA_008921705.1 Burhinus oedicnemus | reverse complement strand
GCCCACAGGCACTCACCGGCCAGGAGCAGCGTGCACGCCAGAGCCAGCCCCCACACCGACTTCATGGCGACGTGGGCTGTGGTGGCAGAAGAGAACGGCCCTTCCTGGCACTCCTGCCCCGCGCTCCCGAGCCCGCCGCAAGTCCCCCCACCGGCGCCGAGCCCGCTGGAGCGGCCGTGGCCCTCCCCCTCCGCCTTATCAACCCGGGGCGCTGGAGGGTGGGGGGAGCCGCTCCGCCACTGGCCAATTGGAGCGTACCACGCCAAACATATAGCCAATAGGAAGCCTGGAAGGGAGGGGTCTGCGGCTATCGCCGCCAATCGTGGCTTTCCATGTGCGGTTTCCTGCGGACAGAGCGTGGCCGGCGCCGATTGGCCGGGCGGAGGGATCCTTGACCAATCGTTTCCGCGGAGGGGTTTAACCGGCACGGCCTCCTGGTATATTTTTAATGAATAAGCCGTTAACGTTTAACGCCGAGGCCACGTGGGCCGCAGCCGCTGCGGCCGCACCCAGGAGCGATAAGGACGAGCTCCACATGGGAAGCCCGTTCCGACCGCTTCCGGGGGCACCCGGGACGTTTACCGGGGAGACGGTTGCTATGGTAACAGGCACTTCCGGTCGCTGCGGCCGACCCCTCGCGCCCCCGCCTACCAAAGAGGAGCGAAAAGCTACGGGCGGGGCGACCGCAAACAGTGCGGCCGAGCGGCGGGAGCAGCGCCGGGCCTGGGCCGCCGCGGCCGCCGGTGGAGGAGCCGCCGGATGGGGATCCCTCCCGCCACCCCCCACGGCGGGCAGGGCTGCGAGGCCGGCGGTGGGCGCATGCTGCGCCGCGTTGCATGCCGGGAGCTGTAGTCCGCAGCGGCGGGGCTCACGGCGCCCCCTGCCGGTGCGGCGCGGGCGCCATTACAGGGGTCCTCCCCCTCTGCCAGGTGTTCAGGGCCCGAGATGGCCCCGCCGTTGTCCCTGTTGCCCAGACCTTGGCTCTCCGCTTCCCTCTGGCGTGTCTAGTGCCTCACACGGCCGTGAGAGAAACTGGCTGGCTTCAACCGAGCCTCCCCGCGGCCTCATCTGTGGGGGCTTCCAGTGTTGATGGAGGACAAAGCAAGCTGGGTGCTTAGCAGGTCTGTTTTCCTGCTTTCCAGCGCTCATCAGGGCGACTGTCCTCCAGTGAGCTTATTAGCACTCCTTCGCCTCCCCTTGGGGCCGTTGTTTATCCATTAGCGGTCCTTCCTTGTCCCCATGGAGTGGGGCTCCAGCAGCTGCCTCAGCTGCCCCCATGCGCCGCTGGTGTGAGGGGACTGGGGAGCGGGCACGCAAACTGCTCTGCCAGTGCCCCTCCAGGGAAGGTCGGTGTGAAACGGAGCTAGAATTTGTGGAACAGTAAAAGGTAGGCCTGATGCTCAGTAAATGGGATGTTCCCATCCTTTTTTAAATGTCCCTTTCAGGGATCACGGTTTGTAAAATGAAACACGCTGCGTGCAAATTCTGCAGTGCGTTGCTGTTAGCAACTTAAGGTTTTTAAGTTGTGAAAGCTGACAATTGATTAAATATAATATACTTATTTTGTATGTTAATAAGCTACTTGAAATAACTGATGGACCCCCCTAGCTTTCGTGAAGAAGTCTGCCCTGACTTTCACGTGCCAGTCACCTGTTTTGTCTTACACATGTTCAACATTAGATTGGGGGGGAAAAAAATACCTGGCAAGCAGTGATTTAATGAACTTGGAGGGGAATGTATTTGAAAGTTATTGATCTGAGATGTGCAATTCAAAAAAATAAAAAAACCTCACCGTGTTTGCAACTCCACAAACACTGAAGTTAGTCTATCAGTAGCTAAAAGTCTTGGCAAAAATAAGCTTACCATCTTTAGTTATAAAATGGGCCAGACAGATTTTCTTTTTTTACCTCAAACCTCAGTGTTGTACATTTTTGTCCTACTGATAATTAAAGTTTATAGAATTGGAAAGGAGCCTCTGTATTACAGTAGATAATAGTTATCTTTGAGTTCTGCTTAATGAAGCCAAGATTCGATCATGACCTATTTAAAAATAATCATGATGGTTTTCTGTATGATTTGCAGTTTCAATAGATGTTCTTCAGAAGTTGCTGCTTCACTGATCACAAATTATAAGAGAAATAAGAAGGAAAGTTACTCTCCCAAAATGTATGTGAGAATGACTGCGAAAAATAAGTATGAGAGGTCAGTGTCAGGATCGTAAGTAAAAAACAAATCTATCAGGTTTTTGTGGAGACCTGTGTGAACTCGGAGAATTATTTTCCAAACAGTAGTGTTAATTAATTGAAAATACAATTTAGTTATTCAGGAGTCTAAGCAGAGAATGTTTGTGTTTTTCTAAAACTCACCTACAAGCAGTTTCAGGATTTGATCTCCTCATTATGTCTGTATGATTCCCAGAGTGAAATATGTTGCTCCAATACTATGAATAGGTATTTGAGGGATGTAGGAATTCACAGAGTAAATTTATCTCTCTCGTAGCATTCTTGCATTAACAGATTTTTATGGCAGTTCTGTTTTAGCAGTCATTTTGCGGGCAGCAGGAAAATGTAATGCTTCGTGACAATCTTTTTGAACTTTGGTAACTGGAATAGTAGAAATGCAAACCAATTCTGTTATTGACTACGCTAAACCAACAGAGATTTTAGATTAAGTTTGGTGGAATCCAAATTTTATGGATTACTTTGCTCTTATGATTATACAAAGTAGAATGTTGCTTTTGAAGGAGATATGAAACCTGATAAACCTGTGTTTTGTGCTTTGAATTTAGAGGTCAGACTAGTAAGAAGTGTAATGTGGTTAATGGCATTGCTTGCTTTATGTAGATTATGTTGTTTGCTTTCATGAAAGCCCAGTTGGATTACCCAGGACAAAACTGATAGGCAAGAATGAGGCAGCTGAGTACTTATGCTCTCACAAAGACAAGGAGCTGGCAATTGAAGAAAATATCTTCTTTGAATAGTAAACTTCTAAAAATACTTTATCTATTTTAAAACTATGAACATATTGTCAAATACCACTGACAAAGTTTTAAGCAAATCTGAGTAGAATTTTCACTGAAAATTTATTAATTTCAGCTTAATTTCTGCTTTAAAAACTTAAGGGATTTTTTAAGATCTTGATTGCACTGATGACTGCTGTCATTCATAAGAAGCCTGAGTATCAGCTTTCAGGATTCAATACCAAAGGAAAAGTGTAACCGTTAAGAGGTAACAGTTCTTCAGCAACTTAGCTGTATTAAAGGGTTCTGTAAAGCAATTAGATATACTTCAATGATTGTGTGCATAATGATTGAAATAGTGTATTTAAGTGCTGTATTTGCTCAGTTAACTAAAAATTCAGGGGCATGTGGTGGTAAAAGAAACAGAATACAGGTAGCGTCTTCTTCCATGCAAACAGTAGAGCAAGCCCCTCTCCCGTCTTCTGAATGCAACTTTATCAGCTCATCCACATGTCTCTGGGGAAGTCAGCTCACTGAAGCATGCCACATGATTCCAAGTTTAAGTTGTAACTAGCAAGAAGTATTACTTTGCCAGAAATAGCTCTAGAGATAAACTGAGAGGAGTTCATACGACCTGACTGTGGGTATTTGACTTAACCAGCTAAATTAGCCAGCTAATCTGCCTAGGCTCCACCTGTGACAGAGAGACAGTCTCCTTTCACTGTATTAGCTTTGGTGTATGTCAGACTCTTTCCTGAGCTGATTTAACTCTCTAGCCCAGCAAAATACCATGTAGTTAAATCAGCTTATATCAGGTACAGGATGCACTAGACTACAGCACAGTAAAGAGCAGGAGTTTATGGCTAGGAGAAGGTGATATCCTGGTTTTGACGGTGGTGGGCTGAGCCTGGGTTGTAAATAACATAGGACAAAGACATTGTACATAGGTGCAACTGTATGGAAGCCATAAAACTAAACAATGAGTTTGCATTGTCAGAATATCACCTCTTTTAATACACAGTTAAATTGAAATCTGTAACTAATGCAACTTCCATTTTTGTTCATGGACATCAAAAATGCTGTAATTTGTGTCAGTGCTAATTAGCCATTTACTGTCATACTGTTTTTGATAAAGAGGTGTAAGTGATTTTATTGGAGAATAATTAATGCAGTCTTAAATTTGTACCACCAAATTGAATCCCGTGTTTCATACATGATAATGCATTGGAAATATGAAGAAGTATTTATCCACATTCTCTGTAATTTCAGTTTCATTTCTTCATAACACAATATATTGAGAGTTAATATTCCTTTCCTCTGCAATGTCTTCTTCAGGGACTAAATATTTTACATACAGCACAAACTGAAGACATACACTTATTTAAGATGCTCTACAATATTTGGGACTGAATGTGAATATGAAACAAAAAAATGCTGCCATGAGCTAGCTTTTCAAGCTGATTATCCAAATATTAGAACATTTTGACAGTAACTACATACAAGCAAGATTAAAATACTATTGTTTGTAAACAGTGACAGTTTTACTAAATGCCCATGCTATGAATTATTCTTATCTGCTTTCTCTTTATCAAGAACTTCTATTGACCAAAATACCATGTTTTGACTTCAACCTTTTTCCAGTTAGGAGAAATACATCCTGTGTCCACTGTCTACTTACTTAGTCTCAGAACTATTAATCTTCACCAAAGAGGGATTCCAGCTGTATTCTAGTTTTAAGAGTTGAGAATCCTAACAAAAAGGTTAACTTTTTCATTCCTGTACTGTGAAAGGCTATGCAGCCAAATATTCTACAGCTTCATGTACAAACATCTTTAGAACTGTTTCTTCAAATCTTTTATTCTTTGCGAAGAAATTATACTATCATTTGTTTTATGAAAAATTCTTTTTTTCCCAGTTACAATTAATGTAACTTGCTAGGTACAGGTACATTCAGCGTTTTACAGCACAGTGCTGTATGAGAAAGGTAGCCGAAGTGGAATTTAAGACTTGAGGTACTTTGAATTATACATGTATGAAAGAAAACAGTAAGCCCGGAGTGCTTGTGCCTGACTGATGCTCAGATAGAAGGCAACTTCCTAACCTTTTTTTTTTTTTTTCCCCCCAATAAATACAGGCCCATCAGCTTCCCTGATACAGCTGTTTAGTAGATTTCTATTAGCAACAGTAGTTTCACCTCCTGCTTTTGCTCCTGTTTTCCTGGGTTTCTGAAATTCAGCAGTTTGTGCAGCTGAGTATCAGTGAATCTCACCAGAAAGCTGCCAAGGATCTATAGAGCTAATTATACTGTGACTGTGAACCTGACTCTTCCCATAGTGTATCAGTAGTAGGGACGATGCTAGATGTCCAGGGTCTGATGTATCATTTTTTGATGTGATGATGTTAGCAAATGTGTAAACCCTCTTTCCAGAGAGCAATATGCATCAGAGAGTGGTATGAAACATAGTTGGTTGTGGGCCCACAGACCGTGAGCTGCAGTGAGCACGTTCCTTACCCTGTGGATCTACTATTGTATGTATCTGTGACCCCATCATAGGCAACAGGGGCAGTTGTCAGGGAAGCAACATCTTTCTTGAACTCTGGCAACGGATGATGACAGTGGGTTGCTGTCTAAAGAGCTGCTTGCTGGGCTGCAGTGGCATGTAGGAGTCCTGGATCCAGTTTGGCATGAGCCTACTTTCTAGCTCCCCCTCCTCTAAATCCCACCTGGACTTTTTGACCTCAACTAGAATAGGCAATAGATATGAGAGATGCTTTTGAAGATGGTACAGTCAGATGTGGAGCAGAAGGAAGGATTTTACGAGGTACAACAGGGCTGACTACACGATAAGAGGGATCATGAAAATATCCACTTGCACAGAAACAGATGCTTCCTGCTGAGGTGTATTCCTTATTGCATTAATTTTTAGATTAAAGATTGGAGCAGCAGGCAAGCTTATCCTGTTACTCTCTGAAGATTATGATAGTGGGAATTCACCTCTGATTTTTAGCTGGGTGAACTCCTTTAGGCAGAAGCCACATGCTTTGGTGCAACTGTAACAATTATGATATAGTGTCTGTAATGTGACATGTTATTAGTTGTCATTCATGTGTGTATATATATATATATATATATACACACGCGCGCGCGCCATACTTTGGTAACCTCTGAGCATCACAAAGTATTCGGCAGCTACCAAAACTTGCTTATCAACGCACAGATCACTCTTAACAATGATGCTAAATTGGAATGTTGCTTTTTAATTGTTACAGGAATATCAGTGCTCTCACTTTACCTATTTTACTTCTAGTTTCCTGGGAAACAATAGGGAGAAAAAATAACAAAGCATATGAAACAGCATTGGTAAACCCACAGACCAGATCCTGAGGAGTTCTAGTATGACACAGCATCATTCATTTTATTTAAAGATTTGATAAACCCTTTGGTTTATTTTTTTAATTATTTTTTTGTATCAATATTAATATTGAGACAAATCCTCTTTGTTTACTTATGAAAAAGCCAATTAAGTCAGTAGATGAATAGTGAGCTAAGTAACATGAGCAGGAACAGTTTGGGCTTTTATTGATTTGTTCTCCTCTTGTCCTCTGTTCTTTCCGGGGCATCCACAGTTGGCTACTGCTGGAGACAAGATACTGGGCTGATCTGAGACGGCCATTCTTAGGAACTACGTAAGTTTTATATAAGCTTCATCAGCATGAATAATTTGAATGCCTAGGGGCCTGAATGCAGTGGGTGAAGAACACAGAACCAGATCCACAGGGAGCCTTGGGCACTATAATGTTCAGTAAAATCGATCCTTCATCTTTCATCGCAAAAAGTGGAACAACTGCAATGAAACATGTTGCAAGTTACCTGTATGTTTTCAACCTTTTCTTCCTTTTCCCCACCATTTTTAGATCACCGTTCAGAGTACTGAGAGATATGGGGGTGAATACCCTAAAGTAGGGTATGAATTGAACAGAAGTTTCTCTCAGCTTGGATTAATATTTTAATCGCTGAGTCACTGGATAAAATCAGGGTAAATGGTATGAATACCAGCTGGTTTTTGAAGGAAGGCAGCAGTCTCTACCTTTTTCTGAAACCTGATCTACTAAGTATCTCTGGGCTTCCTTTCTGGACCAAAATCACTCTGACATGAAAGATGGAGGGAAGTTTGTTTTGTGACGGTCAGGAATGAGCTAGGTTCATCACTACTTGACACAGTAAGCATTTGCAGTACCGGAAAAGAGACTTTCAGTGCTTGGGGAACTTCAGAATGAAAACTGAGATGCTGACAGAGCTTAGGTGGTTTCAAAGCTAGGTAACTGCTGGAGAAGCATTTTGGAGGCAGCAGTTTTGCACCCGTATGTCTGAAGAGGGAACTAGAGGTGAATTACAACTTTCTGTGAATTTGAAGGTCAGTAATTTCCAGCAGGTCCAAAGCAACTTGGTCTGAAATGCCTAACTTTTCAGACACTACACTTGCAGGAGACATAGTACTCATGCTGATAATGCAAGCCCTAGAAGTCTGATGAAAGATTCACTGATGTTAGGCATGCTACACATATGGTCAGAGCTGGTGTTTAAACATCTAAATGACTAGGCTCTAAGTTGTTCCTTCAGCAAGCATTTTTGGTATAAATGTTTCTTTCAACATTAAGAATGTTGTTAACACCACCATCATTAGGAAAAACCCTTAATCTGTATTTTTTGCCATTTTATATTTGTAATAGTAACCTAAAATGTTAAACACTGACTTAAACATCAGTGTCATACTTCCAGGATTTTTAATTTTTATTTCTGCTCTAAGTTTGGAAGAAAGTGTTTGTTCTTCAGGTATTATTTGACCTTTAGTCATCTTTATCCCATTCCTCTTGAGACTGATGATGGCACTGTAGCTGATACTGTTAGTACAAAGTCAGTAATCTGTGGGGTTTCCCCCCTGTCGAGTATTTTTGAAGTCTGCAAGGTGTCCCTTGAAGTTTAATGCTCTGTATTGTCAAAATAGGGAATTGACAGAAGGAAATGGGTTTTAAGGAGCCTGGCATAAATGGCAAAATCTGTTCAGGTGAAAAATTGTAACTAGAAGAATCTTTTTACAGATAAAATAACCATGTTTTGATCATTATAAAACCCTCCCTGACTTTTCAAATACTAAAACCTCTGTAAGTTTCAGTATCACTGGAAATCTGCACCTGCAGCAAGATATTTCTGTGGCTAATAATACAAAACATATCAAAGGGAATATCACTTTTCTTAAAAGAATTAAGCCTTACTCTGATATGTAATTACTATTCTCCACAGCTGAAGAAAGCCTTAGTTTGAAATGGCTGGCCACAGCAAGTGCACTGCTACAGAGGATGCTAGTGGCATTTGCTACAAGCTCCCTTTGGTTCCACAGCAGCTTCTGCCTTGTGGTGCACGATTGGATTTGGGGGGTCAACTCCAGCAGACCATGCATTTCAATTAAAAATCAAGGAAACCACTCACATCTTTGAAGTTAAGCACATGCTCCCATACTTTGCTGGGCTGAAGTGTTAGTACAGAAAAGGAAAGAAAAGCTAAAATGGTCAAATACTCTGATAGCGGAAGAGGTCATGTCTCTGTTAAGTGAAGAGGAGCTTGTAGACACCTGCAGCGAAAGGGGCCCTGCAAACCCCTGGTGTAAAGAGTATCACTTCTGCTTCCCTCCCTGAGGATGGTAACTGGGGACCGCTGGCAGGAGAAGCAGTGTTGATACGGAGGTGTCAGACCTTCGGCTGGTGCAGGTCACCAGGGCTAAGCCGGACTCGGGGAGCATGGAGCAGCTGCGGCGGTACAGAGCAGCTGAGGAGCTGCTGGCTGGCGTTACTATTTGCATAGCATCACCCAGACACGTCGGTCTAGCTTCCAGCTTGTTGCTGCGAGTTTAGCCGCTTTCTTACTGCTCAAGTGGGTGTTAAAAGTTTCAGAGTATATCCCGTGTCCACCCAGTTGACTGTCTAGTTATCCTTGGGAAATGCCATTTCTGCACTCTGGCACTCATGTTTTGCTCAAGAGCCGAGGCAGGACGATACAAAAAGCTTTGAACAAAAGGCATTAGCTTTAACAACGTGGGTTTTTTTTCCCTCCCCTGCCTGCAAGCACGGGAGGAGGGAAGGACCCGAAGTGGCAGAGCTGCAGGGCTGGGGCTGGATTTGCTGGGCGAGAGCTCTCCCTGGCGGCATGTAGGGAGCTTGTCCTTTCAAGAGATCACCCCTGCCACGTCTTGACGTGCAAACGGCTGGGTTACATTTGTTGTTCCAGTTACTTCTAAGAAGTATTTTAGCATTGTATTCTCCTTTTTGCATTGCCTTTATATGTTCATCCCCATGAAGAGACATTAAGACTGGAAAGAGCCATTTCTCAAATATTTTCACTCTTCTTTGCACATACATATGTCTGTATGCACATATATAAAATAAGTATCTAACTTTTTAATAGGGATTTTTTTTTTTTTTTGTTCTTACACAAATTGCCACCCCCTTGCAAATGTGTCATGGCTTCTCTCTTCTTGTGTCCCAGAAAGGCTCTTTGCAGTACTACCAGCGGAGGTTCATAGACAACCTTTCAGCAACATTCGTTTGTATCAAGAGAAAGATTCCTTATTCCTTCATTCACAGACATCATAAGTAAAATGCAGTAGCCTGTGAACTCTAGACCCGTTGACTGTACAGTAACAAGTGCCAGGATCACGGAATCACGGAATTTTTAGAGTTGGAAGGGACCTCTAGAGATCATCTAGTCCAACTCCCCTGCTGACGCAGGAATGCCTAGAGCGCATTACTCAGGACTGCATCCAGGCAGGTCTTGAAAATCTCCAGAGAAGGGGACTCCACAACCTCCCTGGGCAGCCTGTTCTAGTGCTCTGTCACCCTAGCCGTAAAGAAGTTTTTTCTTATGTTTGAATGGAACTTCCTGTGTTCCAACTTGTGCCTGTTGCCCCTTGTCCCGTCACTGGGAACCACTGAAAAGAGTCTGCCTCCATCCTCCTTCAACCCACCCTTTACGTACTTACAAGCAAGAATAAGGTCTCCCCTCAGCCTTCTCTTCTCCAGGCTAAGGAGTCCCAGCTCTCTCAGCCTTTTCTCATAAGGGAGGTGCTCCAATCCCCCAGTCATCTTTGTTGCCCTATGCTGGACTCTCTCCAGTAGTTCCCTGTCCTGCTTGAGCTGGGGAGCCCAGAGTTGGACACATTATTCCAGTTGTGGCCTCACTGGTGCCGAGTAGAGGGGGAGAATGACCTCCCTCGACCTACTGGCCACACACTTCCCTATGCAGCCCAGGATTCCATTGGCCTTCCTGGCGACAAGGGCACATTGCTGGCTCATGGATGATTTCCTATCTACCAGGATGCCCAGATCCTTCTCCTCAGAACTGCTTTCCAGCAGGTCCACCACTACCTATATTGGTGCCTAGCATGCTTCCTCCCCAAGTGCAGAACCCTACACTTGCTCTTGTCGAACCTCATTAGGTTCTTCTCTTCCCGGCACTCCAGCCTGTCCAGGTCACGCTGGGTGGCAGCGCGGCCCTCTGGAGTGTCAGCCACCCCTCCCAGTTTGGTATCATCAGTGAACTTGCTGAGGATACACTCTGTCCCCTCATCCAGGTCATTGATGAATATATTGAACAAGATTGGACAGAGTATTGACCCCTGGAGGACACTGCTGGTTACAGGCCTCCAACTTGACACTGCTGCATTAATCACAACCCTCTGAGTTCTGTCACACAGCCAGCTCTCAATCCACCTCGCTGTCCCCTCATCTAGCCCACACTTCCTCAGCTTCCTAATGAGGAAGTTATGGGAGACAGTGTCAAAAGCCTTGCTGAAGTCAAGGTAGGTGACGTCTACTGCTCTCCCCTCATCCAGCCAACCAGTTATAACATCACAGAAGGCTATCAGATTGGTCAAGCATGATTTACCCTTGGTAAGGCCATGTTGACCACTTCCAATAACTTCCTGTTCTTCAACGTGTTTGGAGATGACATCCAGAACGAGTCATTCCATTACCTTCCCAGGGACAGAAGTGAGACTAACTGGCCTGTAGTTCCCTGGGTCCCCCTTCTTGCCCTTTTTGAAGATTGGAGCGATGTCGGCCTTCTTCCAGTCCTCAGGCACCTCTCCTGTTCCCCATGACCTTCCAAAGATAATGGAGAGTGGGCTAGCAATAACATCTGCCACCTCTCTCAGCACTCGCGGGTGCATCCCATCAGGGCCCGTGGACTTACGGATGTCCAGCTTGGCAAGTGGTCTCTAACCCGGTCCTCCTCAACTGAGGGAAAATCTTCCTCTCTCCAGACCTTCCCCCTCGCCTCCAGGGTCTGGGATTCATGAGGGACAGCTTTAGCAGTGAAGACCGAAGAAAAGAAGGCATTCAGTAACTCTGCCTTCTCTGTGTCTTCCACCACTAGGGTGCCCATCTCATTCATCAGTGGGCCTACATTTTCCCTAGTCTTCCTTTTTCTATTGATATACTGAAAAAACCTCTTCTTATTATCTTTAACCGCAGTGGCCAAGCTGAGTTCTGCTTGGGCTTTGGCCCTTCTAATTTCCCCCCTGCACAGCTTCACTACATCTTGGTATTCCTCATAAGTTGCCAACCCCCTTTTCCAAAGAATGTAAACTTTCCTTTTGTTCCTGAGGTCCAGCCAAAGCTCTCTATTTAGCCAGGCTGGTCTTCTTCCCCGTCGGCTTGTTTTTTGGGACATGAGGATGGCCTTCTCCTGTGCTTTTAAGAGTTCCTGCTCCACCCTTCCTGGGCACCTTTGCCCTTCAGGACTGTCTCCCAAGGGACACTCAACCATGCTCCTAAACAGGCTAAAGTCTGCCCTTTGGAAGTCCAAGGTGGCAGTTCTGCTGGCTCCCTGCCTTGCTTCTCCAAGAATTGAAAACTCTACCATTTTGTGATCACTCTGCCCAAGACGACCTCCAACCTTTACATCCCCCACAAGACCTTCTCTGTTAACAAACAGTAGGTCCAGTAGGGTGCTCCCCCTAGTCGGCTCCCTCACCAGCTGTGTTAGGAAGTTGTCTTCCACGCACTCCAGGAACCTCTGGGACTGTTCCCTCTCTGCTGTGTTGTACTTCCAGCAGACATCTCGGAAGTTGAAGTCCCCCACGAGAACAAGGGCGAGCGATCACGAGACCTCTGCCAGCTGCTTATATAATATTTCATTAGTCTCTACATCTGATTTGGGGGTCTATAACAAACTCCCACCACGATATCTGCCTTACTGGCCTTCCCCTTGATTCTTATCCATAAATACTCAACACTGTCATTCACATTGTTAAGTTCTAGGCATTCAAAACTGCCCCTAACATAGAGGGCCACCCCACCACCTCTCCTTCCTTGCCTATCCCTTCTGAAAAGCTGGTAGCCATCAATCACAGCACTCCAGTTGTGCAAGTCTTCCCACCACATTTCTGTGATGACAACTATATCATAGTTTCCTTGCTGTACAATGGCCTCCAGCTCCTCCTGTTTGTTCCCCGTGCCATGTGCATTAGTGTAGATGTACTTCAGCTGGGCTAATTGTCCTGCCACTTTTCTGGGGGTACAAGCCCTAATTCCTACCTGATTGTGCTCAGACACTTCTGTAGTTACCATCCTATCACTACCCCTCATGTCTTTGCTACCACACAGATCACCATCCCCCACCATCACTGAGACAGACTGCAAGACCTTGCTAACGCTTTTACCCAGAAGCACTGGCACGCTACTCCCAGCCTCCGCTTTAGTAATCCTGGTTCCATCCCCGTCCTCCTTCAAACCTAGTTTAAAGCGCTGTGGATGAGCCCTGCTAATTCTTGTCCCAGGATCTTTCTTCCCCTTCGGCTTAGGCTTTCTCCACCAGTTGCCAGCATGCCTGGTGACCTGTAGATCAACCCATGATCAAAGAAACCAAAGTTCTGCGGGTTACACCAGTCTCCCAGCCAGAAGTTAATTTGCTGGCTCCTCCTGCTTATCCCCTCATCAATCCCTACAACTGGTGGGATGGAGGAGAACACTATTTGTGCTCCTGATCCCTTAACCAGCCTTCCCAGGCCCCTAAAGTCATTCTTCATTGCCCTTGGACTTCTGGTTGCTACCTCATCACCACCTGCTTGAAATATCAGTAGTGGGTAGTAATCTGAGGGCTGAACCAGAGTAGGGAGTTTTCTCCTTATGTCCTTAATCCTGGCCCCAGGGAGGCAGCTGACCTCCTGGTGGGATGGGTCAGGTCTACAAATGGGGCCCTCTGTTCCCCTCAGAAGGGAGTCACCTACTATAATTACCCTTCTTTTTTTCTTAGTTGAGAAAGTCCTAAGCCGTGGGGGTGAGTGACTAGCCCTGGGCAACTCACTGGATGGATCGTCCTCTCCATCCTCTTTTGCCTGGCCCTCAATTTCCAAAGCCCCATACCTATTATGCAAGGGCAATTGGGAAGGTGAGGGGGGAATCTCAGTGAATAGCTGGAGATACAATTTATTGGTTATCTCTGGCTTTTCGTTTCTTCTATGTTAGGTCAAACCTAATGTACCTGGAAAACAGATAGTAAAAGAATGTTAATTAGAAAAAAATCTTTGCGCTTTCTCAGCTCAAAGGTAAGGCAAATATTTTCTTTTGTAATTAATTTAGTGAAATTCAGGGTTCTATCAATGTAAAACCTGTGTACTGATTGTATGTCCAAATATGTTTAAAAAGAAGGAAGAGCCTTATGTTGGAACTGTGAAATGTATTTTAAGGAGGAGACCCTAATTTTTTCCTTACTAGACTTTGAATGATGATAGTCCGTATTGACCAGGTGGATCAGAGTCTAGCCAGGAAGTCACCTCGGTAAAGCCAGGTGTACCTAGAGCACAGGCCACGTGAAGACTAAGGCACAGGCCTGAGCTTAAATGCAGCTCAGGAGCCAAAGGGTGCGAGGCATGTGGGTGGAGGCACAGATAAGGCTTCTCACAGCTGTTGTGACAGGACCCTGGTCCAGGTTACACAGCTGTGCCATATCAGAGCATACCTGGAACACTGGCAGCTGAAGTCTGGGGGGGTGGATGGATGAGTATGGTAACAAATATTTTTGTAGAGAAGAAAGGTTGCAGGCTGCTCGAGGTAGGTAGAGTCTCTTTGCGGGTTTAGGGTTTTGACTCTGAAATGCTATTTCTGCTTTGAGTTAGGGGGCAGTGACACACCTTGGCTTTTAGATGTTCTAGCTATGCAGACAAGTATGAAATCTCTCTCTTCTTGCTGCTACTATGGTGTGAATTCAGGAAACTCCAGTGACCCCCTGTACTTTCATCATTGTAAAAGTGCTAGATAGCACGAGCAGCTTAGTAAGCGAGCTACAGGATAATGTAATGAAAAAGAAATAAAGTATTGATCAGGACAAAGCTCTTTTTTTCTACGGTGTGTTACTTCTATGCTGGACTTGGTTTCTTGGTTCTGGAGTACAGTAGTCACAAAACTCCTTTTCAGGTATTTTCTATGATGGTAGACCATCCTTCCTGTTTCTGGGCCAGATGATTTAATTATTGCATGCAAAGTGGAACAGCTTTAACAGGGATGAGTGAAAATATCTATTGTTTGAATGCTCAGGATTACGAGCCCAGCTACTTTTCTGATGTGCTTTTAGCCTGGCATTTCTCAGTCGTTGTAAGTGCTAACTCATTTGGCTCACTGTTCCATCTCTTGGTGTACGAGCATTTCATCCATAGCTGCCTTGGTATCCTTATGTATTAGGAGCTTTTTTTCAGCTTTTTGTGACAAGTGTGTGTTTCATTTGGTGGCAAGGCTGTTGAAAATTGTTTCCTTACCAGCATATGAGTCCTTCTGCAGATCTAATCCTGCATTGTCTATCTCTTCAATATTCTGTGTGAAGTAGGATGGGATATTTCATAGGAGGAAGGCTGTATCTCCAAAGATAAATAGTGTTGGTAGGATGAGAGTATCCTAGCTAGGTGATGAGTTGGCTGCACAAACCTAGCTATAGAATACAATGCTGCTTGGACTATAGCTATGCGTTGAATAAAAGTTGACTAAAAGGTTTACAAAGGGATTGTTTTTGTAAGCTATCTTTCAGTTCTGTCTGAAAGGTAGCAAGTCAGCATCTAGTTGTAACTCTCAGTACTTCTGAAAGCAAACTGATTTTTAGAGTGTATGAGAACTGCTATGACAAATGGAGAACTGTGCAGTTTTTCTTTGAGTCACAGATAATTGTCAGCAATCTGAAACTGATGGATGCTACAATAAAGCCATTATACCTCTATGTTATTTATCCAGAGCTATGATATTGATTTGGAGGGTTGAATATAAAGAAGTACTTTTGAGAATTTTATATAATAATGTTTTTTTTTCCCCCTATTCATTCTGCTTGTATCCAACAGGTAACATGTTGTGAAAACACCTGTAGGAATGATTATGTAATGAAAGCAGACAGTAATAAAATTTAGAATAGAAAAACAGACTTTGGATTTGACAAGATGTTGTGTAAGATAAAATGCTGTCATGCCTGAGTTAGGCTTATTAAAGCTACAGGGAGAGAGGGGGAGAGTGAATCTCCTGCATTCTCCCAAAAGACAAGAACAGTCAAAAGAGGCATGCTGAAATCTGTTGTAATAGTTTTGTACCAAATGATTCAAAAGTTCTCCAGCTACAAGACTTAGATACTTTTAAAGAAGAGAATGCTTCTTGCTGTGAGTTTTTATGAATAGCAATGAAAAATAAATGATTGTTTTAAAGAAGCAGCAGAATGCAGTGGGTGATGTGCTGAAATTATCAGTCTTATGAAACTAATAAATTATTTAAAAGGATTGGCAGCAGATTTTTAAGAGCGAATGGGTCTGTCTATGGCTTTAGATTTTTCTGAGTAACTTGTGTTTTCAGAATGGTGTGTTAATAGGCTGTAATAGATCACGGAATCACAGAATCACAGAATTTTCAGAGTTGGAAGGGACCTCTAGAGATCTTCTAGTCCAAATCCCCTGCTGACGCAGGAATGCCTAGAGCACATTACTCAGGACTGCATCCAGGCGGGTCTTGAAAATCTCCAGAGGAGGGGACTCCACAACCTCCCTGGGCAGCCTGTTCCAGTGCTAAGTGTATGGATTTTAGTGTACACCTTGGAGCAGAATTTCAAAAGGACCCATTATCTGAATTTAGATGTATCAATAGGCATCCAGATTTTCAAAAGATATCAGTGCTCAATAGGACATGAGAGGCAAACCTTAAGCCAGACTTCAAATTCAGTCTGTATCCAGCACTTCCTGATTGTTGTGGTTATTAAGTGAGAGTTGCTAAGCATTTAATGGTTCTGGAAACATTGCCTGTTGGCTTGTTCCCACTGAAATAGAGGCAACACTCCTGTTGATTTCAGATGTGCATGATCAAGCCTCTAAGGTCTTATTTTATAATTTTGTCACTCAGATGTATGTTACACTGCAGTGACAGAGATCTGTCATAGTTTCATGTGCTATTCCCTTAGTGTTATCATGTTCATACTGAATTTTCCTGAACTCTGAAATGCAGAAGCTGTTTTGTATCTCTTCCAGTTTTTGTAAGATTGATCTAGAGGAGATGTGAAGATACCTTCAGTTATTTGCCAAAAATGGATTTCCATGAGAAATTCTTGAATTGTACACACTAGAAACTAAGGGTAGACTAGAAAGTAAGGTCCTTCATGTGGGGTGAATTATCATTGATTTGAATAGTGATGGTGTTTCCTGGCAGGATCATTAAAAAATGTTTGTAGTGTTTAATTCATGCAAGATATACACCATGAGTTTGCTAGATGGCACAGTGACACACTGGATGGCTATAATGCCATATTTCTTCTGTGTATAATTCTTATCAGTAGGAAGCTCCCAGAATGAACAGCCTTGTTGGCTTTATAACTCACCTTGCCATGTTTGGTCAGCAGATGTGTTTGGACATCATTGCCAAGTCCATGTCCTCCCTACAGAATGATCTGCCACTGATTGCCATCACTGATGGTATTTCTACTGTGTTTCTGTGAGACTGTTGTCATTAACTCAGCAATTGTGCAGTAAGTTATGCAACATATGGTTCAGTTCTTTAGGATATTGAGATTTCTTGGCTGGGCATCTGCTGCTTAATATATCAGAAAACCGAGGACAAAGGCAAACATGTATTTAATTTCGTATTAGAAAATGCAGAGAATATGAAAACCACTATAAATTAACTGCCTATTTACTCATTGTGAAATGAAATAGTCTGAGCCCTTCTTCCAATAAAACTGATTATAGGGTTCAGAAATTACTTAGATTGCAGATTGAAGCTGTACCAATTTTGAGAGATCACTGTAATTGCAGCAAGAGTGCCTGCAAATTCATGTTGCTTAGTAACGTTATGGACAAAGTTATAAGGAAGGAGTCATACTTTTTAACATATACGTACTTTCACTGAGTTCTCTGTTTGAATGTCATTCACTACTTGCATATCACTATTTTAGCATTATGCCCTGGCAAGACACAGTTCCTGCATCCCGTGTTCCTTGACCTTGTGCCTGTGAAGACTTACCTCAGTGAATAACTTTGTGCAAGGAGTAGTTAAAGCTTCACAGAGACTGCTAAGTCAAGTGTATCCATAAGTCTTCGCAGGTTCCAGATGTGGTGTAGTTATGCTAAAGTTAGTTACAAGTGCAGTATAACCGCAATGCGATGTAACATTAATAGATTTTGTGGAGAAGATGCACAGGCCTGCCCCATAAAAGGGAAAGCCATGCAGGGGGAGACAGATGCCAGATAATAATCACATTAAGGGAACATTAAGACTATGATGCATCTGTCTTCACCTTCACCCCACTTAATATTTGTGCTCACATATTCTTACCATTATAGGTGGTGACATCAAAAGTATCTGTTTATCAAAGAAAGATGGTTAGAATCTCCAGAAAGAAAAGCAAGTAGTGTGCTAAAGGGAGATGATTCTGAATTTAGAAGGAAGATAAATTAAAATATTCGCGTATGCCTGGTTGTTCTCTGGGAAGTATAGGCTAAATGAAAGATTTATGTGCCACATTTCAGAAAAAAATATGATTAATTGATTTGCTAACTCTTAGGAGCTAGTCTCGTGTAGCTAAGATGTGGAGGGCCAGATCTGTTTGATTCAATTCTTTGAAGATCTTCACAGGATGCAGAACAGACAAGGCTGCTCTTGACTTCTGTTGTTTTCAGTGACCACGTGTCATGCTTACAGCTAAAATAATATCTGCAGAGCTGAAGATGTATCCCAAGACTTGCGTATTTTAATGGTGGGGTCATAACTGTAATACAACCTTCTGAGTATTGAGGAAGAGTTTTCGTTTGGTTTCCTTCTCCCCGCCCCCCCCCAAAAAAAAAAAAATTGGTACAAGCATATTTTTCATTTACAGCAACATAAGATTTTATGCCAAAATGCACGGGGCTTTAAACTAATTTAATTAAAATGGATAGTTCTATCTTAGGCCATATTTTTAAGGTAGTATGTGTTGACACAGCTGTCATTATTTGTTAATGATTTGATTTAGGGCAAAAGTAGTAGACCATGTTTAAAAAAGCCAAGAACTTACTGTCACGTTACTACATCAAACTTAAAGCAACTGTAAAAAGAATGCAGCCATACCACACTATCAAGTACGAAGCACTGAGCTGTTTTTTTGTTGTTGTAGGTTTTTTTTTTAAATGCCTCTTTTCCCTAACTGTGTGGAAAGTTACTTGTTTCAGACACAGTCAGATTAGAACAAATTTAGGGCAAAAGTTTTTTTATGCAGAAGATATTACAAACAGTTAATTTGATTTGGGTAGAACAAAATCTAGTTACTGTAATCAAATAAGGTTTGTGTTATAAGGATCAGAGAAGAGTCAGCAGTATGATGAGTGCCTTCTCATTTGCATTTGTGCTAAGGCTATGAAAAGGTTGCGCAAGTGTACCTAAGGAGTATGGATGCTTATTTTGATATGAGTTCATGTTTTCCTTTAGGACAGAAATGATATCCTGTTGATACAGGGTAAATTGCAATAAAACATTCTTAAACCAAGATAATAATTTTGTATGGCTTTAATTACAGCATCTGAAAACTAGATGAAGTCAAACCAGTGCAATTTTTCCAAGTTAATGAGGCCTGAGATGACCCGCACGTTTCTCTAACAGAGCATAAGTTGAAATGTGTAAAGTACAATTTATGCTTGCTTTAAAGCCCATTTATTCTAATCCAATGGTACAAGACATCATTGGTTTTCCTTGCAGAAATTTTCCTTTTTATTGTTTATCATTTATATCTTATTTATGCCAATAACATTAAAACATCCTTTCCTTCCTGACTAGTTAGTATTACAGTGTGAGAGTAGTCATGCTTTTCAGGCAAATGGTTGTTTAACTGGATGATAAGTTATGGATTTTCCAAAGCAAGAGCAACGGATGCTGGAGGAGGCTGCCAGAAACTGGAGAGAGAAGAATGTTATTGATCTATATCATAGTTTTCCAAAGCCTCCAGAAGCAAGAAGAAAATATTTCTATACTTTGATATAATACGTACATATCGTATCTATTTCTCTTTTAGTACAAATATCTTCAGAACTGACATACACCTATCAGCGTGCTGTTGCTGAACTCGTGAGTTTTACTGAGAAGGAGTATGTGTTAACCCAGAGATGGATATGGGTCAGGAGTATTTCTGCTACAAACCCAACAGTTAAATGGTGACATGGGTCTCTGGATCTGCCACAACCTTGGCTCAGTGAACAGCCTCCTTTACCAGCGTAAAGCACAACTTACGTTAGCGATGCTTCGTGAGAAGGATTCACCATTTGGTCTGGTTGCAGGACGGAGGTTTCCAACTTAACTTGTGGTAAAATATGTTAAAAGGTGCTTAGGTCTTTGTTTTGCTTTCTTCCTTCCATTCCTGAAAAGGCAATGGAGATAGAAGCTTTTCTGATATGAATCAAAACTTTGGAGATGCACAAGACCAGACAAAGTAATAGGACTACATGATTGGAGACAAATCCAATAGGTCTGGCATTCCAGAGTAAATTTTACTATTTATTTTCTCTGAATAAAGTATCTGTTTTCAAGGAAAATTCTATGAAGAGAGGTTGCATTTTTACAGTATAAGTGTGATATATTCAGTTTGAAGCAATACTGTACACGCCTACATTGTGTGTTGGCTTCGAGACGTTGACGTTGTTTAAAAGAAGGTAAACCCACCTCTTTTTAAAGGCTTTTTTGAATTATAGGCCCTGTCTCTAGTAATAGGAAACATCACACAATCGTAATAAGACTGTTCTCAGTAGGTTTTGACTGGCAAAGTTTCAGTATGCGGACTTGAAGGTTGTTACAACAGGCTTTTTTTCTTTGTTTTGAAATTTCAAGTAGAGATTGTCTAGGAAAAAGTATAAATTGTTAATTAAATTATTTTGGTTTCAACAGGGACTGGAAACGGGAGGCTGTGTCCTATGTGCTACAAAAAAACTGCTTGACTGCAGCTCAGTTGAAAGTCTCTTGCAATTTAATTGCAATTTAAGTCTAATTGCACTTTCCGTGTGCTCAACTTGGCTGAACCTCCCTGAGGGTGCCACTGTGTAAAGCTGCAGCGAGCCCAGTGGGCTATGGTATGACATTCGTACAAAGCTTGTGTTTGTATCATGTTCCAATGTAACTTTATTTGATCAGTTAAGTTTATTCACGCAAACAAACTGACCATCAAAAATAATCTGGTTTTGAGAGCCAAAATTTCCTTTTGCTTGCTTGTGTTCAGGGAGAAAAATGTTTTTAGTAATTCCGTTCTTGTGGTGTGTGTGGTTTTTTTTATTACTAGGATTTTTGGCTTGAGATTTTCTGTGGGTGAAGGATATTTCCCTTTTTGCTTCTATGCAGGTTACACTTTGCATGGCAAGATTAATCTTTTAGTTGGAGGTCAAGGACAGCTGGCAGAGTTTTCAAGTCATCTCAAGAATAGTAAAAAGTCAGGGCTATATATAAAGTGCTGAGCAATAAGTGACATATAATTATATGATCACCTCACCTAAATTTGTCTGTAAAGGAAACAATGTATGTGAAGAATTTGAAACCTTATTTAAGTTTCATTAGTTGCTTTAAAGATTGACAGCTGTTCACCATTTTCCCCAAGCTCTTCAAACTTTTTGTCAGTGTTATCTCTTCCTAGGTGGGTGAGCGGAAACAACCCAGTTCCGCAGGTATTGGGGGAATCCTGCCAACTGATGGCTTACAGCCTCTTGTTCCTTGCCTGCTCATGAAGTCATTGAAAAAAAGATGATAGGATGGGTGTTTACTGAGCTCTGGTTGGGTATAGTGGGGATAAAAACCCAGTCCTGCTTAGTCTCATGGCATGATGTGACATGTTATGCTGGTAATCAAGTCAGTCATGTAGAGGAGGGAGTTCTAGTGACAGAACTCCAAGATAGCAAATGCTATGACATCTTCTCTTTCTGCAGTCCTAAGGTGAGGAATGTCTTGGGGAATGAATTTCCTAGCTCCTGCGCTTGGAACTCCTTGGTGGCTACTCTTTGAGAGTGAAAGGGCAGCGTCAGTGAGTGTAACTTGGAGGACATCCTGGCCCATGCCTGCTTATCTGTGCTGTCCAGAAATATTCTTTGCTCTGAGCTATTCTGATTCAGATTGGTGTAATATAGAGATGCCTGAGCTACGTTTCCAGTATTTCTGCCAGGACCAGAAGCACTTTGGTGTGACAGCACTGGGTTCTGTATAGGCTAATTTGCTCTGCCCAGAGGCAGATATTTTGAATTATTAGCTAGAAGTGGAATAAATTAGCCCATGGGAGCTGTGGGCTGCTGCTGCTGGATTAGTTTTCAGATGACTTGGAAACAGTCCATGCACTAGAGACCAGGGCAACCAATTTTTTTGCTAGATATATGTAGGCCCTGCTTCTTGTGGAATGTCATTTGACCAGAGCTTGCTCCCTGACATTATTATGTGACAGAGCCAGAAAGATGTCCCTCCAGCAGCTCCTGCTGGAGGGGGAAAAATGCCTGCACTAAGTTGTGACCTGGTGCAAGTGCTGAATTCAATAGTGTTTTGGTTTTGGTTTTTTGTTTTTTTTTTTTCCTTCTGCCATGTTGGGGATGAATTGTCAAGCACACACTGAAAGTGGGGATAGAAAATCCTCTGTCCTAGTATAAGGCATGGTGAAATCCTGACTCTTGGAGGAGTAATACCTACATTTTGGAACTGCCCTGGCCAAATCAAGAGTATATATCTACACTTCTGTTGCCAGGTGTTTATGACACGTTTACAATGCAAAATTGAATTAGATGTAGTTTCATGAGGTAGAACAGAGCTCAGTGGACTTGTCTTAGTTCTGGATATTTTTTTATGAGGGTTAAACTAGCTTGTGCAAGAGCTAGTGGGAGTGGTTGAGCACAGTGCCAGGCAGAGATGTCTAGGGTGTGACCCATCTTCCTTCCAGACAGTTGGGCTGTCTCCCTACTGTGTTTCTTTGCATTTCCTGTCCACTGTGAGTTTAGGTAGAGACACACTTGGCTGCATTATTATTTTAAGGTCTGGTATAAAACAATTCAAGGTTGCTTATTTTTTACCTTGCAGAATCAGACTTCCCTTTGGACCAGATGCTGGGTAAGTGCTCACCTGTCACGTAACGGGTAGCATGTACTATACTGGATGGCATTAACAGAGAAGAATGATGGGCTGCTAACTCCTCTGGAAAGTTTGCTCCTAAGTGGATATATAGTTCAAAATGTATTTCATGTAAACAGCAAGGTTCACTTTTTTATTGACATTGTCTTCTCCTCAATGCAAGATTAGGCTGCAAAGCTAGGAAGTTGGGCAAATGCAGTTACAAAACTTGCATCCCTGTTTAGGTTTGCTTGATGTTACTGGATCTGTCTCTCTTAATGCTGTACCCATAAGCACAAATTTCCTGTGCCATTTTGAATTGTATTAAAACATGTTTAGAGTTTTGGCAAGTTTTTAGGATGTCCGACGTGATGGCTGGAATAATGTACCAGAATTCACATGGCAACGTGCCTGGGTGGTAAAATTGTGCCACTCAAGTTACCAGGAAATCTCATAACTTTTTTTGGATTAAACATTTTCTTTTGGGAGGAGGGAGGGATGACAAATGCTCACCAGGCAGAACTAAATAGTCAGAATCTTTTCTACCCAGCTCCACTATGGAAGTGTAACATTTAAAGTATTTGGCTCCAGTTTCTATTGGAGTTTATGAGGAACAGTAGAGAGACTACTGTTTCTGATTTCAGTTGCTTTCTTTTTCTACTCTTGCTTTAACCATATATTAAGATACATAGGTAGTCCGTGCTTATAATCTTGCTTTTCCACACTGGATGTGGCAAATTCATTTCAAATGGTGTTAGTATTACTGCAACAGAAGTGAAGGAAGCAAATAAGTAGCTCAGAAAAAAGATTTTCTCCAAATAGTTAAAGATGCTTTTCCCAAATAATTGCACATAAGCATGGTTCCACTTATTTTTAAATACCAATACCAAAATGAAAAACACATAGTAATTTAATGTATGCAAGAATTTTCCATATGGAAATATTTGTTGGTGGGAAAGGTACTGGCTGGCTAAAGGGACTGCAACAGGGTATGGTTTCAGAGAGGACTCAGGTCAATAATGGCTGAAAACTGTTACCAGCATCTGATGGTTCTGTGGTCTTCAAAGCAAAATAATTTTTATGAACACATTTAGGAAGATTTATGTAAGCAGGCAGTATATTAAAGATGAAGAAAATAACATTCCTCAGAATCTTTTTAAGGCAGTAAGAAAGACTTCGGATTCTTTCACAAGAGATTGTTTCTGTGTTGGTTTTGCCCGTTCTGTCAGTCCAAGGTCATTCACCTCTGTAATAAACAACTGTCTGATACAATGTGTCAGACGGTTTTATTGCTTACCGAGCTGTTCCCTTTGGAACACTGTAACGCAGAAGCTGCAGCAAGACATTGCCAGCTTCCCTAGCGTTGCATTTTAATTTCATTCAGTGGGATTTTAATGAATTGTAGTATCTGTTAGCCCAATCTTAGGCTTTACTTGAAGGCTGTACTAGCTGATTAGAAGTCCATCCTGCAGTCGCTTAAGTCCAGGAGTGTCATTATTAGCCAAGTGGTTTCTGAGGTTTTGAGTGCTCTCAGTAATCACAGATGTTGAGAAGGAGCTGACAGGGCTGAGCAGGATGCAGGGAGATTTCCATGTTTCCCGTGTCTGAACAAAACTATGAAAAGCAAAGAAATTAGATAGTGGTGTAATTATAGATCTAATTTGTCATACATACTGTATGTGAAACACTTAACAGGTTCTCAAATGTGTTTTATGTATGTGCATATGGAGATCCCATGGCATCTACGTCCTGAACCTTCCACAGTATTAACAGAGCTGGTGTTTGTGAACTGAAGATAGTATATAGCCTCTCTCTGAATTATTCCTGGTCACAAAATTCAGCCAAAAGTAAACTACTTAGTTCATAAGCATTCTGCTTGTCTTGAAAGAAATTGTGTATATTATCCTCACTCAGACCCTAGTTAATCCCACAGGCCCTGAACAGTAGTAGGATGCCAGATATAAATTAGGGTATGTGCTGTGGATTTAACATAACCGCATGGCTTTTTGGTTTTAGGTCCATGCTATCTCTTGCTCTATCCATGCAGTAAGACAGCCCTCTGAATGATAATTATCCTGTGAAGCTCTTTATGCTGGGTGTGAGTTTTCTTTTTTTTTTTTTTTAAATTGCCAGCCATATGTAAACACCTTTCAGTTTTAGTTTGTACCAGGTAAGTGGCACAGGTGTGGTCAATTCTGACAGTAACATGAGGGAAAGTCTGAGTTTTTTGTGCGTTGTGTGAAGTATTAGATACGTCTTTTTTTGTCATCTTGCAGCTAGGATCACTTGGACTGATCTGATTAAGAAGGGACATTTGAAGTTACATTAGCATGTAGGATTATATTTCATGTTAAGTACAATTTTAGAAAGAATGTTGTAGTTTGACTTCCTCTACTTCTATGTATCCCATTCTGTTTAAATAAAAACTGATGTAACTTTTGGAAGGAGTGTATCTTCATCTATCTTCTATGTGCCCCAAATAAAGAAAAATTAATTTCCATGTGTGCTCCCTCATGCCAGTTTATATTACCACATAGTTTCCAGTACTTGAGTCATTACTCAGACAACAGAGGGAAAGGACAGAGTTGTCTGAAATTGAGGTGTTTTAACAACTTATTTTTAAACACCACTACCTCATGTTTTAGTTCTGTCTCTGGTCTCGCTGCTAACACTTAGGGGTTACTTTGATTTGTGTGAATAACCCACTGGCCTAACAGGTCTTATACGGAATTAAACACCCCATGAAAGTTGCTGTAGCTGACAGAATTACATAAAGGAAACAACTTTTCTTTTTATTTGTACTAGCATTAAAAAAGCACATTTTCTGAAATGGGGGAGAATGATCTTTGAAAGCATTGAGACTGGACACTCAAGCACATACCTCTTTATAGGTGAGTCCTGGCTATCTGGGGGGCTAACCACAGACTGTCTGCAGCAAAAATGGGGTTTTCTACCCACAACAATGGTTTTCATATTCAAGGCCCTGTCTTGCCCATGCTTGCAGAAGAAATAGAAGTACTATAATTCTAGTTTGATAGTATAAAAAAATAAATGAATGTGAGAGTTCAAAGCCTTCAGGTTTCAAGGGGCGAGTGACAGTGCTATAGAGGACTGTATTGTCATTTTCCAGACTTCTATTAGAGATAAGTTTTCTAGCCTTAATGCTGGTGTCACAGTAAGGCAACATAAATCCCTGGCTCTGCAATGTTCTCTTACTGGTTATGCCACTGACTGCTGGAAACGGCTTCTGCGTTACTGCTCCTTTTTGTATTATTCAGAGCAGTTCTTGTAACTCTTCCTTGAGAATGCCTCACCTAGCAGTGTGCTTATTAGTCTTGGTACTTGGAGACCAGGCTAGGCTGTGTTCAGGAGAAGAACAATGTGCCTTTTTCTATTCATTTCAATTGAATTGCATGTGGGATTAATCAGCCCATGGGCTGGAGTGAAAAAGCTGTCCGGTTCTAATGTGTTTTTGCTTTGTTGAAGGTGATTGATTAATTAGGAGTTGGGGTGTGACAAGAAAACCTACAATACCCTAGAACTATGCTATGAATTCAGAGTGACTTTCACAGTCTCCTAATTTCATAGATGACTTAATATTTTTTTTTCTAGTCATACATGGAAAGTTTGATGCTGAAAGGTAAATGGGAGTTTTAATTTCCTCTGCCCTAGGCTGTTGTAGCAAAAGAGTTCTGTAAAAATCTTCTCTGACTAGAAAGATCGGAGAAAGCAAGTACCGGATTAGAAATTATCTATGAAGTTGTCTTTCCTCTCACCTTGTCTGTTTTCTAAATATTGATCATCTTGTTCTCCCCTTGTTCCCAGAATTTATCAAGGATTCATAATAATGTATACCAGAATCACACACCAATAGCAAAATGACAACATAACATAAATGGTAACGTAGGAACTTTGATGACAGCTGTATGTGGTCTCCACAAGTAACCAAGTCTGGGGAGTCCGTAGGGTATCAGACTTCCAGCAATCACAATTGTAACATCAATCAAGAACTCAACCTAGGTGGGAAGCATAGAGCATGCAGAGCTCTATATATCCTCTCTATATATATCCTCTATAGAGGATAGAGCATGTCTGCACTGACAGACACTTTGAAATCCAAAGTTGATTGTTTTTCTTTTGGTTTGTTGTGGTTTTGCCTGTAAAAACAAGGTGGGCATCATTCTTTCTAAAAAAGAGAATGCTCAGAGTAATACTTGGGCTGAAATACTTGCGATTTGTATAGGATTGCTACTTTAGAGATGTATGAGGAGGAATGGCTGAGTAACTTCTAGACGTAAGTGACAATGGATGTGTATCTCCTTGGTATAAGAACAGCTATGTTTGATGTTTACTGTATTGGAAAAAGAATATGTTCCTTTTTCTCTAAATGAAGTTTCTGAGCGCATCAGGAATTCTGCATGTGGAGTTGTAACCTTTCTGCTGTGGAAGTGGCCTGGTCTTTGTTCTTCTTCATCTATGCATCATCTAATTTTTTATTTTTACAAGTATCAATAGATATGATTCAAGTCCTCAGACTGCCAGGGTCTACAGCTATCGGTGGCAAGTGTTTCACAAGGAGCTGGGGGCCTCAAAACAGCACTAGGACTTAGGTGGATTTCATGGTATTCTTTGTGTTACACATTTCATATCCAGCTTATGTTTTGAGCCTGTTTTGTTCACAGATGTAAGCAGGTGCACCTGCTTTCCCAAGTGCACACTGGCTGGAGAAGTATTTGCTGTTGATGTGTTTGTTGTGAAAGAATCCCGGGCAGCTCCTAGCACGGCGAGAGACCTGAGGAGCAGCAGAGGCGAGATGTCGGGGTACATTCCCCACGCAGCTCCACTTGACCTTGAACTGAGTGACAGACCTTCAGCAGTTGCTGATAAAATGCTGCCGGTGGTTACGGATGGGGGGAAAGTTGCTTTCCCTGGTGGGGATGGCAGACCTGCGGGCCAGGGCTCCAGCCGCCCCTGGGCCAGCTCCCCCCGGGGCCATGCCTGCTGGCCTCAGCTCTTCAGAACGCCGCTTCCCGCTGAAGCCGAACCACCACCTCCCTGTGTCCCCGCAGCCCGGCGCTGTGGGGGCGCGGCGGGGCGTACGGGCGGCCGGCACCCCGTACCGGGCCGCTCCCGGCGCTCAGCCCGCCGCCGGGCTGGAGGAGCGGCGCCACGGCGCTACCTGCCCCCGGTGGCGGCGGGCCGGACCCCGCCTCCCGCCTCGGCGCGGCCCCGGGCGGGGCCCGAGGAAGTGACTTCAGCCGGCGGCGGAGCGGCAGGGCACGGCGTGGCGCGGCGGGGCTGAGCGGAGGATGGCAGCGGCGGCGCGGTCCCTGCTGGCGGCGGGGCGGGCGCGGGCGGGCGGGCGGCGGTGCCGGGCCCTGCCCGCCGCGGGGGCCGCTCCTTACTGCACTGTGGCCCCGCAGCAGCAGCAGCGGCAGCCGCCGCCCGACATGAAGAGTTACCTGTGGTCGCGCTACAAGGAGGCCAAGAGAGTGACCAAGGGTGAGCGGCGGGCCGGGGCGCGGGGGCCGCGGGCGGCAGCGGCGCGCCTCCCCCGCCGTGCCAGCCCTCCCCCTGCTGCAGGTCGGAGCGCCGCCGGTCTTCAAGCAAAGAAATGCGTGTTGGCGGCCGGGAGAGGAGGAACGGCGAACCGAGCGGCAGCCGTTGCGGCAGCGTGAAGGGTTCGGGGGCGGGGGGCCGTGCGAGCCGCTGAGCGCCTCCACCCGGAGCCGCGGTGGGTCGCCGCGGTGGGTCGCCGCGGTGGGCAGCCGTGGGTCCGTCCCGCAGCGCCCGGCGGAGCCGCCGGCGGCTCCTGGAGTCACCGCGGCTCAGGTGTCAAAGCGGTCTCCTTGCCGGTGGTCGCCGGTGCTCTCCCAGTGTCAAACTGGGAGCGCGGGTAGGACCGTCACCGCGGTAGGTCCGGAGGGGCGGCCAGCCGGTAGACAGGCACTGGTGGGGGCGGCTGCCCCTTTTTCTTCCCCGGCTGTGAGGAAGGGGTGAGCCCGTCAGACCGCCGCCCGTCCGGCCCGTCGGGGCTGTGGCCCTTCGGAAGCGGCCTGGGGAAGAAGCCTGTGGGACAGCGTAGCTCGGGCCGGGCAAAGTGGCTGGTGTGGGAGAGGTGTCGTGTGGAGAAAACCAACCGTAAACAGAAAATCAGAAAGCTGGTCGTCTGTCTGAGGGGCTTTCCGCAATAGGCCGCTCTTCCAAAAAGTTAAAACGCTCTGAAGTTTTGGATGATTTTGTTTGTTTTGCCTATGGCTCCGTTAAAATACTGTGAGGTGTTGAAGCTGAGGTAAAACGCTAATGATGTAAGCGGGACTCTGGGAAGCCCAGTTCTTTAGCCCAGCTAGGCAAAAAGTTAAGGGCCACGTACTTGTTTGAAGCTTGCTTGCTTCTGCCCTTGCTCTGCTGGGAAGAGTACTACCAAGGTGTTGAATGTGTGATCTTTCTAGAGAGCTGAAAGAGGCAACATGCGTTCCACAATGTCAAGTGGGAAAGCTTGTCCTATAGTGGCAATGGATAATGCTTTAGTCTTGCATGGTTTACCTTTAAAAAAAAAAAAAATAAAAAAAATTACTGTATCGTCCTGCACTTAAGTCTTGAGCATGAACTGAGGTTTCACTGTGCTGGGTGCAAACATAGCATTGGCAAGCATAAAATAGTGGCAGCATTTCACAAGTGAAATAAGGAGCTGTGTTAAAAATCTCAGAAGAATGCTATGGACTTTGGGGGGTGGGATAAGGCATAGGAAGAAGAGAGTAAATGCCTTTTGTTTTCGATCTTTTTTTCTTTTCCTATTTTTGAAATTAACTTTTTCTTATTCTAAACCACACCCAAATAATATTTCAAAGCTGAGGTTAGAGCATAGGGTAATGTTAAGAGAAAATAAGTCAGTCAGTGGGTGTGGGTTGGCAAAAGACGAGGCAAGTGCTTCTAGAATAATTCAGAATATTTTATTACAGCCTAAGTCACCCAATGGCTTCAAGTATGTGACGTTTCACTTAGTTACAGTGTTAAGATGACAAAGCTGTCCTGATTTTTGACCCAAGGTTTATAGCACTTGGGATGCTGTCTGCCAGCCAGAATGTCTAATAGCTACAAAGTGTTTATACTGTCTGTTTTCAGACAGGCACTAGTCATGGGGTTTTTTTTTGGTTTTTTTTTGTTTTTTTAAATCTGGAATATCTTTATCTTTATATGTATAAATATCTTTATTCTTAAAAAAATGTTGACTACAGTGTTGACGTTTGAAAAAATACTTCAACTATAATACAGAAATGGGTGTTGTAATGTGATTTTGGAAGTTCACTCAAAACTATGGTTATGACTTCAAGGTAATTAAATGATTCATGGCCACTTTTATAGAGTAGGAGTATTTGCCTTAATAGTAGCATGTCAAATTGCATTGGATTATTTTGTTACCTCAACTGAGCATAACGTTTATCTCCTGTATTACTATAAGCAGTCACTGGAGATAGTAGGAGCTAATGTTTTGATGAAGGCTTATTTTGTTAAATCCCCCGAAATGAAGGATACAGCTTTTCATGTTGGCTTAAGCATGGAGAACTCTTGGGATCCTTTTTGGTGAAAGAGGTGCTGGAATTGATTTGAAACTTGGAATTAAACTCAGTGAAACTGCTGTTCTTTCTCTCTCTTAAAAATTAAAAGAACTTGGGTATCTGCATCTGATAAAGTTGAATGGTTTCAGATTACCTTTTGTTATTGGGCATCTCTGCGAGTTTCTTACTGTATCTGCTGTCAGCTGTGCAGCAGTCTAAGGCATTGCTTTTACAAAAGAAACGTTATTTCTCTTCCTACAAGTTGGCCAGAGTTTTCAAAATGGAGCACTGTCTTTCTAACAGGTCTGGAGTCTACTTGCCTACCTGCCGTGTTGAGGTGGTTTCCTCCCGTGGTGGAGCACATAGTCTAACTGTCCTCAGAGCTGAAGGTGTTGAGATAAGCTTGACCAATTCCTTCTAGACTTAAATGTAGGAAGTAACCAAACAAAGCACGTTCCCTTTAAACTCACCCTTCCAAGTACAGATTCAAGATGAAAGCTCCCCTTTTTTCCACTAGTTGGGGAGGCTGGATTATAAATATATTATATGGGAAGGGAAGGAAGGCAAACATGCACATGTTTTATGCTTCCAGGAGGGTAGCATTTAGCCTCCTAATGTTGCTCTTGCCAGTCTTCTAAACAAGAAATACAAACATCCTTAATCCTGATGTTGGTCCTAATGTTACTTAATATGTTACGGCTCTATGTAAGTGGTCTGAACCTCTCGCTATACTTTTCAAACAAATATCAAGAGAAACATCCTTAAAAATGGAAGTGATTTACACACACTAGGTACAATATGTGTAGAGAATAAGCAGAATATTTTTGGTTTCCTGGTTTGCTAGAGGGTTAATAAGCATAGCAATGTGTGTTTAACACTTGTTTGGAAAGTATGGCAATCACATAAAGTTTACTTATTTGAGTTGAAATTGAGTAATGTGGTAACCTTGAAATGGTGAAGCAAAAGAAATTAAAGCATTGTCAAATTAAAACAATGTCAGTTCTGCTTCTGGGACAGAAGCTGAACCAAATAATGGGAGAAGACAAGGCTTCTATAATAATAATAATAAATAATATTCTTCTCCAACTCTAAAGTTCATTTTCAAAAGCAGTAATAAATGTGTTAACAGAGTTAGTAAAAAATTACATGTATTGAGTTTGGGATTCTCTGAGCAGCATGCCAAAATACATCATCTCTGCTACTTGAACTGTACAGAGAAAAGTGTGCTTCAAATAAAAACTACGGGTCACCAAGACAAGTTAGGGACAGCATTTTCAATAGCATCATATTGTTAAGGATTAGCTGGTTAGTGCAAGTTACTTTGGTAGTTTCTGTCATCATTTATCTATATTTAGATATTGATAATGGATTTCTATGTATTTATTTAAATAAAACTACAAAGCTGGTGTAACTTTTTAATTTCTCTCCACTGTTTGCAGAGTTGGTTCCTTCAATAATGAGTAACATGCTGAATCCGGATGCTATTTTTTCCAACAATGAAATGAGCCTGTCAGACATTGAAATTTATGGTTTTGATTACGACTACACCTTGGTCTTTTATTCTAAACATCTGCACACGCTCATCTTCAATGCTGCTCGAGATCTTCTCATTAATGAGCATCGGGTAAGTACAATCAATGGAATAACAATAAACTTATGAATAAAGAGTATAATAAATAATTTCTAACCAAGAGGGGCATAACTCGTCTTTTCATGCCTCAATCCTAGCTTGGCTCCCTTATAACACATTTTGTACAACAGCTGTGTATGAACCACGGAAGTCCTGGTTTATTCTCGGCTGCAGTTTTGAGCAGAGCACAGTCTGACAACTATTAAGGAATGGAGTTTTATTTGTTTTATTTTTTAATTTGGTGGTACCGTTGTGGGTTTTTTTGTCAGTTATTGGAGTCACCCTAATAGATAAGCTTAAAAGTTACCATTACTATTTTATGCATTGCTGTGAGTGCAGTGATGAATTTCCATATGAAATATTTTGAGCCGGACTTCTTAGGAGGTCTGTGATTGCACTGTGTGCTTGCGAGGCACTCTCTGCGTGCCCGGCGTTTCAGCCGAGTTAGCTGAAGGGGCAGCGTGTGCACTGACGCTGTAACGAGAGGCTGGATACAGGAGAGACCCAAGTAAGCGTTCAGCTCAGTAGTCCCCTAAGAGGGAGCACTGCCCCATTGCCTCACCAAGCAGCGCGTTTGCATTGGTGACCAGTTGATGTCCAAGCAGCTTGGAGCTGGTTGTTGCGTAATTTTGGGATGGGAGAAGGTACTGTGTGTTGGGAAGCAGGCAGGAGATAGGCGACTTGGGAAACTGAAGGTATTGCAGGGAAAAAGACTGAAGAAAACATGGACTAAAAGAGGCAAAGTTTATTGAACGGTAGGATTTGCAGGAAAATAAAAGACAAAAAGTCCACAGAGTACCTTAATTAATAAAACTGCTTGTGTATTTTAGACAACCTAAATCTGAATGGGTAGTGTTACTCTACTTTCATATTTGAATCTAAAGGTTAGGAGCTATATATATACATCTATAAATATCCCTCGAAGAACAAACAAAACTTCATGGGCACTACAAACTTATGCAACTTGATCCCCCTAAAGATTTTGGCATGTCTTGGTAGCAATTTCTGTAGGATGTGTAAATACACTTTATTAAAGCTACGTGGTTCTTGCAAAAACCAACGAGCAGTCAAGATTAATTCTTGTAGACAAGAATTCAAACGGTACTCTGTCTTTACTATTTGAATGAATTCAGGTAGTAATAACTTTCCAGTTTGTCTTGATTAAAATCTCTTGAGTTCTAGTAAATGAAGCTGTAATTACTTTTTGAGGCAGCGTATTGAAATGTATCATGTCCTGTTGGAATTTATTGAGGGACAACAGTTTTTATTAATGCTATCTCTGTAGCTGCCTATACTGTTAATGTTTTTCTTGCCTTTAACGTTGGAAAAAACTTCTTGATAGTATTGCCCATTATGGCTGTCACAGTCAACCTAAAAGATGGCCAATTTTGGTCATGGTAGTGTAAGGTAATTCATCAGAAATTGCAAAATGCAGTGAAGGAAGCAAGGAATTTTGAAGTGTGTCCAAGAGAATAAACATCAATTTAATGCTAATCTCGGAGGTGGCAGCAGGTGTTGAATGTAAACTCTTGCTCTTGGGTTTATTTCTTTCCTAATGCACGGGCCTTGTGCCACCTTATCTGGACTGCTGTTTCAGTCCAGATATATCTTGGTATCCCTACCAAGAGTGGGGTAAGCAAACAGTGCGATTTTTATCATTTTCTTTGGCTTGGCTTGTAAGGAAGCTTTGATTTGTATGCCAAGGTAGGCTCAATCTTTTTCTCATATGTACTGGCATGCATGCAAAAACTCAGACTTCTCGTAGAATAAATTAAAATAGGAAAGTCAAGTATGCAGAAATTTGAAGAAGTCAGAAACAAATTTCCCTGTTCATGCTTGATGTGGCTGCTTTGGGGCATGTGCAGTATATTGTAGTTTTGAATTGATCACATTCTGTATCCTCCCCTGATGTTTTCCCTTGTCTCCTCTGCTTCACGTTCTCTGGCCAAATCTGCACATCTTCCCAGCCTATCTCTAGGCTTTTGATACTGTCCTTCATTCAAATCAGTAGCCTCTGCGATGTTTTGTGGAAGTGGTAGTAGGGATAACAGTTCAGAAGTTAAGAGAGGGGACAGTTTTCTTTAACTGTAGATGCCTGTGCTTAGTACAAGCACAATCTACAGCAGTTGCAGAGCAAGTCTTCTTCAGCATGGACAAAACTTTGTGGAGAAATTGCAATTTAGGGTTTTTTTTGTAAAAGTAGCTAGAACTTCTGTTGAAGCTGTATAATTTAATTTTTTCCCTAAAGACATGTAAATTAGCCATATACGTGTGGAGACCGTTGTAGAGAAGGTGGAGTATGTGCCTGAGATGCATTTGTCAAGTTCTAAGACTGGTGTAGCCTGTGGGAGGGAAGAGAAGGATTGCAAAGGATTCAGTTGGTTAATCAAAGAAATGATAGTTTTCTCAGGCCTTATCAGAAGGGACTGAAGCATTTTACCTTTTAAAAACAAATGAACAAAGCCCAAGACACACAGCTAACGTATATGTTTTTTTCACGGGTAACCTATGCTTAAAGCAGGACAAAATTACAATCGACTGAAAATGGGCTTGTATGGAAGAATGTTAGAAAACTGTCTATATAGGTGGTGTAAGCTACCTATGCTATCTATAAAAAACCTGAGGGAAGAGTACGTGACATAGACGTTCAATTGATGTGCATCTCTAAACAAGGTGTTACAAATGCTGTCCAGGGTAAATACAGTTGGGTCACTGGGGTGTTCTCCTGAAGTGACTCACCCTGATGGTGTTTAATGCCGGACTTGACTTTCAGTATCTGATCTCTGTGACATACTGTACCTTGGGGACAGTTCCTGTTAGGGGATTCTTCCTTCCTCCCCATCTGTGCTTATTTTCAGTGCAGTGTATCTTTAAACACCTCTGGGGTCTGTATTTGAAACTTGACAGTGTAAAATCAGGAGTATGATCTGCATTGAGAGAGTCAAACCAGATAGTTGTGCTGCTTTTATTTCTTGAAAATGCCAAAGATTTTTTGTTTTGCTCCTGTTAATATTGATGATGTTGTATTGCTTTTTCTTTCAGTAGAAGTGAGCAGTAAAGTTCAGGTGTCTCTGTAAATCAGGCCATGTTCTTGGGTTTCTAGCTAGAAGGTTGAGTTGGAAACTGTGTTTTTGCATAGTTTGTTGCATGGGGAGATTTCACAATGCAAGGTAACACAGCTATTAAATTTAGGAATTCAGTAAAATTTAGTTAGTTTTCAAAGGTACATATATTAAAATAACTTTTTGAACAAGAGGCTGGTGTTCAAAGGTGATCACTACAGAGTACCTGGATGTCCAACTTTAGGTACCGTGCTTGACTTAGATTGAAAACATTGACCTTGGATTTTGGAAAACTGTTTGACTTGTCTTGCACTGTACATATGTTCCTGCAAATCTCACCAACTTCAGAAAGCCTTTTAGTGACTAGTGAAGGCTTTTAAAATTCTGCAGAAACTTTTTCTTTTTTGTTTTTGTTATGGTTTTAAAATCAAATCATTGCTTTCTTTTCTTAGTATCCTGCAGAAATAAGGAAATATGATTATGATCCCAATTTTGCAATCAGAGGACTTCATTATGATGTGCACCGGGTATGTATAAATAACTTTGTGATGAGTTACGTAGCGCTGAGAAGAACCCAGCCAAAGAAAATAAATAGGGCTTTTAAGTCTTCCAACTTTTCACTCTGTGTTGATGTGTAAGGATTTTGTTTCATATTTTTCCCTTTCATAGCAAGCTTGATTGATTTTTTTTTTTTTTTAATTTATTTTTTTTAAATAGCTCTTAGAGTATAAAATCTTTTGAGTGTTTTGTTCTCATGGTGGGTGGGGTGTGTGTGTGTGAGGAAGACAGCTTGTGTAATAGAATAAACCTAAGCGGGCATCTGCTAGTAGGAAAAGTTACTTCTTCCTGACTTAGCTCAAATTACTGGACAATGTTTCCTTGGTGATTTGGCAAGCCCTAGGTAAAAGCCATTGATAAAAGTATTTTGAAAGCCATGAAGGAAGCTGAAGTGAAGGTACTCAGGCGTTATTGAGGCAGAGAGGTTATAGATAAAATTTCTCTGACTTTTGTAATTTCATGTCAAATAGTTGATGTGATAAAAATGGATTTTTTTTTTTTCTCCCCCCCCCGCAAGGCATTATTAATGAAGATTGATGCTTTTCATTATATTCAGCTGGGAACAGTTTACAGGTGGGTAAAATTATATCCTATTTATAATAAAAATGTATACTTTTGTTTTTTACATCTTAGTTGCATTTATTAGTGTACATCTGAGGTTCATATCAGGAACAGTGCCCTGAAAAGCACAGACATGAATGAATATTGCAGTCTTACTGGAAGGGGGTTCCTTTGCACCTCTGTGTGTACACACAGACATGCGCGCACGTTTACTGACTGATACAGTATAGCTGATTCCCCAGTTCAGAGCTGGGGAAGTTGGCAAGCTGGTTGGTCACATAGTGCTGACTCACTTTGTTTCCGGCTGTTAAATTGTGCTGAAAGACATCTAAAAATACGCTGATGACTTCTCTGCTCTTGCTTTCTATGTAAATAATTGTCACAGAGGGTCTGTTAGCATGACTTTGGTGTGGTTTTAGAGACACTTGAGAGGTGTTACTGTGTTTGCACAGAGCTTTTAAGTTTGGACACATCAACCACATCGTACTTGCAGAATGGAGCACAACTGCTTTGCATCTGCGCAGCCTGACACTTTTTGAGTTTACTGAACTGATGTAAAATTGGCAATTTCTGTGCTGTGCTTCGTAACATGATATAGACATACTGTATGTGATCTTTGACAGGAAAGTTTTTAGCATGGCTCATTTTGCTGTAATGAAGCAGTATGTATTTGACTCACATGAACACCACACTTGGTACCAGATTTTAAATTAAAACAACAAGCCTAAGCACCTTTCTTAATGTCATTGGACAAAAAGTTTTATTTTGGGGCCAAAAGATATGGGGGACTGTATATGGTAATATGAAATTATGATAATCTGCACATTACTACTTTTTGTTGGCGAGTCGGGCAGATAGGTAGATGATTCAGCAGGAGTTGTTGATCTTTTATGAGTTACTCTGAGATGCCCTTTGGGAGACAGGAGAGGAAGAGAAGGAAAATGAAAGAGGAAACAAGATGGCATGGTCCAGTATTAGGCTCATACTGTCAACACAGCTATCTAAAGCTGCCAAAACAATGCGTTCTGTATGTATCATCAGAGTCTGAGTGAAGCTTTGTACCATTTACTTGTGTGTTTTATACGTGCTGATGTAGAATAGTTATTGTATCTTTCAACTGACAAAGCCAGTTCCTGTGGTTTTTGAAGGAATCATTTATGCAGGGCTGGGAGGGAACCAGAGAACTCAGTGTGAAGGTCACCGATTGTAAGATACATTTGAAAGACTGTCACGCTTTTACATTTTTCACTGTGAAAAATGCTAGTTTGCTATATTAAAGGTTAGGTATTCAAAGCTACATTTATCTGTAGAGTTATGTAGTAGAAATATTGATTGGTATGAATGGAAACAGAAGAAATGTTGATAGAATAGACAAAAGGATGGCATGCGGTGGTGGTGCCTGGATCAGTTGAGTGTTAGGATATTATCACATCTGCATGCTGTTTCTCCAAACACCTGTATGGGGATGAGGGGAGCAAAAAAGAGGCTGAAGGCTTTGAGAAATGATGGCAGGAAGAACCATGGTATGACTGGAACTGTATAGTGACGTAGACGAGAAGAATGGGAGATGAGTCCATCAGTAGTGTTCCCTTATGACTCAGAGTGGGACAGAATGAAGAGGCAGATCACAGTTGCTGTCAACTCCTAACAGAAGAGGCATATCCAAAGCCAGAACATGATGACCGGTCAAGAAAACTCTAGAGCAGTGAAGAGCTGGTGTCCCTTGTTCTGTGTGTCACCCAAAGTAATTCTGGACAGACTGCTAAGCAACACATCTTGGTACTTGTGAGTGTGTGTGAGGGCGAGAGTGAAATCTACCATTTCACTTAATACTTTCTCTTAATTTTATTTAAAATAAGATTACCTTTCTCTTCTGTACTAACACTGAGCTTTGCTGTCAGTTACTGCCTATCTGTAGTTCTTAGTTTTAACCTTTTGTGTGTTCTGTACATGTGTAGGTCAATTACACAGCTGAAGGTAGCAGGACTTGCCCAAGCGTACATCCTCATTTGCACTGAGAGGTATAAGCAATTCTGATATCCCTCTAACAATGCACATCTCCAAGAGCAGCAGTGGGAGCACTGCTGTAGGTGAACTGTGATGCTTTCGGTGCCGTATGTCCTTGCTGTCAACGGAATAAAATAAAGTTTGTAGTTACACAGTTGGACTGTGAACTGTGTCAAGACTATGAGTATTGTGGTAAAACTAATCTACAGCTTTGCCTACACAGTCGTCTTTCCTCTCTGGATTTCACAGATATCTATTGTCCTCTCTTGACTTGTGCTTAAGTAGTTCCTGATCCACAGGCGTTTTCTTTAGCCGTATTAAAATATCACTTGGCGTAGCGGTCTGCAGACTAGAAGATGGATGAGTCAGCCTTCAATTCTGATTGTATTACTTGATATATGTTTAACATTTTAGTTGCATTTCTTTGTGTTTACTGCTGTGGAGTGGATGATGCTGCACTCTGTATCTTACAAAACCAAAGTATTATCTGCCCTGTTTGTGCACAATACTAATTTGAATGCTGGAGTCCTACCAGCAGTAGCACAGAGCTACGTACAAGTCGATGCAGCAGTGAGAAGTGCAGTAAAGGAGCTAGTTAACGTGGGACTCTGCTGCCACAGCAGTGCTGAGGAAGTTCATGTATCGTGCCCTTCCACTGCAAAGCTGGTGTGGACACTAAAGACTGAAAGTACTAGGCTTATTAATTAATTAATTTATTTTTTACTACCTGACAACACTTCTGGGCAAGACCAAGAAAGGGAGACACTGGAATAACTATTTGTCTTACGAGGCTGCAAAACACCATAAGTATGCTTGGAAAAAAGGGACCAGATGATCTGGGTTTTCATTTGTGTTCTTTAATCTTAAGCAAAACCTCAACACTTCTGTGTCCTCTGGTGAGGATGTTTGCATGCCTGCAATGTCTTGGGTGCCTTAGTGCAAGATGCTTGATACTGTAAACATTCAAAACCAAACCAAAACAAAGCCCTTAATCTCTTAATAGTTGATAAAGAAACTCTGGAGACAGATAATGTCTCCTTCTTCCCCTTTTTTTGTTGTATTTTTATATAATTACTTGTCAACAATCCTTCAAGTAATCTTAAACTTTGGGAAACTGAATTGTTGATACAGTTTAAAAGAAATTCTTATTTAGTTAAAGATTGTGTATGTTTTTCTTTCCCTTGAATCTTCAAGGTCATGCTGCAGAATAATCTGGTATAAACACACTATCACATCATCAGTGCTGTATGAAACAAAGGGAGAGTGAAGAATTACTTTGTGTTAAGAAACTGCAAGCTCTAACTACTTCTTACAAACCCTTGAGGCATAGTTTCAATGGAGACTAATTAGCTCTTTTCCCGTAAGAAAGTAAAAAGGACTTAAAATTGGAATGTGTTCCGTGTGCGTCAGCCTGTTAAAATGTTACTTGCTCTATAAGGAAAGATGCTGTTTTAATGTACAGACCAAAGTGTTCCGATGACATTATTAGTATTTTAATAAGCTGCAGATCTAAGTGTTAATCTACCAGACTTTCATTTGGTCATTACTTGAAAATTTTAATCTGACTTTTGAACTAAAGCTAATGTTGTTTTCCAGAGGCCTCAGTGTTGTCCCAGATGAAGAAGTCATTGCAATGTATGATGGTTCCCATGTCCCTTTAGAACAAATGAGTGACTTTTATGGAAAGGTAAAACCACAAAGGGCTCTTTAAAAATTACTTTTTTTTTTTTTTTTGAGGTGGGGGTGGTGCTGTTTGCATTTTGTTCTTGTACTTACTAGCAGTTACATCTTTTCAATACATGATTGACTTATAGTTCTAGATCTGAAGTTTGCTCTCTAAAATGAGAAATATATATATATATATTATTTTTTTTTTCTCCCACTTGCTGTAGTTTCTTCTTTCAGTATTCCATTGCCAAGTCATACAGACAAATGGAACATAGAAAAATCAAGTGACTTGCTCAGTGTTGCACAGCAAATCTGATAAAGGCTGGGAAGTGAACCATATCTGGTGCCTTACCCCAGCTGTGTACTTCTTCCTGGTGGTCTAATGGCTTAGCTGATGTAGCAGCGAGTAAATGTGTAGAGGCATCTCTTGCATACAAGCTGGCATAGTGACAGTAAGAGGATTTGATAAAAGATGAATGATAAAAGATGAAGCTTTTAAGGTTAGGATTTGACTTTGTGGGCAAAGTTGATCTTCTTGCTGGTAGGTTCCTTCCTCTTTCCTGAATAAAGAACGGTGCTATCTTTTTAGTAAAAAACAAGTTTATTTTACCCCTTGTACTTATAGGTGTTAATTCTGTGTTGACATGAAAGGCCCTTATTTTTGCTGTGGAGCATTTTGTTGTTCTCGTGCTTATTTTAAGGAGCTGAACTTAGAATTCCCAAATCTGGTCTCCACAGCAGTTCTGAATATTGGCCTGGCATCCCCTGTGAGATGCCTTGGTCTCTGCAGGTCTGTGCTTTCTTTTGGTCTTGGAAAGGACAGTGAGAGGAGACCATAGACACAAACTGAAACACAGGAGGTTCCTTCTGAACATCAGGAAACACTTTATTTACGGTGAGAGTGACGAAACACTAGCATGAATTGGTTGCCCAGGGAGGTTGTGGAGTCTCCGTCCTTGGAGATGCTCAGAAGCCATCTGGATAAGGTCCTGGGCAACTGGCTCTTAGGTGGTCATGGTTGAGCAGGGTGCTTCGACAAGATGACCTATAGAGGTCCCTTGCAACCTCAACCATTTTATGTTTCTGATCTTGACCAGTGTTCTGTCTTGATCAAAGATGTCTGGTTGTTTTAACCCTCTTCTTCTTGAGAAGTATTTGGTTTGTATTTGCTCTTGTATAATGACGTTTTCTACTTCTGTGAAACGTAACTATAGTTATAGCTTCTGCAGACTGGAAAGCTTTTCCGCTGTTCCTGCATGAGTTATTGTAGATTCTTACAACTTTTTGTTATCTCTTTTCAAGGAGGTGAATTGTTTTGCAGTCCTAATCAGTATTCCACTTATTAAAAAAAAAAAAACCCAAACCCAAAAACCCCCAAACAAACAAAGCCTCCATCCTGCATCACAATATCCAGTGCCTGTTGTTTCTAGAAGTGCAGCCTTCCAGTGAAGGCCTCTAAGTCCTTCTCTTGACTTTTAGCTGAGGACTCTCTTTTATGTGCTTATGAATTAAAATACTGCTCTTAAGAGTAATTATTCATGATTAATTCTTAAAATAAAGCCAACACTTGTTGGAGTTATTTTATTGAAAGTCTGTTAGTTCAAAAAGAATCTAAAGCAACGCGAACAGTGATGGCAAAAGCTGAGTATCTGCAACTAAGCTGAAGTGTTTATACTGAATGAATGAAAGTATTCTAATCTGAGAAATGCCTGACCTTTTTCTTCTTTTTTCTTCCCACCCCTGTAGAGCTCACAAGGAAATACAATGAAGCAATTCATGGATATATTTTCCTTGCCAGAAATGACACTCCTGTCCTGTGTGAATGAATATTTTCTGAAAAACAACATCGACTATGAACCTGTTCATCTGTACAAAGATGTCAAGGTACTAGCTTTGAAGATTTAGGTAAACCTCTACATTTGTGTGTCTTTGTGAGCACTTCAGGAAGCATCAACCTCTTGTTTCAGCTCCAGTGAAATACCTCAACTTTAGGTTTTGTATAGAGTAATTATTGCTATAACAACTGTAAAAACATAAGTAAAATGAAGATAAACCTTGGAAAAGAAACAGAATAATTTGAAATTTGTTTTAAATCTGATGTTCTAGGGCTTTTGCTCTTTTTGTAGGTTTGAGGGGTGGATAGGGGGAACGTGAAGAAGTGCTTGTATGTCAATAAAGCTTCTTTTGATTGTTATTAAAGGTATACTTCTCTCACTTGCAGGAATTTTAAGAGGCTATAGGGAATTCCAGTTTGGAGCTTTCAGTTCTACTGCTTCCTTGTCTTCACTAGTATAAAATCATTTGCTGTCTCTTGCTTTTGGCATATCTATTTTGCTTGTTTTCCTCTCTTCCTCCTCCAGAAAAATCTAGTAATAATGACTAGAGTAACTTGACCCTCTTGGTTCCTCAGGATGTATCCTGCAGAGGAGATAAAATTATGTCATGGTTATTTAAGAACAGAACAGGTCATGCTAAGTTGATGGCATTTGTGTGCAGAAGCTTTCCATCCAAAACCTTTTACTGGCCCCTTGCTGACACGTATTAAACTTGTGTAGTTGTTCAGCGTATGTGATATACTGGAATGTTGAGTTTCTCACTTTCCCAAGTAATTGAGATAGGTTTTGAGAAACTTTTGACCTGCAGAGTAATTTTCCCTTCTGCCTATGGTTACATAGAGTCAGAAAGCTAGTTCTTGTGGTTTCTGCTGAAGTGTTTGTAGAAACTTCTGTACTGCTCAGCATTACCAACATTTTGGAAGCCCTATAGTGGAATTTTTTGAGGATTTTTAGCACATACCGCATCTAAATATCAAAATGGCAGTACCACTGTCCTAAGCAATGCAGCCTGGTGCAGAGCTGGCTCAGGAGAGCTGCCAAATGGCTCCAGAGCGCCTTATGGGTGCTTTGCTTAAGCGTTTATCATCTTTCATCTGTTCATAAGTTTCTTTTTTAAATAACCTGGACGTTTGGGAGTGATCATAATCTAAAATCTATCTGACTTAAAGCTTTTTTTTTTTTTTTATACCTCTCAAGAGGAAAGGAATGTGTTCTGCTCCAAAGGTCATTAGAAATCTGTGATGACTCTGCTTCTGCAGAGGGCTTTCACCCCGCTTCACCTTTCTGAGCGCCCTTCCACAGTTGTTAGGTAAAACAGCCCCTGTGCTATCCAGTTTTGTACTTCTCAAATGTGTAAAGTTAGTTTCTTGGAGGACGGGCCTACTCTTTGTCTAGTGGTGACATATACATAATGAACATCACATGGCGTTTCTGTAAAGTTGAAAGTGTAATTCAGAGAAAGGAATTGCTTTAAAAACAAATTACTACTGCTATGCAGTGAGCATGGCTTTTACACTTGAAAAGATTTTTCAGTTCTTTAGTGCTCTGTTGCTTTCCTGACAGGATTCAATCAGGGATGTCCACATCAAAGGAATAATGTACAGAGCAATTGAAGCAGATATTGGTAAGTACTGCTGAGATCATCTGTCAAAGCTTTCTTCACTGATATTATAATGATCTTGCTGGCTTCCATATTTAAGATTACAAATTGTAAATTTTAAAACTTGAAGGAGTTATTTCTACTTGCCTAAGTTGCCTTTGTTAAGTATAACCTCATGTTCTGAAACCTTGGTTGAATGCAGAGAAAATTCTCAGGAAGAACTTTTTCGATTAATACTGTATTTTCCCCAATTCTCACAGAGAAGTACATCTGCTACGCTGAGCAAACTCGTGCGGTGTTAGCAAAGCTGGCTGATCATGGCAAGAAGATGTTTCTCATCACAAACAGTCCCAGCAGCTTCGTGTAAGTGAACAATTGTTTGCTGTTCAACTATACGTTTTTAAAGGATGGGGAGGATGAGGTTCTCTACTGTAATTCATTATATTGCACAGATAGCTGCACTGCTGTTATGCTTCACTGTTAATATCCATCTGTCCTTTTTAGGGACAAAGGTATGAAGTTCATAGTTGGCAAGGACTGGAGGGATCTCTTTGACGTGGTCATTGTACAGGCTGATAAGCCAAACTTTTTCAATGATAAGCGAAGGTGGGTATTTAGTCAGTAAAGAATGATTCAAGCAGCTTATTCCATATAAGGCTATAAAGCGTGTTATGAAATATTTTCATTTGGATGTAATGTAAAATGAAATCATATTTTATGAAATCCTGTCAAGGTCATTACAGAATGCAGCAACACCCAATTCCGAAGTCCAAATATTTACCATTTCTTACCTAAGAAAGTTCCAGTAGCTATTAGAGGTCTACTGGACTGGGTTAGGGTCACCGAAGCTGTTTTTAACATCTTAGCTTGTAGGTTGGTGAAGTGTGTTCCTCCTAATAAATGTGAGAAATTTTGGTGCCTTCCAGAACCAACTCCTTTTCTGGAAATGTCTTTCATTGCTTCTGGTTTTGTTTAGTTACATGTGATATGTAGAGGGCAGACTGGCTGACAGGCTGGAGTATTTGGACTAGTTGTTCAATTAATTAAACATATTTGCAATGCATATGCAGTACTCTTACACTTGAAAAACACTATTCCTTTATGTGTACTTATGATTTGGAAGTGAGATAGAGGGAGGTGGGATTATTATTTTTTTTTCCTTTTTTTTTATTAAATTTTAAAAATTTGATGTATGCCTTGCCCCTAGTCTTCTGCCCTCTTCTTCAGTTGTTCATTTGTACAAAATGAGGTATTGGGCAAGATTTTTACTCATCTTCACTTCTTACGTGTTCTCTTCTTTTGTTCTTAATGGTGGACAGTTCATACTGTTTCTTCCCCTCTGTCTGCGATCCCTGCCTTAGTTCATAGGTACAATAGATAGATACGTTGCATTTCCCTGGCTAATGCAGATGTTTTGGAGCTATGCTTTTTCTGACTATTACAAAATGTTCAGATGCTGGAGAGCATGTTTTCCTTTTGAAAGATGAATGTTTTTAATATTAAAATTTTAATCTCTTTCTAAAAAGTGACAGAATTTCTACAACAACATAACAATTGTATATAATTCTATTCTAGACCATTTCGGAAGGTGAATGAAAGGGGAGTGTTGCTTTGGGACAAAATTCACAAGCTGCAGAAAGGTCAGATTTACAAACAGGTACGCTTTCAATAAACTCTTTCAGTTCAAATTTAATACATATTTCCTAGAATCCCAAGCTTCTTTAGATATCATAAAGGCTTCTAAAAGGTAGGTATGTTTTTTAAGAGAATTATTTTAATGATTGAAGTGGTACAAATTCATTGTTGGTATTGTATGTCTGCAGTTTACTTGCCTCTTGAAGTGATATTATTACTGAAATTGCCTGTAAAATTTGGGATTCATAATATATAAACTGAGGACAAGATTATTGATATAAAAATATTTTTAGGGGTGTACTAAATTATTTTTTCATGCCTGTGAGGGTGCAAATTGCATGCTGCTACAATGTATGTGTCATTCTTTCCGTAGGGTAACTTGTATGAATTTCTGAAGCTGACTGGCTGGAGGGGCTCTAAGGTTCTCTACTTTGGTGATCACATTTACAGTGACTTGGCAGTAAGTAGTTTACTTTCACAAAATAGGATAAAAGACGAGGCTCTTTGTTAGTTTTCCTCTCTTCCTCCACAGCTATTCAGTATAATACACCTTCATTTGAGATTTCCAAATACAATAAAATTTGAGTTGGTAGTTATACTGCTTTTCTTGCAGTAAAGGAAATTGGTGCCGTAAAAGGCTGACCATATTTTCCACCTGACTTGTAGCATTTAACTTGTTTACAAACTACGTTCAGGAATGTGTGAGTTTGTATTCCTGATTCAGATACTGATTATGTCAGATGTGATGGAGAGTAAACACAGATACCCAAACGTACAGGATGTGGCTGATTTGGATGACATTTACTACCAAGTGTAATAAGAGCTGAATGAACTTCTGTTTTGAATGGCAGGAGGCAATCTTCCTGTTGCAAATGGTAAACTTTCTTTCTTCCTGAGGTCTTGCTGTGGTTTGTAGCCCCGCTATCCAGGTATTTTCTTACTACCTTACGAACAAATGTACTGTTAACTGTTACTTTAAAGTAAGTGACCACCACTTAACTCTTTTGTAATTGATTGCGTATGAATGCCTGGATATGACTTGCCACTGCCAAGCTGTGGTAACATGTTTCAGCAGCAGCAGATGTTAATATTTTTGCCCCAATCTGCTTTTAAAAAGAAAAGTAAGTTTGGGTGCTTCAGAAGGGTGATGGCCAGAGAAAGGAGGACACAGCTCTGTTCTTCTCTGGCACAATGGAGGAAAGAGCACAGGCAGCAGCTGCCTCATGCTGTACTTGTCAGGGAGAACTTGAATAGCTGGGAGTCCCAACAGGACCCTTCTGTCAGCTGAGTGTATGGGTAAATGCCACAAACCCAACACATGGTTTCCTCCAGATGCTTCTGACAGCAGCAGAGGTCTCATTTACAAGAGGAATTTCCTACTGTTTGTTTTAAAACTAATGAATTCGTGCTTATTTGCAAAGTGCTTACGTGTCCTTTATCTCTCTCTCTCTCTTTAAAAATGTGGGATTTGAAGCTTACTCTGAAATTAAATTCTATTGCCTATTGGCACAGATAAGTCCCACTGTTTAATATTTCTGCTTATACATAAGAAGCAATTAAATTAGTGCCCCTTTGGGATAAACAATAGTCAAATTCTTCAGTTGTTTTAAGTAGTTCTTTTTAAGACTAATACTTGTATTTTGTAATTCTTGGTAAATAGGATTTGACTCTGAAGCATGGCTGGCGCACTGGTGCGATTATTCCAGAGTTACGATCAGAGATTAAAATCATGAACACAGAGAAGTACATTCAAACCATGACCTGGCTGCAAACCTTGACAGGATTACTGGAACACATGCAGGTTTGTTCTGTGTGTATGTAATTGGCTCTGTATAGCAGAAGGGATCCAGCCAGGTTTCTAAATGCTGGACATTGACGTTGCAAGTGCTTTCTGTCTCATTAAAGTTCACCAGTTTGAGTGTAGATAAATAAATGCAGTTATTTGTGTGGCTAGTTAATAAGAGTTTTCTCAAAATTGTGTCCTCTTCCTCCACTGGTCAGCCTGGATTGATTCCTGCTTTCGGTTGTTTAAAAAGCACACAGATAACTTCTGTGTACTGAGTTCTGAACCATACTCTTGTCCTGTTAGCTGATAACAATTTATTAATGGAAAAGCTCATTTAAGAGGGCATCCTTAGTTACCTGTGATCCATACTTTACATTCCAGGTTCACCGTGATCCTGATTCACAAATGATTTTAGAAGAATGGAAGAAGGAAAGAAAGGAAATGAGGTAAGACACGAGAGATGAAGAATTTGCAATATGCTTCGTGGTAGCCATGTGTTCTATGTGATATCTTCCACAGAAGAATTTCTTCAGAATTTCTCTCCATCCCTGATTTATATGCCCTGGTAGTTACAGACCTTCTAAAATTGTCTGTGTAAAGCGATATCCTACCTGTCTCTGGTGCAGCTCTTCTCCCCTCTGACCCTTTGTGCTTATGAACCCCTTTTCCCTGTTCCCCTTCTTTGTAACAGATGTTAGTTTTCTGCATGAAAGGGTAACATCATATCAATACTTTTCCTTCTCAACTCAGTTCTCCAGTCCCTCTGTGTTCAGCTGTCACTGTTGCTATTGATTGCACAGCTTTACTTCTGCATGATTTAAAAATGTGTTTCTGTATCAAGACGTAGGTCACTTCTTCAGTTTTTGGACATGATTTCTTAAGATTACATACAATAAATTTTAGAATATGCAAAAACTGGGTTCTAGACTAGACTGGATTTAGCAGCGGACTTATCACAGAGATAGGTAATAGGGCTAAAACTCCTAAAAATCTGCTGTCAGGAAGGAGCAATCCCAAAATGCAGAATGTGTGAAGTACACAGTTGGCAAGGCCAGCAGCTGTACCACCAGCAGCCTTCCCTAGAAATGTGGAATTAAGTAAAATGGGAATGGTTCTTGGCAATGACTAATAACAGAAGCTAATTCCAAAGTGTATTTAAGCTTTTTGTGTACATTAAGCCAAATCTTTGCATTTTTTTTAGAAGTCTTTATCTTTGGAATAAGTGGATGTCATTAGGGTTTAGATGAAGGCAAAAGTCTCCTTTCACAATCTGTAGAAAGGAAAGCTTGAGATGTTATGTTTCTGAAGTCAGAAGCAACTTATCACTGGTTTTAGTGGGAGAAGTGTGAAGCTCTTCCGCTTACTACTGTGATTGCTAGATCTGGGCTACATATGTGCAAGAGATGCAAAAATTTCTTATGTGGTGCATTTATGTGGTTTGAAGTGCAATGGCAAGTGAATAATGTATGGAAGAGATTATACAAACTGCTTGCTTCAGGTTCTGGATGTTAGCTGGTAAAGAGATGTATGCAGATATGTTCACTTCATTGTCTTTGTTTTCTTTTTTGGGGGGACAGGGAGATGAACAGGAATTTCTTCAACGCACAGTTTGGAAGCTTATTCAGAACTGATGAGAATCCAACTTATTTCCTAAGACGTCTCTCTCGATTTGCGGATATCTACATGGCATCATTGAGTTGTCTCTTGAACTATGAGCCTGATTACACGTTTTATCCAAGAAGGACTCCTTTGCAGCATGAACTTCCTGGCTGGTCAGACCAGCTGTGCACTGGTACATTCAGAATACCTTTCCTACAAGAGACAGTTCAGATCAAATAAACACTTGGCGCCTTCTCTCTAAGATGGGCAAATTTTTTTTTTGTTTGTTTCTTTTGAATGTACATGTATTTTATTTAAGTCACTTAAATCTGTTATCTTGATTTAGATGTAACTAATACTTGTTTTCATAAGTGTTGTACCTATTTTCTCCTCTCCTGCTCGGAGATGTTTAAACTCCTCTTACACATAGAAGAGACGATGGACTGCCAAAATAGTAGTGGACTAGGAGGGAGGGCAAATTTGAGGGTGGTGTTCTCGGGTGGTTGTCTTTATTTGTTCATTGGAAATTTCGATCTGCAGCCTTGTGGTTTACAAAGAAACACCTATACTCTCTGTTCTGGCCTTGATCAGAACTCCAGCTGGAGCCTGTAATGGATCTTGGCACGGAAAAGCTTAAATCCAGTATTAGTAATTCAGTGATATGCAGTAGCCAGTTTACCTTGAGACTGAGAGGAATGGTGTATGCATTTTAACTTCCCTTGCTGCCATAGCTAGAGCCTTACCTGCTGTAGTGTTGGTGTGGCTCTGCTGCATTGCAGTGGTCGTGGGCTCAGGCTGATGGGCTTTTTCTCCTGCCTGTGCAGTTCCTCTCTTGTAATGTCTGTGCTTGGCTGTAGGTGGATCTGCGCCTAAAACTGAAAGTGGCAGTAACTTGGGCTGCTTCAGCTGCCTTTTGGTAGTTTCAAAACACTTTAAATATCCGCTCCCTGATAATAAAGCCATTTCAAGAGGTCTTGCATTTTGCATTTCAAAGTGAAGACAGATCTCTGTCAGGCTTTAGATTGATCCTAAATGCTGCTTTCAAAAATTTTAAGTGTCTTACAGTGGTACGCGATGTGGTTTTGCTGTTCCTTGGGAGAGAATGTATTTCATATGGCCTTCAGTAATAGACTTTCACAGTCAAAAGTAAACACGCACAATGGGCAAATGAGTTGAAAGCAAAATAAGAAATGAGAAAACAAAACCCAGAGTTTTCTGATGACATTTTCTTAGCTCAAGCCCTCAAAGCTGAATTGGGGGTGGTGGACAGTTTGCATCAAGCAAAATAATTTTGGCAGTGCAAATTAGAAGTTTTGTTGAATTACTGAAATTGTAGGTAATGCACAAACACAAGCTCTGGGTAGCATATATGTTCCAAAGATTTGAGCTGAAAAATGTCTATTTTGCACAAGGAGAACATCTATTGATGTGATTCCTCAAACAGGCACTTTATAGAACTACATAGCTGTTTTTAAATAAAGATGCTTTCCTCTCTCTACGTCCAAAGGAAATGTTTTTTTAACTGGTGCTTCCCACCCCAGCCATTTTAGAAGGCATAATATGATTAATGTTTTTCAAATTTTAGTTATTAAAGACTGTGTTTTTAAAAGCATATAATTATGAAAATACATAGCATTTGATATTCTTCACTTCATTTTGGGATATCACTTGCTTCCTACCACGATTGTCAGGTAAACAAACTTTTGGTGACCAAAAGTTTTCTTACTTTTTTTTTTTAAAAAACCTATCTGTATTATGTGCAAGTACCTATATTGAATTTCATATGCAGTATCTTTCATATTTTTAAAAGCATGTTTGCAAAGTAAAGAATGTATTCTAATCTAGCCTGCACAATTTCATAAGCAGTTTTCCTGTATGCTTGAAATCAGTCTGAAGTCCTCGGAGGTGGTTATAGATTTTACGTTCATGGTTTTCTTGTGCTCCTGTTTCAAACTTGATGTGCAACACTCCTGATGTGTGTGTATTTAAACAGATGAATGTACTTGAAGTGAGTAAGTTCATCTGACAGTCCTGCTGTTTTGCTGGAAGAAAAAGGTGAAGTTTTGCAGGAAGTTAATTTGGCTTTATCAGGAGACTTGTTGGTGGGGCTGTGCGGGAAATACTTAGCGTAACTTGATAATGAAATGTGGGGATGGAAATATCCCTGATTTGCCTTCAGTTCTTTATCCTAAGGCTCAGCTAGAACTGAACTGGGTGTTACGTGTGTGTAGCACCTCTCATGCTCCAGAGATTTCAATGCACTGTTTAAAAGAAGACCCCAAACCACTCCACGTTCTTCATCTTGCTACCAGCAAATAATAGCATCGTGTTATTTTGTTCTGCATTATTGAATTTGATAGTTTTGTTGGTTATAGCTCTGTGATGTTTCTTTTAAAGCTGGCTAGAAGTCAGTTTGTTTGCCTAATTTTCCTGTGTTAAGCAGGAACAGTTTAATTGGGTTGGATGATGTTATCCACATAATACACAATTTGCTTCAAGGTGATTTCCTCCTCCCCCTTCCTTTCTCTTAGCTTACAAGTAAAACTTTGGTACAAAGCTATGTTACAAAAGCCAGCTGAAGTAAAATCCTGTTTATATTGCATGACTTCTTGAAATAAACAACACTGCATGAAAAAAAAAATCATTATGGGAGGGTTATATTCTTTTAAAACAACCCAACTATATGTAATATGAATTTAAATCAGAATTTTAAAGTGTATTATTTATTTTTCAGTGCTAGAATGCTCTTCTTTAACTTTAAAAAATGTCTTGCATTTTTGTAATGATTTCAGAGAACTTGAGTTGTACACCTCGGCGCTCTCTGCATTACTTATTTTAACCTTGTTATGTTACTGACTTCAAAGAGATTTTTGAGCATGTTTAAAGGACAGTGTCTCTTTATATTCATTTTGGGGGTATAGTTCATTTGAACACCAAAGAAAGAAGAAACTTTCTTTCTGTTCTATCAAAACCTCTGAAGAGAATAGCCTGTCAGTAAAAGAAGAGTTTAATGAACTGTGGAAACTTTTTTTTGTGATAAAAATATTTAATGATTATTACAAAAATAAATGCTTGGACTTTATCTTCTGGTCCCTGTGAGCCTTAATATTTTGGGTGACTGGGGAAAAGGAAAGAACATGAACTGTAATAATTGCAAAACTCTGTGGGGAAAACCCCCCTAAATACATGTGTATGTTTAAGTGTGCGCGTGTTCTAAATCTTCTAGTATCTTCTAGGTAAAAACAAGCAGGCATGTGTAAGGGGACAAGGGACTGAATTAGGGACATGACTTCAGTCTCTCTTTCATCCAGGCATATTTTTACACTCAATTCCCTTGGTTGTGGTTGATAGCTGCATCAGCAGCCCTGGATTTGCCTGCATGCCTTGTTCTGATGGGAGGCATCCTGGGGTTGCTCTCAGAGGTAACTAATGCTTTCCTGCAGTGACACCATCCCTCCTGCCCCCATGCATGGTAGACACCAGGAAGCATATCATAGGGGAATGTTACTGCTGCCAGCAAGAAGGTGTTCGTTTTCTTGCTGTTTTGTGGTTTCTATAGTGTTCGCACAATTTGCTATGATACTTATGTTTTGAGGGAAGGAACTGACCGCAAATCAAACTCGTTTGATTCATTTCTAATAGTATGTTGGAAATAGCAGCTGTTACTGCTGTGCATTGGGTGAAAGGCAACATTAACGTGCTTGGTAAAAATATGGTACGTGAGCAAGCAGGTAGCTTCTAAAAACTAAAAAAAAAAAAAATTTAAAAAATTGGAATGATCTCCCCAGGGAAGTCGTGGATTCCCCATCACTGAACACTTCTAAGATTCAGCTGGACAGGGTGCTGGGCCATCTTGTCTAGACCATGCTTTTGCCAAGAAAGGTTAGACCAGATGATCCTTGAGGTCCTTTCCAACCTCGTATTCTATGAAAACCTAAAAAACTGAATGTGGACATGACATGGCAAGGGTATGTTCATCTTCATTGTCCACTTCTCACAAAAATGGCTCAAGTAAAAATCGATTACTTATTTGAATGCTCTCATATCACCTGTATTTTTTTGCTAAAACTTACAATTACTATTTCCCTTTGTACAGTGAAGTGAGATGTAAACAAAACAGTTAAGTTTGAAGAAAGACAGAAAAGCTAGAAGAGGCAAGTGGGGCAGACAGGATGGTTGCGTTCCCTGCTGCTGAAATTCTTGCAAGAAAAGTACACTAGCAAAAATCTCTTCAGTTTAAAAGTACAGGTTTAACACATACTCTGTTTCACACTTGCCAGTTGTAGTTGTAACTCAGCCAAAATGAAAGCGTAGAGCTGGAGTACTAGCAAATTTAAGTTATTTGCCAAGTGAGCAGCCCCGTGTGGTTGAGGCCATTTCAAAGTCTGTGAAGAAGAATAAAAACAGTTGAATAGTAGGCTAGTGAAATTCTACTTTTCACAGAGAGGTGTCTGTTTGCTTCTGGGTGGGTTAGTTGAGACTCAATTTTGCATTTGGCCCTCATAGTCAGTACTGCTCAGATACAGCCAACACTTCTGAGGTTGATAACTCCCTGAACTCTATACACTGCATCTTAAACAAAGCTGTGCTCTTTTTTTTTTTTTTTTAATTTGTAATGAGATTTTATTCCCTGAAACTTGTAGGTGCTGTTTTTTCACAGTAAATGTAAATAGAAATGTGTTTTATAATTGACTAATGCCAAATTTGGTCTTTAATTCTGATCATGAGGACCACTTATCACAAGCTGCTGGTCATCCGAATCCTATAAAATAGAAGAAAAAAAAAATAATCAGACTTGAACATTGCTTTAAGAAATGAAAGTCATTTTCTGGCAAATTTGGCTATACAGATGGCAGAGTTTGCACCTGACATTTTTGCACCAAACAAGTCTTTTTAATGGATGCAAAAAGATTTATTTTGATTTTAGACTTTGCATCTACGTGAGGGTCTTGCTAAATTAGACCATTGAAGCTATTCAGATACTCGGGCTTCACTTAATCTTTCCTTCCCTTGATTCCCAGCCCCCTTCCCATTGCGTTTCAGATTCTTTGGAGTGCTGGCATGGCACTTTGCTACATTTGCAGTGAGGAGGAGGGAAGACAAAATCGGAAGGCTTTTTAAGTTTGTATAGATGTGTCACTGGTGTCCAGTAGCATTTGAAGTCAGATTTAATTCAGCTGTCTTTGAAGGCAGACTTGAGATACAGCTGTAGACCACAGCCTCGATTTTGCTACAAGTGAGGCTACCCAGTTTCTAGCAGTGGTGAGACAGGAAAGCCAGGATCTTGAATGGTGTTTTCGTGAATTAATTTTTCTTTTTTTCCAACTAGACATTTTGCTTTCGTAAAGTCATTCCCTCCTACCATGATTTTAGTTGTGTCTCAATCTCAAAGCAAAATGAACACTTACTGAGAAAAGATCATAAGTAGGTTCTGGTGGAGTCGGTGCAGAAGAACTTTCATATGAGGGGTTGGTGATATTTGAAGGCTGTGACTTGTCCAGTGATGTTACGTCAGTGTCATCTTTTGACTACACAAAATCACACAAACCTGCTTAAAATCCAGCCTCCTCCTAAGAGTGCATTAAGTGGGGCACTTCAGCTTCACTGCTGCCTAGTGCAGTGTTGTGAATGAACTGGCTTTGTCATCTAAATCAGTGTCTCCGGGCACGAACTGTGTTCTGGATTGTTGTATTATCTCAGGTCACTTAATGCTGCTACCTTTTTTTTTTCCTCTCCCTTATTATTTTTAAGCCTCAGCAAAGATTGGAAGTGTTGCCCTGACATTGTGTAGGGGGTAAAAGGTACCTGGTTGGTCCTGAGCCCTCTCATTCCAACTATATAAAAATACAAGTATTTCACCTGGCTCATGCCTCCTGTTTTTTGTTTCTAGAAGATGGATGATTCATGTTATATGCAGGGGCTAGAATAGGAAGGGATTTCTGGTTACTTCTGAGGAGACTTTCTTTTGGATTGATTCTTGTGTATTTTGTAACATACTTATTTTTTTGGTCATCCCTTGTCTCTAAGTAGCCTGACTGTTGTTGACTGGTTTTGCATCATCATTGTACTATGCGAGTTAGTTAAGAGAAAGCAAGCATGAGAGTGCGACAGTATAAAAATTTTCACTTTTCAATCCTTACGATCATTTCAATTTGCTTGTCTTTTGAATCTGGCCTTTTTCCTGTCAAACATTGCAACCTCCAGAGCAGCAAAATTATTGGCAATGCCGCAGAGGAGAGGGGAGAGAAGAGGTGCCCTTTCAGTAGTTTTAATTGCCTGCTTCCCTATGGGTGAGCTTTCTGGTGAGGCAAAGACTTCAGCGCTGGTGCTGGGCAATTAAATAAGCTTTTGGCCAGTCCTTGGTGTTGGAAGTGTCTGTGAGAGCAGGAGCCCGTCGGGCACCCTGGAGGGAGAGGTTGGTGGGAGCAGTAGGCAAGCGTAAGCTGGTGCCCAAGACAAGCACGTGGGCCTTCTCCGCTTTCTCCATGTCTTAGTCTGAAATGCTTCAAGTGGGAAGCAAGCGGGAACATTTCTAGCTTCATAAAACGCAAGGAGAAACTGGAGGCTGTGAGTCTGGGAGGTGTGATGGGTCTGGGGAAGTGCTGCCCCCGGCTTCGTGTTCCTGTCTGCCACCTACCTTGAAGTGCTGGAAGGCTGCGTTTCTCTTCCTGAACCTGAGGTAAAAATACCCGATAAAAGCCACAATTCCGATAACAAGGCAGATGCCAAAGAATATTCCTGTCCCGGTACCGGCATGGAGAGGAGTCTGGAAGCAAGAGAGAGGGTGAGTGAGCTATGGGTGGGCACTTGGCACAGGCAGGGTGCCTTTGAGATATGCCCTAGTCTTGAACTGGTTTTGTGATCGAGTTTCCTGGTACGTGTTCCCTGGAGACAGTTAAATATGGCCTTTGGATAGTAATTACAAGCTAGATTTTTTTGGGGTAGTAGACATCGGCTGTAGTACAGCTTCATCTTGTTTACGTTTTTGAAGTCACAGATCATGCCTGAATGATATTTTCTGGTCAGGTTTTTCAGAGTAGGCTGCGATGAGGCTGAAACCTCACTGGCCTGAGGAGGAGACACGGGTATGGAATTCCCATAAGGAGCTTCGGAAACCTGTGCTACAAACCCTAGAGGGCTCTGCATGGGTTCCAGCTTACTCCCCGCTGTTTTGTGCGCTGGGGAGGTGTTGGTTATTGCCAGCTATCGGCAGCCGTACCATTCTCCGAGCCCTGCTTACCAGCGTTCAAACCAAACCGCATCTGAGAAGTGGCCCATCTCATCGCTGGTCAGATGGACTGCCAGCCTGTGTGGAGGGTGCGCAGGGCTGGGCGCTACTCGTGGCCCAAAACCTGCCTTCTGTACGTCATTTTGCCCCAAAATGTGCAATGCCTTTAACCTGAAATCATTCTTCAGTCAAGCGGGTGAAGTGCCAATCCAAGTAGCTGTATATAGTATTTTATAAATATTTTAATAAATACGTAGGTGAAGGACTGAAAGAAATTCACACGTGATCTGGATTTAATCTAAAGGGGAGAAATGCCTCCAGACTGACTTTCGTTTGCCTTCTGCAGCTCTGTGGCCTGATAGACTGATACAATGAAGGTCACCAGCAGTTTTGGGGTAACGATAAGTTTGGGGGTTCCCAGTGCACACAGCCGCTCAGGCTGCAATCTCCCCAGAGCACTGTGCTCTTTGCTGGCAATCCAGGAGGTGAGGAGGGGTCTGGAAATGGGTAGAAGGTTCGTATGCTGTTACTCTTGCATTTCCATGTGACGCTTTAGCTCTGTGGCCTCCTGCCTAGAAAACTAATTATTAAAGTTACACTGGCAAAAATAATCACATTGTTGTCTTAATAGATATGCTCTCTTAATTTATTTTTTAGAAAATAAAGTAATTTACATGGGGCAGCTGGACAGCTAAATATTAGAAAACATTTAGTTGCCCTCTAGCATGTGAAAGGTATTATAAATACTCTAATATCATGCTGCTGTAGACTGACAGAAATTGCCTATTATTTTGAATCATTTTCAGGCAGTAATTTATGCTTTTACCCAAGCGTGTCATATCCTGCTTCGGAGGATTGTAGGCTGCAAGGGATTTTTGGGACCTGAGATTGTGCAGGCATATTACTGAGCTTCCAGGAACAAGAAGGCTGGTTTGTGAAGGAGGAAGGGTTGGTCAGAACAAAAGGAAGGTGAGAAATAGGGTATCAATAGGATTAATCTTGTGGATCAAGGAGGCAGCTAGTTAGCCATTTCCAAAATCAGAGCTGGGATGGATGGGCTGTAAACGTGAGTGAGGCCCCTCCGGCGCACAGAGAGAAGGATCAGAATGAGTTACCCTGATGGAAGGGAAGTTCTCCAGATTAAATAAGCGGTAGATCTTCTTGCAAGGTCAACGTGAGCCTGTGTTGGGCTGTCGCAGAGTACCCGGTGTGGAACAGAGCTGGGGAGTGCTAATGCTGCACATCTGAACACTTACTTTTTTAAGGAAAACATTTTGTACTGGGGAAAAAAAAAAAGGTGCTCGCTGCACACCTTTGCCAAGGGCAGCAGGGCTCACTTCTGTGAAACATCCTGGTTGCGCTGTAGGTGGACAAAATGTTTTTCCTCCTTTTCATCAAAAGCAGTAATGTTTGCTGGTGGGAAATAAATAGAACAACGTTCCTGCCTCCCTGCTGCTGGGCCCTGCGCCGTTTTGATTCCAACTTGAAGCAGTGCAGCTGCTAACTTGCCTTCCCTCCACAGAAAGGACGGCACCCCGTTCTGAGCTGTGCTGTTCTGCCAGGCACAGTTTGGTTTGGTCTTTCTGATGCCAGGGATAAGTGGATAGCTGGGACCGTTGCAGGGATTCACGCAGGCAAAAAGTACCGGTTTTCAAAACACCTTGTTGTTCAGGATAGGAATGAATGCAAAGCCAGGAGTAAAAAATTTTCCTTGGAAGCTTGAAAGATCTTTTTGGAAGAACTGCAATGGAGCTTTATAAAATGGAGCTTTTATTTCATTTATATAAAATAAATGTGGGAAGAACTTGTTCAGGCAGAAACATTTTGAACAAGCTTCACTGGCACCTTGTTCTCAAATTCTAATTTTCTTTCAAAGTAACCTTTTAAACCGAAACTGCATATATGGGAGAGAAACTGGGAATCTATTAATGTCAGTAATGAGTTTGGGATGATAAAACCAACAGCCACCTCCCACCACTCAAAAAAAAAAAAAAAAAAAAAAAAAGTCACTGTGTACTTACAGGTGCTGGCGGAGCCTTTAAAGGCTCTGATATGATGTGGATTATCCCATTGGAAGCGATTATATCCCACTCAACAATAGCGCTTGTGTCCACGTATCTGATCTCGCTCTGCCAGGAGAAAGAGCAATGAGAGCTGAGCTTTGACCCTCCTCCTTTTGGGACTGCAACCTTGAGACTATTTCCCCACCTCAGCTACTGACACACAGAGAAAAATCACAAGGGGGCTTACACCGCTGCCTCCCTGGACATCAGCCTGGGGTGGACCCGGGCTGGTCACAGCTTTTCTGTGTATGAACTAGCCGTCATCATTACCTGTATATTGCCTTCAGGCATTTCTTTGTCCTGTTCTTTTGGGTTTTTTTGTTTTTTTTTGGTTTTGTTTTGTTTTTTTTTAATAAATAAAGGTTTTTGTGATATTTGTGCTGTTATTTCTGAGTGGCAGGTAGCCCGCAGCCTGCCTCCATTACAGCTGCTTTCTGTGTTGCGGATGCCACTTGCACTGAGTTTGCTGGCTCGAGAGAGCTGGGTCAGCACTGGTGGGGAGCTGCTGCCCACAGGTTGTTTGGTGGCCGAGCGTCAGTGAGCTGGAAGGTGGTCCCATTTGGCAGCTCATCAGGATGTGAGAAGGGAGAGGGACAGGGTCAGTCATCACCACCCCAACACTTCTCTAGACTCTGCTTCGTAATGGGAGTCTTTGACTGCTTCGAGCCCATCCTCAGTCTCTCCAGCGTTTTGGGAGGATGGGTTCATGGGAGTCTGTGCTATTGTGATCTCTGCTTTAAATCACATCCTAGCAAAATGGTTTCTCCTCGGTGGGCAGAACGGGGAAGATGCTGCTCACTCTTACCCCTGGCACAAGGTGGTACACTGCTGCTGGAGCACACGGCAACTTTCTGTGACCAGGAAGGGGCTCAGGCGCGGTGGTGGTGCCGCTCTGTGTCCTCCTCCCTCTCCTTCACCCCCGCGCTGCCCTGCCACGGTCCTGAGGAAAACTTGTGGGCTCTGACCTGGTGCACTGGGACAGGTGGGTGGTGGGCTGCCTGGAGCGTGCGTGGAAAGTGGCTGCCACGTCTCCTTCCCACCCTGGCACCCCGCTGAGCACTACTGCAGCCAGGAGAACCGGGGGCTTGCTTAGGTCCTCCGGGGAGGAAGAAAAGCTACAAATTTCAAACAGCTTTGAAGGGCAGGAGCAAGGTTTGTGTTAATGGGCTCAGAGCTTCCCCTTGGCAGCTTTTGAAGAAAGGAGGATTTTTTTTTAGAAGAACCTCTTCTAACTCAAATATCAGATCAAAGCGATCCAAAAGAGCTCCTGTCATGCTAATGAGCGATACAGGTAAACCTTGTGCTGGTGCACTCAATCTCTTATGAGGGTATACTTTATTAATGTGATTACTGGGTTTGTAGTATAGGGTGGTTTTAAACATATAAATCAAGTCCATGGTAATTCTCATGCTAAAGGAGTTTCTCCTGAAAGGTGAAGGAGGAAGGAAGCAAAGGTAACAGATGAGTCGTTTGTGCACCTCTTCCTGCAGCACCTATTTCCTTCTTGTCGGGGTCTGTGAAACTCCCTCCCCAGGTTGGCGTGTTGGGCACTCGAATTTCCTTGGGTCCAGCAGCATCCTCTAGAGCACGTTTTAACTGCAAGCCCACAGACAACGGGTTTCTTGTTTTCGTATTCAGCTCTGCCGCATGAGCCACAGCAGAGTCCCAACCTGGGTCTCAAGGGGCTGCTGTCACAGAGGCCATTCAAAATGCTTGGGCAGCGAGTATTTTTTTAATAAAAAAACAAGAAGTTCGGTGTGTTTTCAAAGGATGTGTTTCCCTAGGATGTTTCAAAGGACGTGATCCCTTTAAGATCATTGAGTCCCTGTTTTGGACTTGATGATCTTAAAGATCCCTTCCAGCCTAGATAATTCTAAAACGTCAGAGGATACTTTCCATTTGCAAAAAAGGATATACATTTTTGCATTTAAAAAACCCCCACTGAAATAGCAATAAAAAGTGCAAACTTATGTTTTGTCTGCTTTTGCTCTGAGCAGTGCTATGCTGGGGTCTCCTCTCTCCCAGAAAGTGACCTTTAAAGTTAACTTTACAAATGACAACACCTTTCTTTAGTGATAAACTGCTGCTCTCATCCCTCCTCCTATTGCACTGCCATCTCCCATAATCCTGCCAGGCTGAGAGAAGGGTTGAATCAAGCCTGTACCCCATCCCGCCATTCCTGCAGGCTGCCTGAACAGCTTCCTTCAAGTTTTGCCGGGTCGGAGCTTGGCCATTTGCAAATTTGTAAATTTGCAGTTTGCCAGCTGCTATCCTGCAGTCTCTGGGCAGGAAAAAGCCTTCAGAAGTCAGCCTCCCATTGCTGCCCCCTATAACCTTACCGGATTGCTCTGCGGATCAGCGTGTCGCCCAATTACAGGGTAAAGCATAAGGGGGGAAAAAGCACAAAGATGGGAGATTTATGAAAAAGGTACCTGTTCAGCAGTGGGGGCTTGATGTTCCTGGCCCCTGGTGTTTGTAATGAGGAGTTTTTCCCCTAGGCGAGTTAAAAGAGTGGTTCCGTTGGTCAAGTCTTCGTAAAACATTATGCTGGCATTAGATAAGTGATACTCGATGTCTCGCCCGGAAAGTGTCTGCAAATGACAGCAAAATACAAGAAATGTTAACTGATTGCATTAATCCTCTGGATTTAGAATCATAGAATCATAGAATCATTTAGGTTGGAAAAGACCTTTAAGATCAGCTAGTCCAACCATTGACCCTACTCTACCAGGTCTGCCACTAAACCACGTCTCTAAGCACCACATCTACATGACCTTTTTAAACACATCTAGGGATGGTGACTCAACCACCTCCCTGGGCAGCCTCTTCCAATGTTTGATAACTTTCAGTGAAAAATTTTTTCCTAATGTCCAGCCTAAACCTCCCCTGGCGCAACTTGAACCCGTTTCCTCTTGTCCTGTTGCCAGTTACCAGCAGGCTAAGTGCCTGTGACTTTTCCCTCTTTGCTATTAATGCTGCAGCAAGTGCAATATGAGGTAGAGACAGAGACTATTGGGAAATCTGGATGCAAACAATGGGATTTTCTGTCCCTGCTGGCCTCTAACAGCTGACTGCAGTGGGCAGTACCTTGATTCTGGCAGGACAAAGGATTTTACTCTTTTGTGTGATGACCTGAAGTGATGAGCCTTAGAGATATTCCAAACAGCTTGAAGATGCAAGCCAGGGCATAAACCCGTGTGAATTGTTTGAGACAATGTTTGATTGAAGGAAGGAGGGAAGGAGGGAGGGAAGGAATCAGGGAAGGAATGAGGGAGGGAAAGAAGGAAGGAAGGAAGGAAGGAAGGAAGGAAGGAAGGAAGGAAGGAAGGAAGGAAGGAAGGAAGGGAGGAAGGGAGGAAGGGAGGAAGGGAGGGAGGAAGGAAGGGAGGAAGGAAGGGAGGAAGGAAGGGAGGAAGGAAGGAGAAAAGGGATAAGCACAGAAATGAGGCTAGGAACAGGTGCCTTTAGTGTATTTGTGAGAAATGCCAAAGATATGCACTGCTTTCTTCAAATAACTGTGCTTGATGTTAATAAGCCAGAAAAGGTTTCATCTCAAGCAGAATCCTTTATAACTGGGTAACTAAAATCCCTGATGGAAAAGTCTCTGTAGTGACTTGAACAATTGATAACCTTACACTCCTAACTACAGAAAAGAAACGGAAACAATGAACTCGCCTCTTTCAGAAGCACAGTTTAAACTATGTGGGGTTACACAGAAGTCATGTCATACTAAGATGATTTTTTTTTTAAACATAAATTTCACCAGGATACTGGAACCCATAATGGCTGCTTGAAAGGTGTTATTAAAATGAGGAAGGAAAAAAGAAAAAAACCCTGACCTCATTTTCCCTTAACCCGCTGTCGTTTGGAGCAAAGAGAGTGGCGTGCACTGACAGGTCTGTGAGGTACCGCAGGAACTCTTTCCCCTTCCTGGACCTGTTGGAGTAAGCCATGATGTCCTAGGCAGAAACAAAATCCAGCTTTACTAAAGAGCAATTGTGTGCTCCTGTGCAGGGAGCTGAAAAGCTGAGACTGTATAAATAATGACAAAGAAGCTTCCTATTAATAGCCTCGAAGCAACTCTGGAGTGATATTATGCAAGAAGTTTGTATTCAAAACTGAGTTTTACCTGCTGGTTTGGCGAGCACATCTTAAACTGTCTCGCAGGAGTAGAGCCCTTGTTGTCAGTGAGGCTCCTTACACGTATAATGCCTTTCCGAGCAGTGGCAAGACAGGGACCCTTTTAATGCTTTGCCTTTTTCCCCAGCAGCAATTCAATAAAATTACAAAAAAGCATGACACACTTCATGATGCTTAGAAAGCCAAGGGCAGTTGTGCACAGAATCCTCTTTAAGCTAAAGCTGCAGCAGCATTTAATTCCCAAATGAGTTTCAAACCCCCCCCCCCCCGAACCTCTTTGGAGCAAGTAATTAAAGAACTAGCGACTAAGTTCTGATTTTGACGGTGCAGATTTAGACCGCTCCGTCCTTGCTTCGCTCGTGTGCTGCTGTTACCTGCTAGTAAAGCAAACACTGAGGTACAACCCGGTGGCAGAGCCTGCTTCGCTCCGCTCACCCGACCGAGCAGCGCGCCAGCCGTGGGCCGTACCGACAAGAAGTTTGTCAGCGTCGGGAAGGACGTCAGCACTTGCAGCAAGTTCCCGCTGCAGGAGAAGCCGTCCCCCACGTAGCCTGGCTTGCAGGTGCAGTTCACCTCTGGAAGGTACAAGCAAAGGTAGCCGCGTGGGCAAACGCCCTTTTCGAGAAGGCTTTAGGCTGCTCTGCGCCTGGAAAACAACTTGCAGGCAACAGATTATTATCTTTTTTAAAGTTAAAAAGTGGCGGAGTCTCTTGCAGTGTTATCCAGCAGCTCGTGGCCGACTAAAGGAACTCAAATCCAGGCTGCTGCTCCCCTTTGCGCGGAGGGATGCAGCAAAGGACCCACTTACCTTTCTCCCTGTAGCAGAAGACGTCCCAGGTTTCACTCAGGTTGCCTCTTCTCCCGTAGTCCACGATGCCGACATACCCGGAGCCGCAGTTTGGGGAGGAAAAGGCGGTTGGGTAGCCCACTCTTTCGCTGTCTAGCCAGCCGGCAGAGCACAGGTGGTACCTCGCCTGCAGCCGGCACAGCGATAAGGGAAAAAACACAGGGGTAAGAGCTGGGTGGTGGGGCTGGGGCAGTGCGGATGAAATGGACAATCCCCCCCAGGAACCCACCAGCAATCTTTCTGAGGGTCTGAGGAGGCTCTGTCCATCTGTCCAACCTGCCCTGTGCTGAGCTCTGGGCCAAGGGGCTGCAGAGACGGGGGCCCTCTGAAAGTCAGTGACTTTCTGTACGGGCCAAGGGAACCTTTCCTGGGAAGAGCTTCCCCAAGCCCAAAGCCGGGCAGGATCAGAGGTGGGTGTGAAGCCAGAGGGGGACATGCAATCCCACCGTGTGCCGGCCCACTTTTTGTCAGTGTGGGAAGGGCTGACAAACCAGCTCGACACACAAGACAAGTCCCCAGGAGCACTGGAGCCAGCCCCACTGCTGACTTTGCTGCTTCAAGGGAAATATTTAGACTATGGGGCACAGGGGACATGCAGCTCTGGCTGCAGTCTGAGTCTCCTCGGGCAGCAGAAGGAGGTTTACATGCTGTCCGTGGTCCAGCCTCACGTTTTGCTAAAGGTGTCTCTGAACAGTGAACGTCTTTCTTCCTTCTACAGATAGGAAGGAGCCAGAAAGGCACGGTCAGTCTGACCCACTCTTCTAAAACAAGTTTTACAAACCCAAGGTGTGATGTTCATCCCACTGATGTCAGCCAGGCGTTGTCTATAACACATTCAAGGAAAAGAATATGGAAATGGCTCGGCTAAGTTAACAGCATTTGGGGAAAAGATTCCTGGAGCCTTACCTTAAAAAAAAAAAAATCTAAGCATAATTCTGAAGTGTACATTTCTTTAAGAGGTGCTAATAATTAAAGCCTCCATGAAAACACCCTGTAAGTCTGACTTTACCATTTCACCCCAGTATCACTGGAAACAAGAACTTGCCAACTGGTTTCAGTGCTGTATGAGCAGGCGTGAAACCAATAAACACTCTGAAAACTGCTCTCAGCCAAACGTACCCTGGGGCACAGGGGAAGGAAAGGAGGGAAAATGAAGCTTATTAGCACAGAGCAGCCCCCTTGCTTCTCCCTCCTCGTTTACGCTGCGGCTGGATCCACTCCGGGGATCTCCTCCAGCAGTGAGGCTACCTCACCTTCTGAGCGTACAGCAGCTGGTTATACGTAGCGATGGTGGCCGACTCATTGGCACAGGCCTCCTTTGCCTTCTCATAAGTCATTTTGTACTGCCCTTGTGGAGACCGTAAGTGGAAAACCCCAACAGTGGTATCTGCAAAGAGAGAGAAGAACCAGCTCTTCCTGAGGGGGTTTCCATTTCTGGATGCAGAGTTAACTGTGCCATACAAATACCTGCAAATTTTGTGAAACGTGGTTAGGACAGATTGATCCCTTAGAGGTAATATTCCTACCTGGAATGCCCTCATCTGTTGGCTCATAAATCCGGTATTCTAAGGTACTTAAGTACACGTTCTAACTTTAAACACGCTTAAATCTCATTGTTTCAAAGGGATGTAGGTAGAAGACTGGGTGAGCTCACAGACACAAGGATTCTTGCCACTGGCTTCAGTGCAGTGGCACAGGGATGAGGATGTCCCTGTCCCATGGCATGCATGGTGTGCCATCCTTACCTTGGAAGTGGAGATCGGCACAGTCAGCGTCAGGGTGGCACTGACCGTTGTTTTGCAAGCAGCGGTCGAGAGGAAGCTGCATCACCGAGCAGTTCAGCCCATCACCAATGTAGTTATTTTTACATTCGCACTTGTGTTTGCCCTGGTCAGAGACAGAATAAAAAAGGCCAGGCCAAGTACTTAGCTGACATAAAAGTGGTATTTCAAGCAACGTTCTGAACTGGTGGAAAAATTTCACTTGATACAGCCAGGAATGGACAAACAGGAAAGTTGCTACTAACAACTGTGATTCAACAGACCACAAACTCTGACATTTACGTTTATTCTTCTAAGCAAAACATTTACACATGCACTTGGGTGCTTTGCTGAATTAATACCAAAGCATAATTCCATCCACCAAGCTAATAACATGCAATAGAGAATTATATGACACGTAATTAACAAAAATGGATGGCAAACCTATCAAAATTATATTTCAATGACTGGGCATGGGAGCATGAAAGGAATTTAGCAGCCCACTGATAGTAATGAACTGAGAACTATCAACCAAGCAGGACTTGGTGACATCCAGGGATTGCGATGGTTGGCAGCTGGAACGGATTAGCGGCAAGGCTTTTCTAGATAGCTCCTGGAAGACACATCAGGCAAACCACCAAAATGAACGGACAGGTGATCCCGAAAGCACCAGGAAAAATGCTGGATCAAGTCACCGCACATGTTTTCCTCAACAACTTTCACCATGTGGGCCAAGGAATTTGTATCATGTGGCTGCAGACCTTTTTTAAGCTGAGTCCGCCCAGTCAACAAGTGACACTGTTCTCCCAACTGTCCCTAGGTTTAGCTGCCAAAATATATTCAGTTTCAATCCAATAAACTCCTATGGCAATAGTGATACCCAGTTAGGGAGAGCTAAGAAGGGCACAGAAAAATTACACGTGCAAAATATGCCATTTGCTGGGATCAGAGGAAAGATGTCAAACTGTTTCTCACCCCTCAGCTGAGCGGACACCAAACTGATGTGGAAAGTAGGCTGGAGCTATGTAAAGGTTGTTTTGGAAAACAGGGACTTTGAGAGGTACCAAGTGTGATCCAGCCAGAGACAGGAATTCTGCTGGCACCAGGAAGAAATGCTTCAGACTTCCCTCTGGTGCTGAAATCATTCAACTTACAGGTCCTATGACAGTGCAAATGGCATGCTCATGGCAGCCTCCGTTGAACCCATCGGCACAAGAATTTATTGGAAGGCATGTAAAGCCATCGCCTTTGTATCCTTTCTGGCAGGTACAGAAGACTTTCACCCCGAGTTGTGTGCATTCGGCCGCCTTGTGGCACCCACCGTTGTTTTGTTTGCAAAGGTCTGCAGCTGCATGGGGGAAAAGAAAAGAGGTGGGTAAAGTCTGCTTTTAAAGAGGATGTTCTTCACAAAGACAAACCACCCCCAGATTTTAAGGGCACACTAAAAATACTAGAACACTTGTTTGGGGAAAAAACTTGTTTGAATTTCCTGAGGCATTCCTGAACTTGTGCTAAGGTGATCCTTTAGGGCCCTGAAGCCCTTGTCAGGATGTCCTCAATTGGAGACACGGCACCACCCCTCAGAGATTCCACTTTCCCTTTTGGTGGCCCGAGGCAGCTGCTTTTTGGGGAACTCTGCTCTGGCCAGGGTGACTTCGGAGGACATAAGACACCTGGCTCAGAAAGAATGACTGTTTCTGCAATGGTGTTACTGGGTATTGCCTAAGGTCATCAAAGAAAGACCTGTAAGGGAAGCACTGATGAAAACCCCCCTGTCCCCAAAACCTAACTGAAGCGTACTTCTGGATGTGTTCATGTCCAGCCTGCTCTAGGTGAACCTGCTTTGGCAGGGGGGTTGGACTAGATGATCTCCGAAGGTCACTTCCAACCCCTACCATTCTGTGATTCTGTGTGGTTCTGTGATTCTTGCTCATACTCCTGGCTCGGTAAAGCCTGGTAAAGCCAGCCACTTGCTTCAGAAAAAACCTGATCTGTATATATCCTAAATTTGTTTCGCTTGCTGCACTGTGGAATTTTTTAGGTTTGATAGCCAACATTTCATACCGAACGGTAACTGCATGCAAGTGCATGTGCAAGAGGGGACAACCTGCTTTCTTGTAGTGGGCTGTGCAAGAAGGAGCTCACCTGTGCATGTGATCCCATCCCCGTTGTAAAAGGGCTTGCACTGACACGTGTTGTTCTCCATGCAGACGGCATTGGCGGAGCAGCTCGGGGAGCACACTGGCTGCAGAGCTGTGGGGAAGGCAGAACAGCTGGGATGAAGATGCTATTTATATTGCAATGCCCTTGTTTCATGAAGAAAAAAAGCCCTCACACCAGTCTTGCTAACTGGAAAACCTGTAAGCATTTTTTTTTTGACTGCTTAGCTCTCCAGTGATATCTTCCCTCACGTAGCCCAAGGCCCCTCCATAGGGGAGAGAAACATTTACATTCCCATTTCACAAAGGAGGAGACAGGGAGGTGAAGGGACATGTTCAGAATCCAGAGCAGAGTCCCTTAGGTTGCAATGAGGGCTTCTGACATTATTAACCCTTTCTCTCTCTTCTCTACGCAAACCTCTGTTGAATTGCAAGTGCTATCAACCCGTGGCTCCGTGCAACGGAGTCTGGTGAGAGGAGGCAGAGACCTAGCTTGGTTTCACACAGCCGGCCAGTCCATCCTGTTTCACAGAAACACCGTCCTGTTCCTGAATATCCTTCGTCACACTGCCCATTGGTCTTGCATTCGCAGGCTGCAAAAGGAACACAGAGGGATCACTTACAGAGCTGCCTTTGGCAAAGGGGAAAACCTAGAGAAACATCACCTAGACTGTCAGTTTAGATACAGTATTATTTAGCAATTATTTAGATAAATTTAACCTCATGGTTTTTCACCATGAAGCCAGTCAAGCAGTGAGCCAGGCTGTCCAGAGCGGTTAGGCAGTTTCCATCCTTGGAGGTTTGCAAGCCCTGATACGATAGACCCTGAACAACCTGGTTTGAGCTTGGAGTTGACCCTGCTTTGAGCAGGGGGTTGGACTAGAGACCTCCTGAGGTCTCTTTCAACCTGAATCATCCCGTGATCCTATGATTTTATAAATGGCATTCGTTCAATGTGCCTCTGAAAATGAAAATGAGTATTGAGCTGCACTGCGGTAGCATAGCAAACTTCACAAAGAACTGTGGCGGGAAGCAGTTCATGGCTCAGCTGAAGACCCAGCCTGATCCTGTCCTAATGTGCAGCAGCTGCTGATTGTAGGGAAGCCTTCTAGCCAGAGAGAAGTAAGGTGTGTAGGGAGAAACTGTTTGGTTGCTGCTTGGGAGAAGGTCTGTCTGAGTAAGGAAACCAAACATGAGGTTGGTGACCTTTGCTGTAAAACATGGCAAATTAGCTGTAATTTTTTTTTTTTATGTTTTAGATATTTTTATGACTCAAAGCTTCTGAATTCCTTTTGTTCCTTTTATACATGGGTTGTTACCCCTTCTGCTCTGCAAGCTGAAGTGTGAGGGACTAATTTAATCTAAGGTGATGTTTTCTTCCCACTCTTTGGGCCTTGCAACAACTTATATGCTGAGTCCTTCTTAAGGAATTATTTGTGCCTCTCTGTTTTGTAATGTAATGAAATAGCATCCTTTCTTTCCTTATCCCTCTTCCTGAAATATTGTTGTTTAAAGAGGAAAATGATGTGGGACTGGGGAAACTGATTCTGTGAAGACCTGATCCTGCTGAAAAGGAGTTTCACCTTCTGGTTACTTAATTTTTGGCTGACATGAACATGCACTAAAGAGAAGGGGCTATAAAACACTTTTTTCTGTTAGATACCACAGTCTGGGTCAGACTACCAGCTCACACAGTGTATACTATGTTGCACTATAAAACTGATAAATTGCAGGTGAGCATACTCCTGGGCATTGGTATCCAAGCCTAGTGTCTTTCCTCTATCCCCAAGGATATCTGGCTTATAAGCCCCACCATATGTGCATCGTGAGACCTACAGGTGCACAATTAAGTTGGAAGGGTTAATGTTGTAGCTTCTCATCTGAAGGCTTTATGTTGGGAAAGCATTTAAGTTTAAAAGGCGATATTGATCCTGGTTTGACCTACATTACATTTAAAACCACAGCAAAATGAATAATGTGAGCAGTTTCTTGGCTGCTGTCCATCTTCACAAACTGCCTTCACCTCTGTGTCCTTTTTCTTCTGTTCTGCAAAAGTAGTGTGCGGTCTTGGTTTCCTGCAATCCTTGAGGAACCACACTGATAAAATGCTGTCTTGCCCTTTATGGGGACAGGGGAGAAGACTGTGCTGTAGTTGAAAACTTGTTGATGGAGGCTCTGTCTCCATTCCCTGTTACTTATGTACTATATAAGAATAGAAGGAGCCTTGCAGAGAAAGCTAAGTAAGCCTCTGTCCCCCTGCTTTCTTCTCCTCCCTTCTGAGACCTTGTACCATCCCTCTGTATGAGGAGGCACTTGGCAAAAATGTTGGTCTTGAAAGGGGGAAGCATTTCTTGGTTTACTTAACCCATCACCGACAAAATAGTTTAGGTGTGATGTGGGCAACAGCACGGAAAGGAAACTTAAACGTACGCCTGCAGTTGGAGCCGTATCTGCCTGGCAAGCACAGCTCACACGAAGTCCCATTGAAGCCGCTGTTGCAGTGGCACTCTCCTGTCCCCGTGTACCCCTCGTCACAGGAGCCGTGGTTATTGCATGGGGTCTCTGGGCCTCCTGGACAAGCTGAAAGGTTTAAAAAAAAAAAAAAAAGTGTCTGTTTAGCTCAAGTACATGTTTGTCCATTGTCACTGTTTCTTACTTATTGTTCTGTAAAAAAATCCTTGAACAGGGAAAAGCCTGTAAATGCATCTCTGTCGGGGCATGTAAGAGCAGCTGTGACACTTGCGACTGCAAGCCTCGTGCTCCAAGTTCCTTGACACACTTTTATAACTCCTGTCAGAAAGGTGCACACAAGTTCGTTAGTGTCTGCTAACAAACAGCTGGAAACGAAGCCACCCACAGTGTCTCACACCTGGGTAAAGCTGCAATTTCTGAGCTTACACCAGTGGTGCCTGTGCTTGCAGGTGGCTGGGGAATCATACACAGTCTTTCTGGTGTGTCCCGGTATCGCTGCCATGAACCTGACGTCTGCTTTTGTGTGGAAAGGACTTTCAGCTGGTGACCAGCTAACTTGCTAGGTTTGGTTACAGCAGAGCACTTTTTACTCTCTATGGCGTTCACTTAGTTTGCTATTAGCATGGAGTTTAAAACTTGCGGTAATGTGAAAAAGAGATTATTTGGAGTGGAAAAGCAATAATACTTTCTGTGTCCTTCTGCTCTTGCAACAGATTTCCCCCATTTTGCGGCTGCTCTCTCCTCATGCCCCCTAGCCCAGCACTCGCCGTTCAGCCTGCTGGGTGCCGCACAGCGGTGCTTGGGGAGGGGGGTCCTACCTTGGCAGTCTGGCCCGAAGTAGCCCTTGCAGCACTTGGGCGTGTGGATGACCATGAAGCAGTTCCTACGGCAGCCGTCCCTCCGCAGCCCGTAGGACTCGTACGTGCACCAGTGGATCCCTTCCTGGCCACCACATGTGCCAGCGTAGAGAGCGGGGTGGGGGGAAAAACGCGGGAAGATGAGTGATATGTGAAGGATTGGCGGGTTTTTTTCCTCTTTAAATCACAGTTTCTGATGCACACTGAATCAAAATGAGATATGTGCGAAGAGTGCAGGTGTGAGGCCCCCAACTTCTCTTTGATTCCTGGCTCGCTAAGCACCGTTAATGAGGATGGAGGGGCTGCTGCGAAGTCAACCGAGGCACTCGCTGCAGTGGGTGCTGCGTGAGACCAACAAACGTCCACTGGGTGTTTGCCGAGGGACGGCTTTGTCCCTGAGGCTTTATGGCACCACTTAACAGTGTGGTTTCACTGTTGAGGGTCCTCTTTTTATTTTTTTCAAAGCAACTTATTCTAGTTTGCTTGTGTGAAGTACAGACAAGAGCAGGTTAGACTGCTTAAATGCAAGATTGTAATGTATTACCTTTGGTTTTGTCCCTGGAGGGCATTTAGAATTACTGAAACAGCTAACACAATGGCCCTGTTGTACAAAATGGAAAAGAAAAAAAAGTATATTAAAATAATGGCAACAAAAGGCTATTTTACACGGACAAAAAGTCTGTTTTATGAGAGCAGCAAATCTGAGCAGAGAAGAGTGTAGGCTTATTACACTTGAAACAGATTATAAAAAGCTCTGGAGAAAAGAAAAGAGGAGACTGACAACAAAAGAGTTGCATTAATTTAGTGCCACGAGCTGCAAGAAAATAGTTTTGATACCAGAATATGAGTTCTGGAAGAAGAAACTTTGCTCTGGATTTAAATGAGCAAGGAAGAAGATGGTGAATATTCTTCAAACAAATATTGATGAGGGCTGCATCAGATCTGGATGTCTAATTTCGAGTAGAGGTAGATGGTTCCTTCTCGGGAAGCGCTGACCAGATCTGAGGAGATTTGTATCTATTTAATTTCATTTAACAAAATCATGAAACAAAAGGTAACTTGAGCAGATGGGATACACACAAGGGCTGGTTTTATAAGTGAAATATAAATTCCAATAAGCTTTTTTAAGACTGACTACATGAATTTTTATCTTTTTTTTTACTTCTAGGTAATTTTTTTATACATTTGCATTAAACTGAAGTATATTTGGTCTTGAAACCATTTCAAAATGGGTTTCAAAACTTCCTGTTTGTGGGACACATCAAAGTTCACTGAGGAAACTTCCTCCGTGCTAGCAGTGCCTGCTCACGTGTGCTAAAGGCTATTTCTGTGAAAGCAAGAAGTGAGAGAAGTGTGAGAGACCGAGAGCCTGGCTAACACACTAGGCAGTTCTCTATTTTGTGTCCTTAATGCCCTGTGCAGCTGGGACAGCAATGCTGGTCCTTTGCAAATGGGAACTTTGTAAATGCAATCTCTATGACCAAATTAATAGTGTGAATTTGTAGTAACTTAAAAGCATGATAGGAAGATCTGTCCTTGCTCGAATTTATACTTGCATTTGTCAAGTACAGTTCTTATTGAAAACAGGATAGGGCTTGCTAAGCTGGTCTTAACTGAAACCACGTGTCCTGTGTGTTGCTTAGTGCAAATGCAGGACTTATGTTGTGTATCTGTCAGGTGTCGTGCTGCGCTGCTTAACCTCAGCTCTAACCGGTGTGGCAGATGAAGCCAGCCTGAAGTGGTGGGACTTAATCTCTTAAGTGCCAAAGTTGCTGCGAGCATTGTCCTGGTCTCCGTGAAGACAGAGTTTGACCCTTGGGCTGTGCCTTTGCCACGGTAGGGGACCAAAAAGGGGGACTGACCATGACATCCATGGTGAAGAAGCTGTCGCAGCGTCCCCCCAGGCTGGGGTCCATCAGCAGGCAGTCGATGCCGTAGGCGATGCCCCCGTCGAACTCCAGCTGCCGCTGCACTATCTTACACTGTCTGTCGTTCAGGAAAAGGGCTCCCTGAGAGATGAGGTGGGGACAAGAGGGTGTGACAAGTCATGAGCCAGTCTTCCTTGGGGCCAGGCTGAATCCAGGTCCTGCATGGGTGTTTAGGGAAAATCCTCCTGCTGCTCTAAACCAATCTGGAGACCTATAGCTGAATGCTGTAACATCACAGGTGGGCAGATCTTTTGCCTTCCCTGAAGGGGACAGAGCATGCCCACCCTATGTCCGCAGGTTTACCTTATGCACATTAAGACTTAGTCACATTTTCAGAGGCAGTTGCTTGCCAGGTATGATCTGATACATTTGCAAAGAAAAATATGCCGTTGTTCTGGCTTAACAGGCTGCACACATGCCTGTAATCTTAGCTTGTAAGTGCTTACAAACCAGAGTTTGCATGCAGATGCTGCTTTCATGAGGTTTCTATCAAAGCCAGGTTCACCTAATAGTTTTCCATTGTGTATTTCATTGTAGAAGAAGTTAAAATGTGCTGGTATTTCAGTTTTGAGGTAACGGAGAGCTGTTTTGAACAAACAGCATCTTACAACAGAGAAAATAACAGCTCCGAAGAGTCTTGCAAACCATCCAGTTTGCTCAATCTGTTGGGGTGGCTGCCCTGGTTTTGTGGCTGTTGGCATGGACTGGCGAAGACCAACTGAGTTTTGGTGCCACTGGCCCTTTCTGGGGGCTGTGCACAGGCACAGTGAGGTCTGCATGAGTGGGTCCTGCAGCAGGGACAAGGGGTAAGTGTGCCAGCAGAGTGAAGACTTACAATCTCCCTGTTATCCCCGCAGCTAACGCTGAGGTTGGAGCCCTGCAGGGTCTTCAATGAGGTGGAGTCGGGGAGCTGGTAGGCCAACACCTGGGAAGGAAACAGGGGAAATGCACATGTCTGGGCTCGCATGTCTTGACCTTGCCAATGCTCCTAAAAAGCAAGGGCTTACCGCAGCGTCACGGACAATGTGGAATTTGAGGTACTGCACCAGTTTGTCCGTGTTGGACTTCTTGAAGAGGAAGTCCTGCTGCTCCTGTGGCAGCCCACGGATAGCTGCGTCTGTGGGCCAGAAGAGCGTGACGGGTTTGTGAATAGGATCGTTGATCAGCCCAAGCAGGTTGTTTTTCTGCAATGTACCAAAAATTGGGGCAGAGGATTAATGCTCAATCTAAAATGATATTGACCTTATGGGGTGAATAACTGGGATGCAGTGGCCTGTGGTCACCAGCCCGCAAGCACCCTGACTTTAAAAACCAGATGCCTGAGTTGAGCTGCCCAAGTTTAGCTACATGTCCAAATTCTGAGAAGTGCTTCATCACACAGGGCTGTCCACTGAAAACCAGCCTGATGGCCCAGCTTTGGGCTCAAAAAGTCATACTTGGGTCAAACCTTGGCTACGTAATTTGACATATGGTAGGACAGAGTTAAGGGGGGGGGGGGAGGTGGCTGCTTGACAACCCCCCACCTCTGCGGGAGAGGGACCACGTGGTGACCAGGGGTGTTGTGTACTGTGTTGTGAGCCCTTTGGCTCCGCTGAATGCCATCCTGCCAGAAATGCCATGTGCCATGTCTATGCTTTTCTCTTAAAAAAAAGAAAACAAAAATATATTTTTTAAAACCTTTGCTCAATGGTTGCTGTCTCTTGTGTCCTTACCTCTAGCAAACTGCTGAACAGGTTGTATCCATGTTTGGCAGCAACTATTTTAAGGCTTTCCTACAAAGAAAGAAACTTCTGTAATTTATCTAATAAATACATTACATGGGTATTTAAAAAGCAGATATTAGCTTGCTTTCCCCTGTAAGTTGCTTCTTATTATGAAATCAAAGCTACTGTAAAAGCCCTGTGCAGAAGTCCTCTTATACTGTTCTCACTATAACTGCAATTTCTGAACTAATTTTAAATATAACATCTAATTTATTCAGCAATGTCAAACAATATTTATATAAGGTCTATATTTATTTGTATAACTTTTTTTTTGTGACTTACGTGATATGTATGTCTAATGGTAACTGTGGAAAAGCCACTGGGTTGAGCATGGAAATGAGCTGCACATACCTTCTTAAGGGGGAAATCCTGCATATGTGGTGGGACCAGAATTTGGTTTATGACATGGATCACGCCATTTGTGCCAACAGCATCGCTGAGTATAATTTCAGCTTTGTTGTTCAAAACCAGCGAGTTCTGGGAAGGCAACAAAAACACTTTTTCTGTGCAACGTTGTGGGAGGCTGAGGCCAATGCCAAATCTCTTTGATACAGTGAGCCCAGACGGTCCTTTCTTCACAGCAAACAGTAGCTTCAGTTTTAATAAATTGCCCTTTGCTTTTGCAAACTCTCATCATGCTTATAAAGCCGGAGTCTTGCTTTGTGTAGAGCGTGTGGAGTTTGTGTGGAGTACAACTCCACTCTTCTCATAGCAGATAAGTGCTGAACACTTCAGCTGAATGGGCAATCTTCTTTTAATGTCATTTATTTATTTTTGTGCATCAGAGGAGGGAAGGAAACCATTCAGTTTTTTAAAAAAAGCTGAATGACAGCAGACTGTTTTATTATTCTGTCCCCTGCCTCTTCGGGCTCTGTTACCTGAGAGTAGCTGATGTGTATTGGGTCCCCGTGGAGAGAGGTGATGTTGGTGATTGTTGTCAGGTCTTTGTACAACAAACTGGCACAACCCACCATATGGTACCGGAGGACTTGAGCCATCACTCCTCTGGCAATCCAGTCCTTGACCTGCAGCAGAAAGTGGAGGAGTTGAGAAGCAGCTGAGCAAGGCATCCGAATCTAAAAACTCCTGGCCACCTCACCAAAAACTTCTGGCCTTCTTACTTACTCGTGGGTTGCTGTTTAGTACATCTGTGCGAGGCACAAACAGAGTGAAAGGGCCAGGGCCTGCAATATCTCTGATAGACAAAGCCTGCCAAATTTAAGAGGAAAAAGCAGTAATGAGTCATTAAAGCACATAATGTCATGCAGCGATGGGGACAGCCCTACTCAGTGGGAAGTGGTGCCCACAGCCCTGTTGCATGTTGAGTTCCATTCCCTGCAACGCAAGGATGAGAGAAACTCCTATATGGTGCGGACTTTCCTTCCCAGCCCTGTCTGTCACCATTGCCCATGGGTACCAAATGGAAGATTTTGGCTTATAGACAAGTCTCTGTTTCCTCTGCAATAACGAACGGGAGAAGAAGAGGGAAAACTCTCAACCAACACTAACAGTAGGGAAGCTGGAGAGGGATATTCCCTCCTGGGCAAAGGAAGATGAATGAACCCTTTCATCTTGAGATAGTCAAGAGTTGGATATATGCATGTGTTGGTACATGCATGTAGCTGATACGTGGGTGCTTGTACCTAGGAGTAGATTAATTACTGCTAGAGGTACAAATGGACCCGGGATATTGAAGGCGCTTTGCAAGGACCACTGACGAACTAAAATAAGAAGAGAGTTCTGCTAAAGTGAGAGGAAGCCATCTGTCTACCATGCTAGTAAAACTGAAACTAGAATATGAGTCTTTGGACTAGTAGGCCAGTCTACAGATTTTTGCTGCCCCAAGGCTTGGGATAAATGGAGAATTACTACTGCCAGTCTCCAAAAAGCAGTGACAACTGGTGGTGCACGCTGGCCGTCTAGCATCAGACAGCAGCGTTCTGCGATGTTTCAGAGGGGCAACTGAAAAGAGCATCGCAGTTTGGAAATGTAGCAGGGGTAGCAGAAGAACAGTATTTGCTCATATCAGGCTTCATGAGAAATGTGCTGGAGGATCTCAGGCTGTGAATGGGTGAAAGCTACAGTTTTACGCCTGGTCTGGGGGCCCTATGTTTCCCTGGGATCTTAATCTTTATTATTAATTCTCTAGAGGTTTTAATGGCAGTTAATAGTTTAAATTAGAGCACCTCCGATATTAGTGGCTGGTGATCCAAATCCAGTTGATGGATGTTGGTACATGCCAGATTCATGCCTGCTCCCTGTCCCCCTCCTTGAGGCCAAAAAAAAAAAAAGGGAAACACCGCATTCCTGCCTGCCCCCCCCCCCCAAAGTACTTGACCTTTTCTTACCTCTAAGTAGAAATAAAATCTAGATGTGTTGGAGTCCCTGAGAAGTTCCTGCAATCAAGAACAAGACTTTGTAACAGTGGTGCAAACACGGGGCAACATCTGTGGAGTACAAGCAAACGTAGCACTTGGGAAAGAAAAAGAACTTCTGGCTTGGAATAAATGCTGCCCATCTACATTGCTCCTGTTCTTTTCTTACCTTGCTCTATCAGAGAACAGGCTTCTTTGAAACTGAAAAATACCACTATTAACTCCCTAGTAATGCAGTCATAACGATTGTCCATCAGTTGTTTGTTTTTGATTTTTTTGGGGCAGGTAAGGTTCTCTTGCAGCATCCTGTTCCTATTCCTGGTTTCTGTGATTGAGATTATTTCAGATTCTAAAGTAGATTTACCAATTTGTTAATGAAAAAATTGGCATGTTTCAAGAGACAACCATTGTATCAAATGACTATCTGAAGAAAAATAAGGGCCAGCAAACACATGTGGCACTTTACCTGGAAGATATTGCCTCGGCATTTAAATCCATCCCCAATGTAGTTATGTTTGCAGGTGCAGGTCCTTTCTGTCAGCTCGGTGTCATTACAGATGGCAAATTCACTGCAGCCTCCATTATTCTTGTAAGATCAAAATTTAAAATATTTAATTCCTTCATTGCCAGGTGTACAAAAGAGTTCTAGCTCATCACTTTTTTTTCCCTGTGTATATGGCTTAGAAAGACTTAATCCCAACAGCTTTTTGAAACCAGATATTACTGGAACTTTTGATGGTATATACTTTCTTGCAAACAATAAAGAACATTTAAGGTTCATAAGAAATAACTCTCCTTTTATGCAGAAGATGTAGTTTTGATTCCCTTCTTATATTTTCATTTCATGGTGCTATAAGGATCCAAAAGATTTCCAGGCAGGTTTCATTCTGGACCTTGGGGATGAGTCTTAGCTACTCTGCCAGGGCAGCATTGACATACACTGAACGGAACTATTTACAGCTGTAAATCACTTTTATGGTGCCAGGAGCCTGGATTTTTAGAGGACCATTAGCATAGGACTGTCTATTGTTCTCCATCTGCTTGATGGCCCAGGCCAGATGGAACAGGGACCTGCCACGTGTGCTCTCCTCTAAAACATCTCCTGTCTGCCCCCAGGTGCACCACCAGTGCGACCTAAGGCTTGGAGCAGCAGATGCACCTCACCCGGCCACCTGCTCCAGGAAGCTTTCTGTGCTAAGGGGAGATGTTCCTCATCCAGAAGCAGCGTGCTGGGGTTCAGAGCTCTGCCCAGTCACAAGTGTGTGCTCCCCAGTTGGCACCTCAGTTTGCAAAATGACATTTCTATCCTGGACTTGAGAGCAAATCAGGAAAAACTGAGAAGCCATCTTATTTTTCTTTCCTTGTGCTTTTTTTTTTTTTTTTTCCCATGGTGTCCTTTCTGCTGCTGGTCATCTCGGGGATCCTTTTCCACAGGCCATAAGTAGGAGCAGAAGCTCCTTTGGAAGCTGCCGGTGGGGCCTGGCTTGACGGGCCATAGTGAGTACTGGCTGTAAGTAGTGGGTTTGGGTGCACTTACTATTTATTTGGCTAGCTTTATGTGGACTGTTGGCAATCTTGGGTTTATCATAGCTTCCCGTGAAGCTTTGCTGCACAGAGGTTTGGCCATAGTGAAGCCAGATTAGCCTTTTTTTTTTTTTTAATATGTAATTAGTCTGGCATAATTAGTCAAGTGGAAGCAGAGTTGCTGGAACAAGGCATAGGAAAAAGCAAAAGCATACAAAATCACAGGAAGCAGTGGCTCGTAACTTTGAGCTCCTCTTCTTCCAGCTTCTGGTTTTGCCCTTGCTCTTTCATCTCTTCAACTTTTCAAGGTTAGAGAGACTGCTGACAGGCCAGGCTGGGAGGGTGAGAATTATTGTCACTGCACTTGGAGCACAAAGGATTAATGTTCACGGGAGAGTGGATGTGTCCCTGCTGCAGCTCGCCAAGAAGCAGGGTGATGCGGTTGCTGCAGAGCACCACGCTGCTCGCAAAGACGTGGCTTGCAGTGTGTGAGTTAGCTCGTGCGAAACGAACGCGGCTAATTCTCAGCCTGCAGTGGTAAGTGAGGGACAGAATGAGGAATGCCATGGGAAACCCTGCGTTGTGTGTTGTGGAGGGAAAGGAGGGAAATGGTTTCTGTGGATAATAGTTTTCTTTTTTTTTTTTCCTTTTCTTTCTTTTAACCTCCCCATCAAGAGAGGTTTCATCCTCCCACCCTGCCTCCTGTTTCACTATTCACTAACCCACCTCTGCTGCAGCTTGCAGTGTTGCTATCCTGTATGATGCATCCACAGGGATGCATTTGGGAGGAAGCCTATGCATGGCTGTAGGGTCTGCAGGGATCTGTTCTTTGACTGCTCCATGGGAGTCCTGCCGGAGGTGAGCCTGCAGGCTGGGACCTCTGCTGGAGACATCTACTCCAGGGACCCCAGGCATGCCCAGGCCCCTGAGCCTGGATTGTCCCAACATGGATTTCACTGGTAATGACCCAGCAATGTGAGGACTTGCTACTCTGATTTGGCTATAAAAATTCCAGGCTGAGAAGGGAATGTGTATGCTGGCACTTGATCATTTCCCTTGTTCAGGCTGCACAGATATGGTCCCAAATCACACCAGAGGACTTCATGACAGGAGAATATTAAAAATAAATAGGGGTTTTGATCTACCATAAGCTAATCTCTTGGTTCCCAATCACCTGGCTCGTAGAACAGCTAGAACTGGCTCCTGAGCATCAACAACCTGAACCTTGATTTATTTATTTATTTATTTTAACATACAGGTAATATGCAATAGATCCCACTTCTCTTTTTTTATTATTTGAACAAAGTTCTTTAATTGCCTTGCCTAGAAGCTGCGTTTTTCTCCCCCTCATAGTAACTGAAATGTTGGCAAGCCCTCTGGGTCCCAAACACAAATTTAGATGGTGGCTTTTTATATGAATTCTAGCAAATGACAAAAAAAACTGCTGAGAAGACATAACTTTCACTTTACCACTACAGGTTAAGGTCTGTTTCTCTAGATCTGAAGTGGTTTTGGTTTGTGTGGCATGTTTTTTTTTGTTGTTGTTGTTTTGGTTTTTTTGTTTTGTTTTGCTTTTGTTTTGTTCTGTTTTTTTTTTAAAGGCTCAGTGATGAGTCCGGGCCCTCACTTGTATTATGTCCAGGAAAAGCCCTTACTGCATGTGTAGTTTCTAAAACAGTGATGGCACTAAAGCGTGTACCAAACTAAGCATGTTTAAAAATTAGCTAAGTTAACCTAAGTGGATTCTGGGCATAGGAGGTCCAAGAACTACCCATCTGACTTAGTTTTGAATGCATACAAACCCCAAAATATAATGTTTATAACAACACCTTAAATACTGTCCTTAAATGGATACTTACTTGTGAACACAGACTGATATATGTGCATCTTTTACCATCTCCAGAGTACCCCTTCAAGCAATTACATACTGCCTACAAAGCAAAAACAGAAAACATGCACACATGGGAAGATGTTTGACTTTTTTCAGCACACTTATATTTAATTTACTTTTTTGCCAGATTATTTCATAGTGATACGGTGTACATCATCTCTCCTGCAGCAGTTTCTTAGGCAGAATGAGCAGCCATAGACTGAGATTGGGGAATAATAATTTCCAAGAGGCTCTATCTGCCCTTTCTCTGTCTATCCATCTCTCGACTCTCCTCTGTTGTCCTGGTCATTTGAAATGACCCCTCTGACACCTGCACACAGTCATCTTGCTGGCAAAACAGGCTAAACCCCTAATTTGTTTCCCTCATTTTATTTGCATGGGTTGGTATTCCCCTCTCTTCTCTTCCCTTCCCCTGTTTTTTTCAGTGATGAAACATACCTTCAAAGCACACTTGGAATTGTGTCCTGATGTTACTGACAGCTTCCCATGCAGGGGTAATGCATTTGACACTTATGTCACGATTACTGTTTTGCATTTGCAGTTACCACAAAGATGAAAAATTAGCATGGCTGCAAAGAAATGACTTCTCTTCCTCTCCAATTCACTGCTTAATGGTTCTCATTTTAGAATTCATTTAATATATGAGATTGAACATTCAAGGAGATTTCTGCAGCAGAAATAAAACTGGTAGGCAGTGTAACGGCAGTGTGTTATGTATCTGGGTGACTGAAAGCACTACAGAAAGCAGACTCATTTCTGTCCTATAAGTTTGGCTCTGCTGCAATGGGATTTTGTAGTGGAGGTTATTACTGCTCCGATGTTAATTATATTCCCATGGGTAAGAAAGTGTAAGTAATCATGTTGTAGCAACTACTTCTATCTTCAGTGAGGGTGCATGGAAGAAAATAGCCATGACCTCTCTTATCTGGAGGGGTGAGGAAGGAGTTAAGCGGCTCTGGGCTTCCACCAGAAATGTACTGACTTGCCAACGACAGTCAAGGCAAAGAGTTAATTGATCGCTACTGGCAAAAAGGGCTGCTGGGGTCATTTCCCCTCCTGTCCCTGGGCAACTGGAAGGCAGGAGGTGGCCTCTGATTCTTGGTTGCCGTTTCCTGCATTGCTCCTGAAGAGCTACTGTTGTGCAGGGCTCGCAGGAGGATTACAGTCCTGCTGATAACTAATATGAAGCTATAGGGGGATGATAAGAAGTGCTGCAACCAGGGAGTTCAGCTTCTTCTGAAACTGTTAGAAAAAGAGAAACACTAATCTGTGTCACTTGATTGCCTGGGCCAATTTGCTTCTCCTTTCCCCCCTAGTCCTTTTATACTACTTTCACTTTGGAGAGTATGGGGTACTTCTGCATGGGAGATGCAGAACAGCAGAGGACTGAGTGGATGCTGGTGTGCCGTAAACCCTATATGAGAGCTATGATTCAGGCTGTTTTGTTTCCTTGTGAATACATTTGAGCTATGTTGGGAGAAGGGCTAGTCTGAAATAAAATTCTTCCATGGGCAGTTTCTATAACAATAAAAGAAACATTATCTGGCAATACTTTCAAACTGACATGTTTTTGCATCAAAACCTCCCAAAGGAGAAAAACAACCACTTGAAACAGCAAACGCTGCTTTCCTCTGCACTTCTGGATTTCTTTTACTGAAATTAATTTTTTCATGTTTGTCCACACTCCCCCTCAAATACCTTTTTGAGGGAGCATATACTCTTCAGAATTTTTGTTATGAAATCCACTTTTCCATTTAAAAACAAAGTTGAGATGGGGAAATCTTTCTTTACCCAAATGTAAACAGTTGGCCGGTCTTATTTTTCTGCATTGGCAAAGTACTCACTTGATTGGGTCCAGTCTGTGTGCATTCCGCATTCCTATCGCATCCACCGTTGTTCTCCAGACAAGGGTTGATTTCTTTATAAAACAGAAACAGTGTAATAAAAGAGTGACTTCTGAAAACCCAAGAAGGGAAGTATTTTAAGTAAAGCATACTGGAAAAGCAGACTTATGACAACTGTGAATCAATGAAACTCATTCCCTTAGCTACTTAATACCTCGATCTAGGTCTTGGTGAAGGCTAAAACCCTGCTGTCAGCATTTCTAAACCTGTACCTGGGGAGGTATGGTACAACAATGTCTAAAAGTCTTGAAGTTTGCAATGGTCAAAGGGCTGTGAGTGCATCAAGCTGCTGAAGATGGGGCTGTCGTTATTGAGAAGTAGATGTTTTTTAATACGCTTTGGTGTTACACTACACTGCTGTAGTTGCATGGTTTGTCAAGTAGTATCAACCACGTGGCACGTAGAGATGCCTTTGGCATCAGGGTCTGTAGTATCAGGAAACTGCACTTCTGGGTCATACTGGGAGAATGATCTTCCATCTACAGGAAAGCTCACTCCTGTAGCTTCCCTCCTTGTGATATATGAGACATTGCGAACACTTACCGATGCAGACTATTCCATCTCCAGTGTACCCAGCATTGCAGACACAGGCTCTATTGCCAGGCGTTGTTCTTCTGCACTCTGCTTTGGCAGAACAGCCACCATTGCTGGTCTCACAGGCGTCAATAGCTGAGCGGTGACAACAACCCAGATTAAAACACTGTGCTTAAATGCCTTTTTGCTTTTCAGGTTAACATGTCTCTTTCTGCTGAAGAGATTTGCTAATATTTCCTGAACACAGAACATTTCTGATTTAAGAGGCCATAGACTTCATTAGTGCCAGGTATTTAATACATCTTACTGATTACAAGAGAGAAAGCTGAGATGTTTCTAGCCTGGAAGATAAGAATTAATCCAGAACGGACTTCCAGTAACTTCCCATCTTCTGATTCTCCCCATTCCAACCAAGCACCAAAAAAGGGACCTTCATGTTCTTCTTTAGGTTAAATGGCCATTTGAAGCTTCCCCTTAGCTTGCCTTTTTTTGCATACAGATCAAATGGCCTTCTCTTGTGGGAGGTCTAGAGTGTAATACCACCCAGCCTCCTCCCACGACAAAAAGTCCTGGTTGTTATTCGGATGGATACTTGTGCCGTTTCTGCAGCTCTGGATGAGTTGGAGGCTGGCAAATTGACCTTGCTTGGGTTATCCCAAGAGCAGGAGGGAGCCTTTTCTGATTTTCAGTGTGAATCAAATCAGCCCAAATATTGCTTTAGTTTTTGCCTCAAATGACCCCAAATTGCTGTTTCAGCAGCTGTAACAGCCAGACTGGGGAGATGACTTGTCCTGTAACTGGTTTTGCCTGTGAATCCTGTATAGGGGAATAAAGGTGAGTGCAGAGCCACTATGGGTGACCTGTGTGTCACCCAGCTCTTCCCCTGCTGGGGAATTTCCCACCAGCAGATTAAAATGGATTTGGTTGATTTGTGCCAGAAGAGAAAATGAAAGCAGCCAGAGTAAGAGTGCTAAAATCTTGGATTAGGACCCTGCCAGCCATTGTAAGTAGACAAATACGCTTCTGTTCCCAAGAGAATTAGTATTTTAATCAGTTTAAGATTAAGTAAAACAACTGTAAAATTAATTACAATTGCTGAGCCGGAAGCAGTCTATTTTGTAAGTCTGGATATCCCAGACTCTTGGAGGGATACCTAGGATAAGCTTCTGGTGACCCTTTCTGAGGGTCTCTCAGATCTCTCCAGTCTGAAGAAGCTGATTTTACCACCCCAGAAATCTATGCAAGTTTAGAAAGCTGAGGAAATGGTAGGGTTATACAGCTTCCAATAGCTGGAAGTGCTATTGTACCCTGAATTGGCTTCCCTTCACTGGGCTTTGTTGGGAAAAGGAGTAAAAGTCATAATCCAGGTTTCATTACTCTGCAAACAATAGGGTCTGGGTTGTGCACGGCATGTTCCCTTTTCTCTGGTCTCCCTTAGCACAATGCCCCACAACTTGGAGATTTTGAACCCTTTGTTTGCTATGAATCTGCACCTGTTGGGCTCTTATTTGTTTTAAGTAAACTGGCAGCAATTCTTTCTTTTTAACTGGTGCATAGAGAAGTGCTCATCTCTCGCCAGCTCCACCGTGACCACAGAGTGCTTCAAGCATGTGTTTTTTCAAAAGGGAAGAAACAAAATTTCACTTGCCTGTGCAGAACGTCCCGTTGCCATCAAACCCAGCTGCACACTTGCAATAGGCAGTGCCATTTGATAGGAGGAGGCAGCTAAAGAAGTAAAAGGAGGGAGATGACAAAAAAAAAAAAAAAAAAAAAGAGAGAGAAAAGAAAAAAAAGTAAGCCTTCTGTACAACTCTTGTTTTTGTGCATTGTTCCGAAGGTAATGTCACATAGAAATAACAAGGCATTTAACCATACGGTATGGTATAGTTACACCCTAAAAATGAACCTAGTCAGATCCAGCTTTCCAAATGTATTTTTGATGTATCAAGTATTAAAAATGCACGCTTTGGCCATCAAGTGTCGTATTTTCTCAAGCAGAACTTCAGAAGTTACATGCCTGCTCACCCAAAAACTGTGCACAAATTTTTGTTTGTATGCACACGATGTATTGAGGGATGCGGCAGAAATTATGTGCCAGGGTGGGAGCCGGGCATCTGAGTCCTCCGGGTTCAAGTCTGGGTTTTTTGGATGGTTTGGCCTTCTGTATGCAAGCATGGGTTTACTGCCCCATGAGCTCAGTATAATACAGGGATTGCTCCCTGCTGTCACCCAGGGACAATGTCACAACACAGCCAGCACAATCTTGTCCTTCCCCCCTCCTCCCCCACTCCTGCCATGCCTGCACCTATCCTCGTACCTATAGGGGTATGGCAGTGGACGAATAAGGCTCAACAGAAAAACAGTCAGAAACACAGTCTTGATGCCAGCAGGTGTGGGATCCCCCTGAGCAAATTTCAGAGTGGAGTTTTGCCAAAACAGCCTGGTAAAATATCGCTGTTGTGAACTGCAGTTCACAAACACATGGGGGAGAGAATGACCTACATCTGGGAAAAAGGAGTTTTGCCCCTCTGGTTTCTCTGCTCCTACAGAAGAGCTGTGGCTGAAAATGAGGAGTCTTTCCGGCCACCTTTCCTTGTTCTTTAAATGTCTTGGGTAACATAAATCTTGCTGTCTGGTCAATGATGGGGGCAGGTGCAATTTTATAAATGGCTCAGTGGCAGTGACTTGCTCCTTTGAAAACTGGTTAGTGTCCCAATATTGGTGCTGGACCACCAACAGTTTTTTTGTTTCTTTTTTTAATGTTCTGATGTGAAGAGGAGAGCTGTTTCTTGTCAAATGCAGCCCCCTGATGAAGTTCCTAGTGCTGCTGGCGTTTCTGAGTTTTATGTGTGGTGGTGGGTGGGGGAAATAGGAGAGACAGATAAAGCCCACCTCAGAATACCACCCTAGTGATCAGCCTTGTCCTGCCCTCTTGTTCTCTTTAGTACTGCAGGCTCCATCGCTTTGCATACTGCACGGTAGGATGTCTCAAGGGAGTTTTTTTTCCTCCCCACAAAATCTTGTTTCTCCTTTTAACGTGCACATTTTGACTATTTTGGCCTAATCACTGAATATGTTACATTAACATCACCCCTAATCTCTGTGGCGGAAAACACGAGTGTTATCTGTGCTGCTGAGAAGTCTTCATAAAGAGCAAGATGGACTGGACTATGCTCTCTGCTTGCAAGAGATGCCCTTTTTCTCCCCCCTCCTCCAAGTAAGTGGATTTCATGCGTACTTAGCACTGGTATGGCATGAGGCATTACATGCGTCGTCTTTGATTTCTGCAAGAGGAAAAGAAAAAAAAAAAAAAGAACCAGGGATCAGAACTGTTTGGGTCAACATCCTTCTAGTTTCTCAGTCTTTTGCTCCCACCATGCAGAGCTGAAGTCTGTTATGAGTTCTGCACCAGACAGTCTGGATGGAGGCTCCATCTGTATAGATCAGTGGGTACCACTTAAATTCAGTTGCGAGGAAGAGGCATGTAAACACATTGCCAGGAAAACATTTCCCCTCTTGTCATTTGTCTGTGTTTACTCCGGTGAGTTTTGCACATTATTAGTTTAATTATATAAGTGTAGGTTTTCCAGAGGAACTGAAATTTGCTCAGATAGAGCAACTTTAGCAACTCTTCAACTATAAAGTTCAGTTCATTTACTATTTTTTCCCTAAGCAAATTTAAAACAGATATTGTATGCTTAGTGTGCTTATACATTTATTTATTTTATGCTATTATACATAGAGTTCTGAAAGACTTATTTAATACATTTTAATTATGCCTAACTAAAATATAACTATTGGATATAGGAGCTGGATTACACCAACACAAAATAATCTATTTGCTGAATTTTTTTTATTGTATTAGCAAGTACATCATTTAATATCATCCAGTGTTGTATAGCTAAATCAACGTATTGAAGCGCTTGAGAGGCTACTGATCAGAGGATCAAAATGTGCTAGGTAACTGCAAAATATATAGCCTTAAAAAATGGCATATTCTTTTGGGACAGATACAGGGTGATACAGTTAGAGAATTAGCTAAGTAAGGCATTTCTGTCTCACCAGCAGTATCTCAGGTGGCTCCCTATTAATATAGTAATTAATTGCCATGGCACACAAGTGTCACCTGTATTTCTCACTGCATGTGGAAAGCTGCTGGGTATCTGGAAGTACACTGTGATCTGATCACGTCTGTAGTTCTGGCATTTCCTGAAATGCTCACTTCTCTCCCTAGAAAAAAGAGGGGACACTCACCGGTGTCACACGTCACTCCTCTCCAGCCAACGTCACATTCACAGGAGCCATCCCCGTCGATCCCAATGCTGCATTTCCCATGGACACAAGCGCACGCTGCAGGGAGAAATGGGAGGAAATCACTGTCCCTGGGCAGTCCCAGCAAGGCAGCAAGGGGAAGGAAGGGCAGGAGGGATGGCCCAGACGTCTTCTGCTAATGGCACCTTCTGCTCTAGGCTATTTCAAGAAATGCTTTGGCTTGTGCCTGTTGGCTTCTACCTACAGAATAAATCTAAATTCAAAATATGCGTATCTTTCCCCTATTCACAAATACAGGGACTGAAACTGTATTTTAATGGGAAAGCATTGGTGAAAAAGCTGTGCTAAAGAGGATTATTCTTGCTGGATGCTGTTTGTAGCATGCCAGAGTAGGAGGCACCATTTCCAAACAAGGGATTAGAGAGAAAATACCATAACGGGGAAAGAAAAGGGGTTAATGATGTTTTTAATACTGGCCTATTACCCTGAAAGTGATGTACCTTTCCAGGATCTAGAATGGACATGGTTAGAAGATCTAAGGGGAAGGTTTTGACATCTGACAAGGTGAGCGAAGGTGCCTGTGTGGTTCGGGGATGCTCAGTACCTTGATCACAGTTGCGGCCGTATTTGCCTTCGATGCAGCTTTCGCAGGCGGTGCCAACAAACCCCTCTCCGCACTGGCAGGCACCTGTGCCGTTGATGCCGTCCAGGCAGATGCCGTTTCCGAAGCAAGCGTTCCCTGCTTTCCCTGGGCAGGGCTGGCACTGCTGCCCGAAGAAACCCGCGCAGCATTCCTTCGTCTGGAAACCCAGAAATGTTGTGCTGAGCGTCAGGTAGCAAGCATGGCAGCGAGCACGTGGCCACTGGGTATCGTCTCTTGGGACTGCTGCTGTGTGAAGGTGAACTATAGATCTGGATTTTTAGCAGCGTTTCAGCTCTGCTGATCTCTGGCCGTGATCCTTACTGTGCCAGGGCTCAGGCTGCCATCCTGAGTCCTTGGTGGGACCCAGGTGCCCTCCACCACACCAGGGAAAGGTGCATGGGATTGCTAGGGACAAGCATGGGGTTACTCTCCCCAAACCTGTTCTCCCTCTGCACCACATCGGCTCCCAGCCCTTCCTATGCTGCAGCCATCAGCGGCCTTTAACCTTCCAATCTCTGCTGCATTGAGAATAAAAGGCCTGTAAATACATTGTCAGGGACCGTCTTGAGGTGCTGTGTGTGTTTAGCAGGGATTACAAGGAGGGTGAGTTTCAGGGATGAGGGCTCCTGGCTTTTACTGCGATGGAAGCGGTATACTCACAATGACTGTTTTGGCACACTTTGGCTGGCACCCGATCTGGATGGTGTACATTCTCATGTTGTTTTCCGAGAGGACGCAGTATTTCTTCTCCCCAGCCTGAACACAAATTGGAGAAATGGTTCCACTTGCAAGTAATATTGATCAGCTACTTTCAAATGTTGTTAAAAAACGGGACGTTAATTTTATGCATGCTGTGCACTGACTCACACATTCACAATGAAAATGAAGGAAATACTTTTAGAAATATAAATACATTAGCTAAATGATTTTTGCTAGCGAACACATGATCAATTTAACTCAGTGCCCTGTGGCATTTTAAAGATGTGTCTAATATTGCCTTTGCTCAGAAATGAGCAGATTTTTTTTCTGAAGTTTGATGAACGTTTTTTTTTTTTCCCTGACATATTTCCTATTCTTCCTAATTCTTCTTGGAAAACTGAGAGCCAAAGTTCTGCAAAACCAGCTGTTGAAACATCATCTTCCAGGTCTGGACACAGTTGGGAAAGATTGCTTGCCAAAGCAGACTTGCCGGTCTCATTGTACGCCTGTTAGGAGACTGAGATAAGCATCCAGCTACTCATTGTCAAGGAAATAATGTTTTTGAGTTTTACTTGTGAGCACTTCAGTTTGGCTTTGCCAGCCAATTACTTTAATGGGATGGATGGGACGTGATCTGTTTTGAAATCCTATTACTGGCACAATTAATTAAAATATAAAAAATTATAAAGGAAAGTATGCTTATATAATCCCAACAGAGGGGCTTTCCCAGAGAAACTTAGATGCCAAGAAACTCTAGGTCCTATCGTGGTTGACAGGGACCTGCTAAATATCTGCAGTTCTTATGCGTTGGATCTGGGCATCCAAAGTCTCTATAGTCTCCAAGTCTCCTTGTGACCATAACTCACAGCGTATTGCTGGGGGCAGGTCGAGTTTGCCCTTCTGTACATCTCCGATTTGAAGGGCTAAAAGCTGCTTCTGTAACTCCTCCTGCAGCAGGGATACTCCAGACCATGCTCGGCTCCCTCAGCCTTGCACGGCAGAGGTAACCTTTGCAGTTAGAGGAGGCTTCTGTTGTCCCAGTGCATACTAGAAACTGGTCTTTCACAGTAAAACTCTCTTTAAGCCGCTTTTCATTCTGCTGCTCTGCTTCCAGGGTGGATTGAGTCTGTTGACTGTAAGTAACGTATGTAGCAGGCTGAAGTAACTATGACGACTTTTATTGAAACTGAGGCGATTATATTAAAACCAGGATTGAATACATCTATGCTCAGTTCTGATTAAAAAAACAGATTAGCATTAATGATGAATTACTTACTATTTCTTTTGTTCCTGGGGGACAACTTGATGGCTGCGAACAAATTCTGCACTTTTCCTTAAGCAACACAAATGGGAAGTAGTTAGCAAAGAGCGTGTGATGCTGCAGACTGGTTGTTTAATACAAAAATGTATCATTTCCAGCTATATTTCTAAAGCTAACCCACAGGGTGAGTCAGGGTGCGTAGTCAGGATAACCCCTTTGGTGTAAAGGTGGTGAGGGCAGCTGGACTGCGCAGCAAGGAAGAACATCCCTACCAGTGGGTCTGCAGGGACACCCCGTGGGAAGCCTTCTCCGAAGGAGAAGGAAAGGTCTTCCGGATATTTCACTTTGCTCTTCTAAAGCAGTGCTTCTCAAAGGCCTCCCCATCGAAAGCACAATAAGAGGCAAATCCTGAGCTTGGATGTAGGTTGCCTGTGGCACAACGGCAATACCAGCTTGGAAATGGAAAACTCATACAGTGTGTATGTCCTGTGCCGTACGTGTGTGTGAATCATTTGCGTGTGTAAGGTCAGTTTCTGCAAAATTCTTAGGTACACGTTGGACCTAATACAAAATGCTTAATATTATTCCTGTTTAGCTAAATACGTACTTAGTTTTAGTAAGGCTTAAATGAATGTTTAAGTATGGTGCTGCATTTGAACATAGCAGGGAAAATAATTTTCTCCAGGAAAACACAGCGAAGCCTGTTTAGTACATGAGAGAGCAAAGCTGGGGGAAAGCCTTGCGTGAAATACACTCAAATATGCGACTATATCCCAAGGAAAAGAATTAAGCTGCAAAAGTTCATGCCTGTTAAATTTGCCTCAACCAAAGCACAAGTCTCATTCTGTCTTCGTTGCATGCCCCATAAAAAAGGGAGGTGCGCTGCCTGTTTGCTGTCCTATTTGACTCAGGAGAGAAGACAAAGGACGCCTTTCTTTGCCAGACTGAGAAAACCACATCCTATTCTTTAAAGGAATGTAAAGCCATTTGTGTTTCATATGTAAAAGGAACAAAAGAGGGAGAATGCTTTACTTGGAGGGCAGGAGGAATTCATGTGTATGTGCAGTGGTAATCTACACTGGGAATGAAAATAAACATTTTTCCTTGCTAAAAATGATTTTATTTTCCAGGTTTTCTTTTCACTTGTATAAACAAGTGGCCTGGCTAAGAAGATGTATTAGAATGGTACATTAGCATTATTTTCTAAAAATTAAAGCTCAAGAATTGCTTATTCCTGTACTACTCTGATTACATTTTATCTAGGCTGTCAGTACACTGGTTGCAGGATCAAAGCAGTCTTAATAGATGCTAAAAACTCTGGTAGGAATATCCTTTGTGGAAAATGCATGCATTCCTTACTGGGAAATACAGTGTCACGTATCCGGTACATTTTAGATGTGTTTGGCTATACATCTCTTTAATGGGCCTTAAAAGTCTATATGAACAGAACCACTTACAGTGATCACGGTATCATTGATATCACATCTGTTCTTCTGGATTTCCAGGACTTTTCCCAAACCATGAATAATTCCTTTGTCTGTTGCAACATTTGTATAGCTTATAGGCGCATCATTTATGAATAGCTGCAAAATAAATGCAGTCAGTTAGAAAGCAGCAGAGCTGTTTGGTAGCTGTACTGTAACTAGAGCAGTAGCAGGTGAAAGAAGGAGCAATGCACAAGTCTCACTTCAGAAAAATCCACAAACGTAGTTAACTTCAAGCACGTGCCCACATACCAGTTGCTGCATTTAAGAGCTTCACTGGACTGGAGGGCATGAGATGACTTGCAGTTGGCTGAAGTTTCTTAGCAATAGGATTTGGCAGAGCAGGTGTAAAGGCAAAGGGTTCAAAGGAGCCGAAATCAAGATAAGAGCTGGGTTTGCTGTCTGTGGGGGATGAGGGGCTTCAGGGAGGACCTCCCAGCAGCTGCTCCTTCAAGGAGGACTTTCATCATCTCACTGCTACCCCACACTCCCATCGTGCCCTCACCAGCAACGGCCCCATGAGCAGATGTTTCTTCCAAGGCTCTGCTGTGGGCAGAGGAAACAGCAGGGCTGAAACTGCTTTGGTGAGAAGCTTTCTGTCCTCCTTTGCCTATGCCTGGAGGGAGCTCTGGCACAGAGAAGAAGGAGGACCAAGTTCCTTTCCCGGCTGTGCCACAGAACTGGGTGTGTCACTTAATCTTGCTGTGCCTGATTTTCCCATGAGTGGTGTTGAAAGGCAGTTCATATTTGTTGCCAAGTGCTTTGAGCTCTTAGGGTTGAAAGTGGAGAAACCCCACAGAAAATAGAACTAATATTTTATAATTGAAGGCAGGTTTCTAATAGCTCTTGGAAGTCAGATTAATGACTGCTTTGTGATGGAGGCTTGTAGCTGCTAGAGATGCATGTCCACCACAGTAGCTTCTAAAATGCAATGCTAAATGGGAACAGCTTAATTGAAATCAAATTCAATCAAAGGTGCCTTCAAGGGTGACTTTGAATTAAGCAGGTCTGAGGGAGACATTGCATTTGAGTGACATCTTTTGTGCTATTAAGTCCCAGAAGCTAATGTGGGGTGCACAGCTATTTTTGACTGCATGTTAGTATAAAGTTGAAGATGGACTCCTAATAAGCAGGAAACGTTTTTCTCTGATCAAGTGCAGACAGCAGTACCTGGCTGTTGTGGAGGAAGAACCCAACTTGGTAGGAGAACCCCAGCATGGTCTCCCTGTGCATGCCATTGTGCAGGTCATTCTTCAGGAGCTTCTCATCCAGCACAATGTGATAGCGGATTTGGCCTTCATCCTGCAAACACACAATTAAATTCAGAGTTACGCAACAAAGCATGGAAAGTTCTTTGGGACAGCTTTTCCCACAAGGTATAAGCCAAACATAGACTGCCTGAATTTAAGGAGAAGCTTATCTAGCTGGCAGGTTATTTCATATTTCTTACTGTGGAAAGTCTACATTTCTGTCATAATGAAACTTTTATTGACCATGGGAAATGGAAGGCTATTGAACCGGTGGGACTAAGGTTTGTTTGTGCCTGGTAGTGTCTCTTTCTGCGTACAGGACTGGCTGACAGATTCAGGGAAAAGTTAGTCAGATGATTTTTTAAGACTCTGAACTTCATGAGTTTATTTGACATCAAAAGTTGCATATTCATGAATGCTTCCCTGTACCCATTCCTTCTTCCTTTGGGAATTCCTGAATAACCTATAGATGAACGTTTACAGCTGTTTATAGGTTGGTGTTTGTTTTTTCATTTTAAATCTTTAAGGTCGTCTTCAGTCAATAAAGTGCTAAACCCACACCTGTTAATTGGAAAGTTTTCTATGCATTACTGCTAGAGTGTATTCATTTTTCATTGATGTGATGAAATTATTCTCTGTACATCAAAACTTTGTGAGAGCTTCCCAAGGCTTCTGCATCTTGTTCCAAACCAGAGGACTCCTAGAGCTCTCTGTGACTTGGAGGAGGAATCAGAAGCGGGATGTGTTTGTGAGAGATTTGTAGATGTGAGAGAAGCTGGGGCATTTGGAGGGTTTAGGAGCTGCCTAGCCAACAGATACAGTGCTGCTGCATCTGTATGTCTTTGCAATAAAAGGTGCTTGTGGGAAATCCCATTGCCTGCTGTCCCCTTGTTCTGAACATTCATACTGCTCCTTGCTCTTCAGCTCCTTCAAAAGTGCATGAAAGCATGAAACAACCTCAGGTTGCAAGATTTGGGATGTTGCCTGGCTTTGCCCACTGGGTGAAGTAGAGGTCTTTATGTATCATAAGGTGGGACTTATTCTGCTTTGTTTCCCACAGATTTGACAAAGAAATATTTGTAGGCAAGAAGGTAGGAATTAAGATAGAGCTAATCTATTAAGGCATAGGCCTCCATCAGTGTCCAACCCTGTTTAATCCTCCTGACTTGGATGCTTTGGAGGAAATGTTAACTCTCATGCGTCTCCATTTCTGTCTTTAATCACCAGCAGAGTAAGAACAAAATCTTGCTTCCAGTGAGGCCAAGACATGGGGTCTCTTCCCTGTGCTGAGCTCTTCCCTCTGCGGCAGAGTTCTCCCAAGATGTTTCGTGAAAAGGATAAGACTTAGGCAAGCTTAACCTTACAGCTGTTTTCTGGTTTTCTTTGTCAGATTGCGACACCAGGCAAGGTTGGGAGGATGGAAGAAGGACAGAAGAAACATTGGTACGTAGTGGAAATGAGAAGGATTTCTGTGTGGGCATAACCTGAGTCCAACGGGATTGATGTCTCATGTGTCTCTCAAAGGTTGTTATAAATGCTTCTTACAGTGATGCGGAAATGATGATGTTGTGTCACGAAACAACTAAAATAGAATTCAAAAGTCATTTGAGCAGATGTAGCTTGATCACGTGTGAATTCTTCCGGTGAGGCAGCAAGCGGGACTTTTGCTGTGGGTCTGCTGGTTGGTGGTAAATGTTTTGGGATGAGTTATTTGAACCCTGTGCTCCCCAGCTTCCTGGCTGTAAATGGGGACCATGGAAGTAGGGACAGAGTGTGGCAGGGTAAATGTTTATGGAAGAGGCGGGGAAGTATTAAGGGCATTGAGCAAGTCATGGGCGAAGCTTCCTCTGCAAGGTGTGGCTCTCGATACGTGCATTCGATAAAGTTGTTTCAAACTGGAGCGATTGCGAAGACAGATGCTGGGATGATGGAGGAAATTGGTAGCTTATCTTGGGAGGAGACCGACAGGATTGAGAAGGCTGTTTGGCCTTGTAAATACGTCAGGGGACAAATGCTAGAGAGAGAAAGTTATTTCAGCTAAAGCATATTCCTGGCATAAGAATAAAGGGATATAAACTGGCCAGAGGTGTTCTGTCAAAATAATATAAACTAGCTCTGGGCATGAGGACTGAGGTCGGCAGGGCAGGTGGGATAGACACATCCATGCCAGTGGGAGGAACTGGTGCCCAAGTCAGGCATGAGCCTGGTGTGGGGCTCTGGGGGGTGGGCAGCAGCAATGGGGTTTACCCGAGGAAATTTTTCTGAGCCCTGGGACTGGCCAACGGTGCTTGTAAATTGGGATTAGAAATGGTCTGCAGAAAGTGGCTGGGCAATAGCATTCCTGCAGGAGTGACAAGGCAAGCATCTGGATAGTTTTAAGAAAGAGTCAGAATTTTTTGCGGCATTATTAATCATGGGGTTCTCAGTGATGACAGGTTACTGGACTTGTTCACCTAGGAAACTCATTTCAGTCTTATTCCTGGTCATTCCTGTACTGATCTTCTTTGCAAAAAAAAAAAAAAAGGTCTACTGATGCAATGTCTTGGATATTATCAGCATGGTTTTAATCTAGAGAAGGACAAAACCCAGAACACATAGCTAGGCTTTTCCAGCAAGCCAGGAAAATATAGGTGGATCCATCCCTTCTCACCTCCTCTGGTGTTAAAAACAAAACAAAACCTACTGGATTTCTGGAAAACAAATCCCTCTTCCTATGTCTATGTCCTTTCAATCCTTCCACTTGAAACTGAGATGAGATACTGAGTTGTTAAGACAAGTCTTGTGAGTAATACCTACCAGAGTAGCAGACTTTTTATCCCTTAGGTAATTTTCTATGGCATCATTATTTGGGGCAAAGACTGTGTATGTGTTTGCAGCTTCTATTTCACTTGCCAGGTTGTATTGCTGTTGTGAAACACATAAAAAACAAATCAGAATGACCGCTGATAGTCTGATACCAGTCCAAATGCAAACAAAGCAGAGAACCGCTTCTATTCTTAAAAGGATGTCAAAGCTTACAATAATGTAGCCCCTGAAAATGGAGTAATCGGGCATTTGCTCCAGGCGGGCCAGCAGCCTTGGCATGACGGTGCTGCGGAGGGGGGTCAGAACCTGAAAAGGGAGCAGATATCCCGTGTCAGCACATGTGCACATGCTGTGGTTGCAGCTGCAAGGATCAGATGCAGGACAAAATGCTGTTCTGTGCAAATACTTTTTCCCAAGAGCTGTTTATTTTCCAGTGCTTGTGTTGCAGAGAAACAAATCCTTCCTATACTGCCGTATACCTTATCAATAACGTGTATGATCCCATTTGTGGATGCTATGTCGCCAGCCACGATGTGAGCACCCTCAAGGGTGAGGTTCTGAAAGAGAGAGAGGAGAGGAGAAAGGGGTTTGCTTTTGCATCCCTGTAGTGACATTTTCCCAGCTGTTCATGCTATGGATTTCCCCAGCTTCCCAAACGCTTGCCTGGGGCTCCACTATGGCTCTGCTTGCTTGCAGACCAGTAAAGTCATGGGGTTTCTTGCACTGGGGTAGTTACTTGGGGTAGGTGCGCTCAGCCCCACCCCACGGCAGGATGAGCTCCTGTGACGATTCATGTGCTCCCGTGTCTGTGCAGCTTTGAAGGACCCCATTCATGATTTTTTTTCCCTCGGGGCATGGAGGCAGGGGGAACTTTTCCTTCCCTTTGTGGGGATGAAGTGCTAAAATGTGCCATATGTATTTCCAGAAAATCCTCCTCAGAACATAGAGTTCTGAAGAAAAGAGAAAAGCTGAGGGGGAAGTGCTGTCAGTTGTAGTTATTCACCATTAAAAATACCTTTGGGTGGTTTGGGACTATCAAGTTGCACATGTGGACATGTGCACTGTATCACTGCTTCCTCCTACCTTCCCAGTTCCCTAAAATAAGTTATTGGGTTTCCTTGATGCTCTTTGTCTTAAATTAGTTCACACAGGCTGCTCCAGGCAGGGGCTGCGCTTCCGCTTGGCTACAAGACAGTTCAGTGTTTGCAGCAGCTACTGGGACATTAGGAATAAATAATACTGTGGACAAATTTCAGCTAGGTAGAATGGTGGAGAAAATCAAGTTAATGTTTCTCCCAAAGGGCCCAATATAATTGATCTATTCCTTTAATTTTATGACACAATCTTTTTTTAAATACAGGTACATTATGTTTGTGGTTTTGTAATACGAGAAAGTCGGTGGCAGTGATGATCAGGGTTTGGTGTATGATACCACAGTGGTTTGCAGGTCATCTCACCCCATTTTCTTTAGACAAGTGTAGAAAGTTGCTCTGTAGAGATGTTGGCAGCATGTCAGAGGACGATAAATTCTGGAAATCAGCAAAGCTGTAAGCTCCTGTCAATACATGATACCTAAAGGAAATTAACTGGATTTGAAGGTTTTGTATTTTCTCTTTTTTTTTTCAGATAAATATGCTTAGTGTGTCTAAAACGATGGTTTAAGGCAGGAATTGTTTGTACAATGCCTAGTTCAGCTATGTTCTGATCTTAGCTTGGCCTTTAAACATTTCTGACATAATACAAATAATGTCTTTATTTTCAGTGGAGTTGCTACAGAGATTTACGCCACTGTAACTAGAAGGGGAATCCAATGTTACTCCCTTAAAAATTTAAGAGCTGTCTTACTTTAGAGGCTTCAAACCAAAGTCTTATTTGGAATGGAAAGCAATTAATTAAAAAAACCCCAAACCCAAAACCTTTAACATACTTCAGTAGAGTTGGGATGTTACTCTTTGACATCCAAAAGGCTTTCTCATCTTCATCCATGTTTTCAATTGCTTGGAGAGAAGGCACGAGGACAGTTAGGTTTGGGGTGGTGGACAACACCGAGTTTATCTCAGCCTCCTGCATGAAAGTAAAGAACGTAAAATAATTCATCCTGAGGATGATCTATAAATAGCAGCTGGTGACTTTTTAGCAAGGTGTGACGCGCTTTGTGACCAGCCTGGAGAGGAAAAACTATTATACTGAGCAATGACTTGAACAAAAGTACTTAGAGCTGTACAAAAATGGTAAATGAGTGTCTATTTTTTACAGAATAGATTGCTAGCATTTAAAGGGCAGAAGCAATGTTTAGGTCAGAATTGTTTTTTATTATGAAACACTTAAGCTGCCTCCCACAAAAGTTGGTCTGTCTCATGGATTCTATTTTATGCACTTGAATGTCAAAAAACCCCCAACCAAACATGGTAATAAATACTGCTGGTTACTGATAACTTCAAGTAACTTGCTCTTACAGAGCACTACATGCTGTTTAATAGATAGAAGGGTTATGAACCATGAAATAAGAAACCCACATGGCACAATGTTCCCCTTTGGAATAAGACTATTTAACATGGCTGGGATTTTTCAGGATGTCCAAGGGATGGCTGTACCCACTAGCACTGCAGTGGGGCTTGCTGCTGACAGCTCTAATTTTAGATAGGGGATGTGGGCTCTGTAGTATGCATGGACTGATTCATCTTCTATATATTTGTATCTGCCTTAAGGATGGAGAGAGCCTCCACTGGAGAGGATTTTTCCAGTTATGTGGATTTTTTTGTGGGGTAGAAAAAGGAGAGCTAAAGATCTGAATGTGATCTTGCTGAAGATGTGGCGCTCCAAACTTTTCACAGGCTCCACAACTTACCATTTTTGATACTACAGAACTTGAGGGAGCAATATGAGCTTGCGTTCTACCTTTCTGCAGCTGGTACGCTGCCTGGAAGCTGGCTTGTTTTGGATAGTCCTTCAATACCCATATTGGGTTTTAAGTCAAGAAGGGAATTGGCTCCCTTAAATAGCTGGGAATTTTGTCTCTGTTAAGATCATCTTTCTTGCTAGCCATCATCACTGTCACCTTCCAAATATTTAAATATAGAAATAGCAACAGACATCCTTTTCTCATCCTTCCGGACCATCAAGAAAAATATTTGGTTATGAAAAGTGGTAAACATCACATTCCTGCTCAAGTATGAAGTTAAAAACCTCACAGATTGATATATCTCCCTATTTTGCTCATGTTTGTAGCTATGACTATTTAATTTAAGGGATACCATTTCTCTGAAGTGTAGCAGAAATTTCCACATCCCTGTTTCAATAGATTATACAGAATCTGCTCCTTGATTTCCCCCCCTAACCCCTTCATTATCTAAAGAGCACATTAGCAGGTGAACAGCCTTTCTTATTGTGCTCCTTTCTTTAACTTCATTAGTCTCTCTTTACAGTGTCCAGGCTGCAGCCTGAGCCCAGGGCCAGGCAGATAACTGATTTAAATTAGCCACACTGGCCTCTCTTTTAAGCAGCTCCCTGAGGTCCATGTTGCAATTGTGTGATTTAATGATCCCTGAGCCGTCCTAACTTTGAAAAGCATGAAAGCAGCTAATATGCTGCGACTTCTGCTTCTGATGCTATTTATTAACATATCCCTGTTCCTTTCTGTTTGCCAGGTACTTGCTATACACTTCTTATATTTAGGTTTTTCAGCTCTTTGTGGGAGAAAGTGGTTTTCATCTTTATTCGTACAGTGCTAACCACAGTGGGGTAGGACCTCTAATGTTACCGCTGCCCTAGTAATAGATGATAGCACGTGAAAATAAAAAGTAGATAGTGACATTCAATCAGTCTAGAACTTTTTTTTTCGTCTAAATTGGTGTTTCTTCCCTAATCTGAAGACAAACAAGCTAATCCCTTTCTTCATGTCCTGCACCTCCGTCAACCCCACACAGACTGAATTTTTTCGTCCTTGCTTGCTGCGGCAGCAGCACACTGACCAGCCATATGGTTGTGTTTTCCTGGCGTGGGGCTCAGTGAAAATGGGGAGGGTAAGGCATCGCCTTCCCTCTCCACTTACTTGCAGTTTTATTGCATGATGGAAGTTGGAAGGAGCCATTTGGGTGCATATTCGGGCTCTGCTTGTACCCTGCTGCTGGTCATCTGGACTGTGGTGTATTTACCTACACAGCGAGTCATGGCTTATGTAGTCCCTTGCCTCAGAGAATGGGCTTGTAACTTGCTCTTCTGCTTGCGGAGCTTTCACACTTGCCTGAATTTGGGATCAGAATTTGGTTTTCAGGCAGAAATAGGGAACCAGATGATCAGCCTTGCTGTGACTGGTAGGAGAGGCACTCCGATGCCTCTCCGCAGCTTGGGTCTCTGCTGTGTGATGGAAACACTGCTGTGAGGTTCCCATTTCTAAAGGCTAAAAGGCTCATGTATTTCTGCAAACTTGAACATACTAAAAAAATGAACCATGAAGTGTACTTACATTAACCCATTGGTTAAATGCAGCTGCTTCTGACAGCGTAGATAACTCCTGATTAGAAAGAGAGAGCAATGAGTATGCAAGATATAATTAGCTGTACCAAAGTACTCTTGCTGTAGCCTGTGGTGTAACCCACTGTGTCTGACCTGGCTGATGTGACATGGAGGAGGAGGAGGTTTTCAGTATGTGTGAAAAGGGAGGACATTTGTGTTTTTTCCAGCACTGATACTTTCTGGTAATGGGAGTGGTGAGTTACCAACTCTTTTGAAAATCAGGCCATCTATTGCTTAAGTGCATTAGGTGTACCTGACCTTGGTATGTAACGTGTACTGGCCTCAGGCTAAGCATTAATTTTCTGGGATTGTAAACCTAAATCTTCTGTTAACTCCATGCAAAATTAATTGAAAGAAGATATGTTGGTTTGGTTGGTATTTGTATAGCTCTTGCATATCACCCTGCACGTGGAGAACCTTTATTCTGCCACAGTACTTTGAACAGAGATAGATGATGGTATGAACAAAGACGGCAGATAGTGCTAAGAGCCATGTAAGATGATTGCCAGTGGCTGGGACAGCTGACACTTTCATTCTTCCTATGCTGTTAAATGCATATTTATTTCACCAATTTACTTGTTTTGGTTTTGTTTGCCTGCCGGTCAGCGTGTTTTTTTTTTTAACGTGATAAATTGACTGTTTCCACTGAGATAGCCCTCAAGACAGAACTTCAGAAGAGCTGGGTGCTTGCCGCTCCCAGCTGGGAGGTGAGTGCTTAGCAGTTCTGTACTTTAGGCCTCTGGGGCTGACAGTTTTCAATTTGTCTTAAAAAAATATGCTTGGATCCCTTAGGCCCCTTTCCAAGCCATGTTTTTAAACACAACAGATCATTTCTGTATCAGGCACGAGTCTCCAGCAGGAACCACTGTTCCTGCAGGTCTGCAGGTAGCACTGGTGGGCATCATATTTTTCCAACTGTTTGTAGTGGCTTTGCTGTCTCTCTGGTTAAGATCTAATGTGAGAACCATGCAGTAGCTTCTGTGCTCAGAGAAGATGACCATCTTACTTACATCTGCAGCATTTCCATAGCATATTCTACCATCTCCTTTGTAGCCCTTTGGGCACACACACTCCCAGCCACGAAAGGACTCAAACTGACAAGTTGCCTTTGAATCAGAAAGAGAGAAAATTTGTCAAATATTCAGGAGACCACTCAAGAGCAAGGACGGCCTGTAAACTGTCTTACTGATATGCGTTTGTATACAACTTAACAAAGGATCTTCGTACCATACTCCATGGACCTCCTCACCTGCCTAGAGGACAAACTCCACCAGCTGAGGGCACTGACTCCCTCATCTTTCCACCATGCATTAAGTCTATAGGAATCTAAACCCTTACTCTGCCCTTTCTTATTTCCTCCCTTCACCTGACTATGGCAGATCCATTCTCTGCTCCCCTGTGCTCTTTGCTTTATCTTTGTCCCCGTGTCCTGCCTGAGGCTGGATGGGGCACTACAGAGCACCACAGAGCCTGCAGGTCTGCTGGACACGTGCAGCTGCTGCTAGAGCTGATAGATGCCCGCATAGAGGTGTGTGACTCGGGTAAACATCTCAACAGACTATTGCATCCACGTTGTAGTTGCTGGTAGAGAAGCAGCGTTTATTTACTCCAGGCTTCTGTACAGGCAGATCTGGGAGCAGCCCTTGCAGTCTGCCCTCAGCGCACATACCATGCTGATGGGGTTCACATAACATTTTTGGTGCTTGTAGCACTGCTTGGAAAGCTTTGTTCCAACTCAAATAGAAATTGCAGGCTTGAAATGGCAAAGAAATTCTATGGTGTGCGCAGGAGGCAAAGTGTGATATGTATCTGAACGCTTTGTTCAGGGAATGATTAATTACTCACCAGATGATGGCATTTTCCATTTTGTTCCAGGCATGAGTTTATGGGTGTGCATTCAATTCCATTCCCCTGAAATCCATCCTTACACTTGCAGTCATTCTGTCATTTCAATAAAACACAGCAATTCATTAAAATGATTAAAATAGTATGCATATTCTAGATGTGGTGGATTAGTCTCTCTGTGTTTCTGCGTAGCTCCATTGACTTCAGTGGAATGACGCTGATTAATATCTCCAGAAGACCTTTATACCTGACAGCTACTAATGTACTTACTAAGAAGTATTTTCTGCCAGAACACCACCACACAGGAGGGAGGGAGCACCGGCATAGGAACTGAAGGAGTACTTTGGGTAGAGAGTGCCATGTGGAGATAGCCTTGTGGCTGGGAGGGAGAGGAGAATTTGGGGAAGAAAACAGGCTAGGAAGCACGAGCAGAGCAAAATGGGTGAGGACTAGTGATGAAGGTGGCAATGAATGTTAGAGGACGTACCTGACCTGGCCCAATGTATATGCAGGTGGCATTTTCGTGGCACCCTGCCATGGTGGGCAGCAGGCAGTTGTTGATGGCTGAGCAGTCCCTTCCATCGCCCGTCCATCCTGCCTGGCAAGCACACGTGTGCTCTCCTGGGCCCGTCTGAATGCACTCAGCCTGGGGGGGGATGCAGAGGCATCTGTTCAGGAAAGTTAGGTGGCATCTGGCTTTAGGTGTAAGGCTTGTCTAAGCAATAGTGATGCCGCTATCAGGGAAAGAGTTTGAAACTGCAGTGGAAATTGTGACTCTTCCTTCTGCAAAAGTTTCTGCCCAAACCTTCCTTACTGCCTACTTTTCTATGGTGTCAGGCTCGGTGGGAAAAGCACATACTTACATTGATATTGCAGCCGCCTGGGTTTAAAGCGGCACAAGGATCAACTTTGCTGCAGCTCATGCCATCTCCCTCGTAGCCAGGTTTGCAAACACAGCTGTAGAGACAAGAGGAGGAGGGAAGCATTAAACATGATAGGACAGCTGTAAAGGGACGCGATTGGTTTCCACTGTAACCTGCTATTTACAGGCAACTTAAAATTGGTAACCTTGGATTCGTGATGCAAAAGAGCTTACGTGCATACATTATGGGTTTTTTTTCCCCAAAATATTGACTAGGTTAATTAAGTCAAATCAGGCATCCATTCTCTGTGTATGAGATGGGGAGTGAAATTAATTCTGCACTGATACGATCTTTGCAAAGGTAAGCTAATAGCTCTAAATGAATTATGAGCTGGGGTGGCTCTTTCTTTCAGTGACACAGAAGATCGCTCCCTCCCTGAAATGCACATGAGACAGTGAGCCCCCCTGTTGCCCTGGGTTGTCCCCCCGAAGATTAAGCCATATGGGAGGGAATTTCTTAAGCGCTCGAGCTACGCAGCATCCCACATTCTGCTTTCTGTGGTGACTCATTATGAATACACTGCGGCAAGAGGCAAACTTGCTGCATGTGAAGGTGAGTGTGAGGCGAGCGCAAGGCAGCTGTAGCAGTAACTGAGTTTTGGACCAGTCCTGGCAGGAATGGAGACCCTGTCCTGAAGTCTGCGGTGTTGTGGTGTGCAAATCTTACCTGAGCTGACCGGAGTAAACTATCTGTCCCTGGACTGCTTGAGAGTTTCATTGTTTTTCAGCAAGGCTCAAGTTCCTAATTCACTAAAGGATGGTTAGAAATAAGAGGTTCCTAAGAGCTTTTGTAGATGTTGGTAGGAAGGCAGCCTTCTGAGTAAGGGTCAGATCTGTATGCATCTATCTTATCAATGTCAAATATAAGGTACAGGATAGGGCATTGAGAGCTCTTAATTGCTCTCTTACAACTCAAGGTTAATGCGGTGCATATTGGTGCTTATTTGCTGCATAGCAGTATTTCAGTGGTTGATTTTTGCATACTGCTACAAGGTGTTGTTTTGATCAAGCAAATGGGAAAGAGCTGCATCATAGTTAATATTAATTAGATGCAAATTACTGACTTACCTCACTGCACCATCGCTAAGCTGACAGTCTGCATGTGCATGGCAGAGCTGTAAGGAGGGCTCGCAGGGAACAATCTGCTTATCACAGAGTTTCCCCGTGTATCCACTTCTGCATGATCCAGGCAGACAGATCCCGTCGCTGTCTATTCTGTTATCACACTTCCCATAAATGCAGAGGCACTCTGACAGAGATAAATTAAAATGTGCAATTCCATAGTGGTAAAAGGCATCTCTCCTTACATAACATTTCTTATGAATCAGGTCCTCCTTTTTTTTCTAGAATCTAAACTTTTGTATTTTTAAAAGTCTCACTTTGTTCGGGGACTTACTGTTTATTTATCATAGCCATGTCTTTTCAGGTGTGTTTTATGGATAATTATTTAAAATCTATCGTGTCTTTATAGTGCACTTATCTACCAATGAATTTCAAAGTACTTCAGAGAAGTAGGAGCAAAATACTACGTCTTAAACTATTAAGGTTAAAGTTATTTCATTGCACAACTTTTGGCGTACTTTCAGTGATATGGGAAGCCTTTTAACAGAGTCCACAGTCCTACAAATCACACAGTGCTGGGCTAGTACACGCAGCAGCAGCACAGACCTACCAGCGCTCTGCTGGGGCTGGGCTGATTCGTGCTGCGGGGAGGCACAGCAACGTGCCCGAAGGGCATAGTAGGTAAGCCTTCTGCAATCTCAGGAAGTGCCAGTGGTGGCTAGTTAAGCCAACGGGTACTGCTTTGGTGGGACTGGAGCTTAGGCGATACCACCCTTTCTTATGGAATTTGTCTTTTGGTTTTTGTCCGTGTATCTCTGAACCTTTGAGTGAGCTGTGCTTCATGAATGATGTGCTGTTTCATAGCAAAAAAGACTAAAAATTATTTTGTAGATGGGGAATATATCTGTATTTCATGTTGTATATTCTGTAGACTCTCAAATGTTGTATGGTTTGACGTAGCAGGATTAAATCTGTCAGTATATAGAAGATGACTGCTAGAACTATAAGCTATTCAATAGATCAGAAATTATTCAGTAAGGATGGTTATTGAGTGGCCCTAAACACAATCTGTTTACAAATCTAGTTGTTCTTAGATTACGTATGTTTGTCATTGTAGGCAGAATCTGTTCTGTTGTGCAATACCAGATGGGAATGGAATAACAAAGATTTTCTTTTTCAATTACTTATGTGAGGGAGACAGAAGTGAAAAGAACAATAAATTAATATAAAGCAAGCTATGGCCTTTGCAGAAAGCCAGATGAAGTCAGTGAGAAGACTTTCTCTGACTCTGGGCTTATGATGCAGTCTTTTGAAATAAAAAATGAAAGTACCCCAGAGAGATCTTGCTCATCCTCTGTAGAGACTGTTTAGCAAGCAGTTAACTCCTACCTTAATGTTACTAGGATCCAAAAGAAATGGCCCGTGCTCGGGCTGAGGAAGTATGGCTGCACTTACCTTTGTCACACTGAGGTCCGTATTTGCCAGGGTCTGAGCAGAACTGACAGCGCGAGCCTTGAAATGCCTCAGCACAAATGCAGGTCCCGTTTCCATCCAGGCCATCCATGCACTGTGATATGGAAGAGAGGTGATTTCTATGTATAAATTGAAATAGATCCTCTATCCTTCCCCCAGCGAAGAGGGTATATGACTGTCCATACTATGACTGCGCTAGACTACCAGGAAGAACCTCAGCTTTGATGAAAAAGGTATTTCAAAGCAAAAGCTTTCCTTGCGCTTGTACTTTGCTGCTGTGTATTCTACTTTCCTTTGCAATTTTAAAGTGAGAATAGTGAGCTGGGTCATTACCCTGCGCTGTGCAAAGTCAGAGTATCGGAGTGGGTCACCCAGCCCCAGCCTTGCCTGTGTGCTGTATGTTGGAACCACAGAAACCTGCAGTTTGGCCATCTGAGAGGAGACAGATTCATTTTCCCTCCTCTGTATAACTGAACCTGAAATTCACGGCCATCACTGGACATAGACGGAGGATGCAGCTTTTGCAGAGCCTAACATTCCTGTCATGCAGCAGTGCTTCAGGGACTTTTGGGACACAGCCTGTCTTTCCCCTCCATGGGAGTGCAGGGTGCTGCCGGATGCTCTGCTTACCTGCCCGTTTCCTGAGCAGGGTTTGGAGAAACCTCCTGGACACGGACTGCAGTCAGGGCCAAAGAAGCCTTTGCAACACTTTGGTTCCTGCAAAATAAAGCAAATATCCTCTTTTCCAGTGACTTAGTGGGGAGGCAGTGCACAAAAGACAAGTCTCTATCATGTTTTGGCCCCCTGGCAAAGGCCTGTAGAAGTAGCTGGCTCTTAAAAAGCTCACGTTGAACCAGAACCACTTCTGCAACGGCAGTGTTAAAACCAGGAGGTGTGTTGGCAGCCCGAGAAGGGGATGCACAGACCACCAGATCCTTCCCTTGTTCTTATCAGACTCATCGGTGTTGGAAATCCCTGCCCTGTCACCGCTTACGAAGGTGCCTGTGTGCGTCTGCTCGCGTTGTGCGCGCTCTCGTATTTGCCAGCGGGAGCGCAGTGCAGTTCAGAGGCAGGCAGTCTCCTTCCCATCTGAGATCAGGAACTCCAAGATGTGTGTTACCCCGGGGAGATGCTGTGAAAGCCAGACACGCCGCTTTGATCTTCCTCCTTCCCCTCTGCACCAGCATGGGATTTAGCCACTACGCAGCCCTACATTTTTTTTCTCTGCTGCATCTTTTGTTTTATTCATGAATTGGCTGCTTGATCCATTTATTTATCAAGAGCACAGAAAGTGTATTAGAAAAAAAAGCTCATTTACATGTGTGATTCAAGGGAAAGGGGAATTAGCAAAAGGCTCTCAAATCTTACAGACTTGTGGACTTCTCTGCTCGTTACTTAATGGTGGTCATGAAATGCAGAAGCCTATTTAGGAGCCCCAGGAGCCAGGAAGGAGTAAGTACTTCTCAGGGACTAATGACTTCTGCGACGACTAGGCTTGCCAAAATGAGCAAGAGGAGTGACGTTCTCAGGAGTGTTTCTGGTTTGTTGTTACCCAATATTGTGTGAAGTGCCCAATATTGGGACCGGAGGTGAACAAACTGTCCTGTTCTTCAGAGGTGAAGCTGTATGGGGCAATGACAACATTTGGGCTTAGGAGTCTTATGTGAAAACTCCTGAGTTAGAGTATGAGAGCATTGTTGTCAATAACGTATGGCAGCTAAAAAACCTCACTGGAATTTCCCCAGTATTTTGCTCTAAGATTTACAGTAGCTCCTCTCAGTCCCATGTAGAAGTGTATGGAAACTACATGGATGTCTCCAAACATATCTCAACTCCAAAATGAAAGTTCACAATGCAAAAGACAATATTTTGGAAAACTTTTATATATGTTTCACGTTAAGAAACTGTAACTCTGTACCTTTATTGTTATATTGCAGGATCTAGCACAGCCGGTTTTTTGAAAGGTTGGGCCTTCAATAATGCATCTCCGTTTCGAGAAAGGCTGGAACATGCACAAAATGGAAGCATCAGTATTTCTAAGCAATGTACAGTTCAGTGATACAGTCTTAATATCGTAACAATTTAACTGGAGAACATAAAGCACCTTGCTATAGTGTTATATTTAAAAAAAAAATTATGTATTTTTTCATTATAACTGAATAATGGCATATAGGCTATTACTGAATATGGCATATAGGTCTAACTATCAGTGAATCTTTATAACATGGGGAATAAAATTCCTGTGGTAGCTAGACTCAGATTTTGTACGTAGAGAAATATGCAGCCAGATTTGCATCTCTTAGATACAAAGCAGATGGAAGATTTTTCAATCCTTTCTGAAGCTACTTCTTCAGACAGTTACTTCTGGGAGGATGCTTAATCAAAAGGAAATTTTTAACAGATGGGAGGTCTATTTTAAATGTATCCATCCTGTTTTTCATTTACTAACTCTCAAAGCATAATCGTAGCAATTCTCATCCTCGTCTCTCTCTTCTGCCGAAGCCTATCCTAAATAGATCTTACTTTACCTGAGAAAAGAGTCAGAGCTTCTATGAAGTATACAAGGCACCTTGCAACAACAAACAAAATAATGCTGAAATTACTTGACACTTCAATCATTGCCAAAAAGAGACTAAAGTACTACTTGTATCTGTATTTTTATGCAGTCTCCTGTATTCATATGTGGTTCTTTTGCTCACTATATTGGAGAGCAGTAATCAACATATAGGGACTCCTTCCCTCCATGCATTTTGTACAACTGAGGAATCTGTCAGGAAATGTCACTTACAACGGGCTTTGAATCCTGCGGACAGAGAGCCAATGCATGCGATAAACAACTTGCACAGACACCCTACATGGAAACAATAAGGGTAGTCAGTCGAAAAGGCATTATACCAACTACTGAGATTCACAGTTATGGATGATATACCCTGCAAATGTTAAGTACATCTGTTCTACGATTTTTAACTGTCACACAGCATGGATCTGGAACCCAACATCATCACCAGGGTTATAACCACTGGCTCTGATTTTTGCTGTATGGTTGTTCATTTCCACCCTCCTCTTTTTATCTGCACTCTTTCTTTCCCTACTCCCCTCTTTTAAAGAACTGGCAGCTTCCTAAATAGAAGATAAACATGGACACAAATGCATTGGCGTTGTTTGCTTAACTAATATTGTTTGAGGGTCTGGTGCAGTCTGTACGCTTAACTTCTGTGGGATTTTTTTTTATTACTTCCTAGGAAGACCACAAATCAGTTGAGTCTTGTCTATAGACAGTGTGAACAGAAATTTGTCTTGTGTATAGGCAGAGGAGAGAAAAATATTCTTTGCTTCCATGTCATAGCTCCTGTACTCCGCTATGATCCAGCAGTGTATAACTATTTTTGTCTTCACCTGTCAGTTGCCTTTCCCCACTAGCTAATTTATCACCATGTGGTGGTGACAGAGACTGGCAATTACAGCACTGAGGAGATATAAACCCCAGTGGCAGTTTTAAAGGTGGGTCCTCTGACAGGCTCAATGTGCAATAACGTCAGAGAGGTTGACCCTCTCAGTGTGTGGATATGGAGTTTGTCAAAGTTCACAACCGCTAATGTCTTGTGTTTCAACCAAGTTAGAATAAATCCTAGAGCTGGCACCCGGTGTGTTTCATAATCAGTGGACAAGTGAACCTGAACTATGGCATTTTCCCCACACATTTGTCACTGGAGCTGCAGGGAAAGAATCAGGTAGTGGTATGGATTTAGTAGTCCCTCATGTTGTACAGCACTTAAAGGAATAAAGGACCAGACTTACAAAAGCATTTTGGGCATCAAATAGTCGAGGTACCAATGCCACTACTACATTTTCAAGGTCTGTAGGTCAGACGTATTTTGGCAAACACATTTGGGCATTATGAAAGCTCTTTGATAAGCTGTGTAGTCATGGTTGAAGTTGACTCAGGCTCTTAGCTTTCTTTGCATTTCTGAAAATCCCTGCAAGTGCCTCTTTGCTCCTTTAGAACTGAAAAATCTGGCTGATTGCTGTGGAAAGTGTTTCCTGCTGTTGGTGTTGCTCTCCCTGCTGCTCAGTGCCACTCAGTGTCACCTGTTTGCTCCCTTTCTCCGCCTGAGATGGTCTCAGCTGTTGACATGTACCTGCTCCCTCCTTTTCCTGAGGATGGGAGTCCTGTCTCTCCCCTCTGCCACGCTGCAGAGAGGGGACAAGGAAATGTGTCTGCACTTCCACGCAAGGTCCTGTCTGCCCATTTTCAGCAGCAGGTAAAGATACTGTCTTTGCGCTGAAGTGTCTGAAGCATAGATGTATATTGCCTTCCACCAAGTCTGCTGTGGGAGTGATGGCCTCTGGGAGGAGGTGGAGCAAGATATTGAGTCCTGCGGTTATTACCAGAATTCAGGTACAGTTACGGGGCTATATGTGTGTTGACATAATGGTTTCATCTTTAGGGATGCACAGTTCTTGTAGGTGGGTACAACTGCCAGTTCCCACAAGGTTTGTCACTTTTCACTGGTACCACAAGTAGTATTTACATGGTGGCATTGCTCTTGTTTTCCGAGAGTGATGAAGACGCATGATGGCAGGTAAGAAAAGCAAAGCCACTGCTCCCTCTGGTATTCTCCTTGCTGGCAGTGCTCTGCTTAAAGCCTTGGATATTAAACTATATTTCAAATTATGCATGAAGCTTTCAAAGCTGACAAAAGTTCCTAACTTCAGTTTGGGGAATAATTTTTGTGACAGATGCCATTTGTTTTGTCTTTAATTTTTCATAGTGTTGCTTTAGGATTGATCGATGTCAGACAGTTTGTAGGTAGGTTTCTGGTAAGGAATTCAAATTACTGGAGTGTAATTTGAATTTGTAAGGTGTTGATTGCTTTTTATATTGGAGATTGCGGCTCAGCGCTCTGCCTGGTTTACAGTTATATTGCACATACGGCACTTTGTAGTTACTGCCAGAGGTAATACTTCTTTAGTGCCAGCTCTTGTGTTTTCTTCATTAAATTTTGATGCTGTCCAGCTCTCCTGGGAACCACTTTCAAGGCTGTGGTTCCGGACTGGTGTAAGTTAAGGTAGTAAATATTTTGCATTACTGTACCAGAACTGTTACTGGCACAGATATGTGCTTGAACACAGTCCAGTAACAGCTCGTTGGAGCCACACTTACTGCAAACTAAAAGCTCAGTCTGATACTCAGTCTCCTTACCAGAAATAGTATCTGAATGTTACCAAGTGAAAAAGCCTGTACTGTGTAACCAAACTGAACAATATATGTCAAAATCCACCCTTTGAAATATGAAACGGTTTGGTAATTCCTAATTTGAAGAAAACTGGAAGAAAGCAGGGAGTTGTGGATTCTGAAAATAATATATTTCTAATATATTAATATGAAATTAATTATGATGTTAATATTTTAACTCGCTGGCTCCTTTCCCTGCATATTTAGTAGAAATGAAAATACTGATCCAAAACAGTTTCCCTGGGAACTTGACACTGCTTACCATGTACTTGTATGCACAGGTGAGATTCAGGAACTGGAGGAAAAAGTTTGACCAGAGAGACAACATATCTAAAAGGGCTACTGCAAGAACTAGATGAGTTGAAGTGGTATAGGATGTGCTCAAACGAGTTCCCTATTTAGAGATTATTTGTATTTGTGCAGTACTGCTAGTGAGGTGGCTGTATGTCATTGATATATTAATTTCCAAAAATACACCTCTTTTTATGGACGATAATCAGAGAAAGCCGTAAAGAGGAAGCTAGAACGCATTATATGGGGCAGTGAAGAGCTATTGATTTGTCGTGATTCTCTTACCGTTGCGACTTGACTTCTTGTCTCGTCACACCGATGTGGTAGAATTGGAACAATTGTGGGTGGGATAAGGACTCCTGAAAGAGTATAAATGCGACCATTTTTTGCAACAATATCTGCTTCTTCCATTTCTTCTCCGCTCACCAAGACTTGTCCCTATGAAACAATAAATTATTAATAGTAGTTTTTTCATAGCTTCTCAATTTCTGATAATTTCACGAATTTCTAGTCATACTTCTTTTTAATTGACTATCTATTTTTTTATTATGCTTGTTTTATACAAGCTTCTTGTGCGTTTTCTTGAATATTGGTCTACAACAGCAGTATCTAAAGTTTTCATCTTAATCTGCACTGTTAGACTGTGGAACTGGTGACTAAAAGACTGGTCAAAATGAAAAGACTACTGATGACTTCAGGCACTGATTTCGGTGGGCATAAGCATGCTTTATTCCTCGCTCTGACAAAGGGGGAGAAAAGTGAGAGAGAAACTGGGATATATCCAAATTCACAGGAGAGAGAGAAAAAAAAAAGAAAAAGTATTCTTTCTGCATTTACTAATGCAACTCATGCCTTTACAAGAATTTTCATAGGTGCATCTCTGCTCCAGAACACTCATGTTTGGCTAAGATATGCAAAGAACAGAAGGGAGTTAACGTAACAGATGTGTTTGGTTTCGCAGAAGTACTGACAAATTATCCCCTTTAAAAATGTGTTCACTGTGTTCATCAGGATCAGAGGCTATAATAAAATAAATCAATATAAAACAATATCTATGTGTGCACTGAGAAGTGTTTAAAATAACCCAAATATGCAACAGAATGATTTAAAATATTTTAAATAGATTTTTTTTTTTCTTAAACTAGGCAGAGCATAAATGAGGATCATTCCTGGACAGGGGCTAATGACAAGAAAAAAGAAAATGCAGGCTGTCCTTATATGCCAGTCATTTGCTCTGCATCCTTTATAATACTAATTTCTAACAGTAGGTGGGAATAGCAAGTTGAAAATTTTTGCCTCCTTATAGTAAGAAATTCCTCTGCTAATGTTCCCCTTCCTCTCTTTTTTTATTCCCCCGCATGCTAGTAGTTGCCTAGATGAGAGAAAGCTATTCACAGGTGAAAGCTGCCTTTGACTTACAGTGCCGGTCCTGTTAAAGTAAATGAACTGCTTTGCCATGCTTCTGATGTGCTCGATTGAGACGAGGCTGGCAACCTCTAGCTGAAATGAATATAAATAAAGAAACGTAATATCATTATTCTTTCCAAATCCAGATGGATTTCACAAGAAAGACCACCTTTCTCTTTAGTGTGAGTGAATGACCCTATCAGCTTTTCTCTGGCTACGTGGGCAGCCTCACATTGACTAACCTGCTTCTATAACAAATATAGAATGATTAAATTTTGACTGAGCCTGCTGGTTGCTGCATATGAAAAGCCTGTTGCCTAAAAGGATATTAATTTTTCTCCTGATTATATCAACCAGTTTAAGTAAAGTTATCACCTCTCCCTAAAAGTTAGCCCTGTTTATATCCTTAGACCGCTGTGGAAATGGCGGTGCTGACATCTTGTGAAGGGACGCGAGGACCTCATGCTTCTGCTCCCCGTGATCCTGCTCTGTGCCAGGAGTGACCTCTGCCTCGGATGCTGTGAGCGGGGCATTTTGCTAAGGATACAAGCACATCTTTCCTTCCCCGCAGCAAGGGTTGGGGTAGGGATGAGCTTGTCTCCTCTACCCTTAGTTGCTGGTGGTGTTCCTGGGTTCTGCTCCTTGTTTCCAGTAGAAAAAGGAGGAAAAACCAGGGGGCTTGCTTCGAGGATGACAAAGCCACCTCTCTCTAATAAACAGAAGACTAATCTTAGCAGTATAGGCTCAGAGAGAGCTTGATTTTGATAGCAAGAAGTGCTTTTCCTGCTACTCGTTCCTGCAGCCCTGCCAAGCTGACAGTACCCCTAGACAACAGTTCTTGCTCCACAGCAGGCTAAGGTAGCAGGTCTCAGGTTCAGGATAACTATATATATATATATATATATATATATATTCCTCCCCAACCCCCCTGACTTGAGCTAAGTCCCCATCACCAAAAGTTATATTTTAAAGTGGAAATAGTTACTTGCATGTAATACACTAGCATGACACAATACAGTTTTAATTTGCCATGATTCAAGGACTACCCCATGCCTTCCTAGCAGGGTTTTATTTTGATTAGTGACACTGAGGTGAAAGGTTTGTGTTCCCTGTTAGTGACGTTCACGTGACCACCCTTAGAAAAGGCAGAGGCATAGCTGTCGTTTGCAGCCCTGCTGTGCAGCACTGAGTGGAGGTTGTTCTTGGAAAACCTCTGCCTTCAAAGTGCTAAAAGGTTTGAAAATGCTCTTGCACCCCTGGGTTAGTAAAACAGCCACACTCACCTCAGTGTTGGAGACAATGTGGTATTGGACCAGCTCCAGCAGCTTCCATGAACCCTGCCAAAGCAGAAAAGAGGCTGTTTTAGCCCAAAATGAGTCACACAAACCCAGCCTGGCCTGTGAGAGGACATGGGGATGAGAACGGCATCACTGGCTGGTACACCAGAAACCTCTGGGTCAGTGGTGGTGCTCAGCTCATGGCATGCAACCTGCCCTGTGGTGTCTGCTCCCTCTGTCTGTCCCTGCCAAAGGTAACATCTCCCAGGAGAGAGTCTAGGGCTTTGCCATGCGGCTGTCCATGCTGTGCTGGCAGAGCAAGAGCAGGGGAGTAAGGACCTGATGTGGGGGATTGGTGTTGCTTCATAGGATGGGAGATCTCAAATCTCATTCCTCTCTAGGTGTTATCGTGATCTTTAATTGTTAGAGATGGCTTAAGCCTTGATCACAGGAGCTTAGTTTCGATGAACACGGGAAAAGGATGCATGTACGCATCTACTATATATCTACCATCTAAGAAAGATTTGCGTTATAGAAAGATCTTACCTCTGCAGAAAGCAGGTAATCCAGAGCCGCAGCTTTCATATTACTCAGGGCCTCATTACTTGGAACAAAGATTGTGTAAGGTCTGTTGTCCTGCTGTAAATCCATTCCCAGGCCAGTTTTCTGTTTTAGTTTAAAAATAAAAGTGAAATTACAATCAATATTGAAGAACATCTGAAAATAGCTTTCTGGAATTGCTTTTCTGGATCCTCACCTCTATCAAAGATGTGAATTTGCTGTATCTTCCATTATCTTGAAGTACTGACATTATGGTTTCCTAAAATCAGATGAAAGTAAGACTCATTTTAGTTGGGAACGAGGAATAAATACCAATTCTTATAAGACATTTTTTGAATTACTGTATGGGTCTTAGTTATCATAGATTGGATACATTTGGGTTTCCTTATTGTTTGGGTAGCTGCTGGTGTCTGGAAATGGCTGAGATAGTAGCACTCTTGTCCTAGTGCTATACTGGTTTATAGTTAGAGTTTGTCATTGTCCTGAAATATTGTGTAGTCACAGAATGTACAGTGTCTGCATGGATGAAGTGTTACTCTCTCTTCATTCCCGATGAGAAAGGGCAGAGAAATAAAATATTTGCAAAACCACTGTATAAAGAAGCAAACTCTCAAGGAAGTACGCTAAGCAGGGCACCAAAAACCCCAAAACATCCAGAATTATCAGTTTTCATAATACTAGCCTTTTAGGGGGAGGGATTGCTGCTTTGAAGAAAAGTCACGGAATCACAGAATTTTTAGAGTTGGAAGGGACCTCTAGAGATCATCTAGCTTGAGCTGGGGAGCCCAGAACTGGACACAGTATTCCAGTTGTGGCCTCACCAGTGCCGAGTAGATGGGGTGAATGGCCTCCCTCGACCTACTGGCCACACTCTTCCCTATGCAGCCCAGGGTTCCATTGGCCTTCCTGGTGACAAGGAAACATTGCTGACTCATGGATAATTTCCTATCTACCAGGACTCCCAGATCCTTCTCCTCAGAACTGCTTTCCAGCGGGTCCACCCCTAACCTATATTGGTGCCTAGCGTTCTTCCTCCCCAGGTGCAGGACCCTACACTTGCTCTTGTTGAACCTCATTAGGTTCTTCTCTGCCCAGCACTCCAGCCTGTCCAGGTCACGCTGGATGGCAGCGCGGCCCTCTGGAGTGTCAGCCACCCCTCCCAGTTTGGTATCATCAGTGAACTTGCTGAGGATACACTCTGTCCCCTCATCCCATTGAACAAGATCGGGCCGAGTATTGACCCCTGGAGGACACTGCTGGTTACAGACCTCCAACTTGACACTGCTGCATTAATCACAACGCTCCGAGTTCTGTCACACAGCCAGCTCTCAATCCACCTCGCTGTCCCCTCATCTAGCCCACACTTCCTCAGCTTCCTAATGAGGATGTTATGGGAGACAGTGTCAAAAGCCTTGCTGAAGTCAAGGTAGATGACATCTACTGCTCTCAAGTCTTGCCTGATATCTGTCCAGATGTCCCTCCTTTTAGTATGTTGTTCTGCAATTCAGTGAGATGCACTGACCGTGACTGCCAATTTCCTAAGGAACCACTCAAATGCAGTGAATACAGCCCGATCCTCCATGGACCAGCTTGAATGTCTGTTTGCTGTGGAAACTGTGTCATTACTTTTCACTTTGAATGTTGCTTCTCTGAGCTGATGCACAATGGCTCTGTAGAGTTTGTCTAGCTGCTGCCAGTCATCCTTCTTGCATTCAATTAATGTGAAACTATTTTAAAGTCTGACACATGTATAGCTTATGGCTCACCTCTTTGCTGCTTTCAAATGTTGGCTCCACGTTGTCCAAGGCTTTGTCAATAATGTGCAAAATCCCATTAGAAGCAATAATATTTCCCTGCAAAAGTTTTCCTTTTCTCTTTCCTCCTTGGATTCTAATTCTTAATTGATTATCCTGAAAGAAGCCAGGCAATGGATAATGAGCTCTTTATTGCGACAACAGAGGGAGTATGACTGTTGAACAGTGTAACACTCCCTTCCATTGCCAACACCTGTGCCATTTAAAACTGGGGAGGCTAAAGGTTGCTTCCAATGCTTATCAAGGAAATGGAAAACATTCCTTTGACTTTGGATCAGGACCATGTTATTTCATTGCAGGATAGCAAAGTTCAGAAGAGAAGCAGGGACAGGCCCTATGGGGAGAGCAGTGTACCTAAAAGGGCTCTGATGACTGCTAGTAAGAAAAGTCTGCCAGGAAACGATTTAAAATGTGATTGTACTGAAAGGGTCAACTCCGGTAATCTTAAGGGACTGCAACCCATTTCCTTATATTATATGCATATTTAAAACAACAAAATGTTGCTGATTCTGCACTGTACTGAAGCTTGCAGGAAACTAACAGGCCTCAGACAGCAATGATGTTTTCCTGTTACAAATGGAGTATGTACCGGTTAGAGAAATAAAATAGATCCCTCTTCTCAGATGCCTCTGATCTACTAAAAAACATGAGAAGTACTTGATTTTGCCCTTCAAATAGGCTCAAGTCATTAACAGACATTTAATGGACCAGGACCAATAATTCTATCTATCTATCTGTTTTTATGTATTTACATATAAATATATATTTCTGTACTTATTTAAATAATTATAAAATCTAGTGTATCAGCTGTAGAGAACAATTCTTTTAAACCATGGCATCAGACTGCCCTGATGTTTTCTGAAATCAAATAAGCTGGGCTAGTGATGAACTTTACTCCATGTTTTTCAAGATAAATTGCCATGTGCATTTTATTTATGCTGAAGACTTTTATGTGCTGCATCATTCAAAGGATGCTGATGCTCACTGGGAGGTGGGATCTGCAGTGCAGGTGGTGCTTGCTCTGTGTGAGCAGTAGGCACAGGTTTCCAGCATAAAGTCTGTGTTTTTCTTTCCCCACACCCCCTCTTACTTCACCTAGGCTCTCTTAATGTCCCCCCCTAGCTCTGCTGGTTGTGCCTGCAGATTTAAGATGACTTAATTTTAGCAAACGTTTTTAGAGCAGTCTGTGTTGGACTGCTACATCACTCAGCGGTGATGCATCTCTTAAGGTAATTTTTGTTTTCCCTGATTTTAATGGGAACTTTGATGCTGGTGAGGTTTCAAGTTTCACTTGAACTCCTTGTAATGCGTGGCCACAGCTGTAGTTTTTCATAAGCCAGCAGTTTTCTGCAACCTGACGTCTCGCTGCAGAAAGACCTGTCTCACTCCTTGTTGAGCGAACAGAGAGTAGTATTCTTGCTGAGGTAGGCTGGAAGGCCACTTACCTTTTCTCCCTTTGATATCTCTCCTGACTTGCCAGTCAAAGTATATATTACATTAGTATTATTCAAGATACTGGTATTCAGTTGACCAGCAATTACATGGAGTTTCACAAAATACTGTGCTTTCTGTTTATTATTCAGAAGATCCTTTATCTAGGAAAGCAGAAGAACAGAGATTTATTTCAATAGAGGCTTCATCTAAAAAACCTACAAATCTCATGGTGAACGTTTATTTCCCTCCAGCTGTTACATTCTGAAATTATATATTTGCTTCTGAAGTGAGGTGATAGGCCCCTCTGGTGAAGGTCTCTCTTGGTTTCAGTTTAGGTCAGATCACACCCTTATGTCCCTGCATAAGTACCTCCAGAGTTGTCCTGACTTCAGTGGAAGGTAATGGATGCTGACCACTTGCATATCGGGCCACTTTTTTTTTTAACTCAGACCCATAATTTTTTACCACCCGTACATAAAAGGTGACCTGTAGGCTCCCTGCTGAAAGTTCAGATCTTAATGCAGCCCCTGTCTCAACTAACTGAAAAACCCTTGAGCATACACATGTAAGACAATCCAGAATTTACTTGAGGCATGACTGTGTTCTACCCTGACTTGCCAAATTATTTTGCTTTTCTTTCAAGTAGGAAAAAGACAATCCCTGGTCCCTAGATTTAAAGGTACCCAGAAGTGTACTAGAGCAAAAAGTTCTTCTGAATTGAATCAAAACATTTTTAACACAGATGAGATTTCTGAAGGATCTAAATCACACCCCCAATTTAAAACCCTCTCTGTTGTTTACTTACATTTGAATCTTTGAGCCCCCTGTTTGTCGGTACAAGCACGGTAAATGGTCCCAGAGTACTCAGTGGCCATTCATAGACATTTTCTTATAAGGAGAGAGGGGAAAAAAAAAAAATTAAATGTGTATTGAAAAGCTCATTGGAGGAAGGGACTGCGTACGCTGTGCCTGGTATGTAAGGGCAGAATGAGGAAGAACACTCTCTGTGATTATTAAAAGTTAATTTAAGACCCTAAAATCCAGGTTGTTGAAAGATGAGAGGCAAATGGGATGTGAAATCCAGGTGCTGCTACATATTTGACACAGGATGAAGCAAAACAGAATACTTCTGGGACCCTGGATTCTGTGGCATGCAGAGTAGGGTGACAGATGTGAAAACAGCATTTCTTTGGAGAGGTGTCTTTACAGGAAGATGGCCTCCTGCTTTAAATCAATTCAGCCTTCATGGGGTGAGGGATATGCTGCTGATAACCTGCTGGTAGTGCAAATATCAGCAAACATAAAAGCTGATGCACTGAAAGTTAATTAAAGTTCATTTGCTACCCACATGGTATTTCTGTTTCCAAGACAGCAGTATGAGACCACTGATTCTGCAGCTGAAGGCATTAAATATTTCTAATATTCAGCTGTTTTTCCAGAGGTTTAAAATCAGAACTAAAACCATCTTTATGGTCGTTATAGGTATGTTGTACCAGAGAATATACCTCGAAATTAATAAGCTGTCTTACAAAACAATGTGGAGCATTTTGCTGTATATTCATAGTTTTTAAAAGACATTAATATGTATTGTAAAATAACCCGTGCACTTAATATGTCTTTGTAGCTTCTGGCTAGTAAATCAAATGGCACATTTATGTCCAAAACTTAACCAAAGAACACAAAATCTGGATTGTTGTTAACAAATGGTGGCACCCAGCATGTCAGACACTTTTCAGACACATAAGAAGAAACACACAGAGAAACTGCAACTGAGCTCTCAGTGCTGAGGCAATGGATTTCAGTCTTCAGTGCTGAATGTGAACGTCACTGCCAGGCTTTGTCCTTGGCCAGATATGGGGGTTTCTTATTCTGTTCTGGTCAGGAATTCAGGATCTTTATTTTAATTGTTGGGCTCAGTGAAAAGGACCGAGCAACTTATATTAAACAGGAGGAAATTTTTCATATTTATGAATTTAACTCAAAGATCCAGCTTGATTCTAGTAGTGTTCGTTCATAGCTCAAATTTGTGGTCAGGCAACAGAAGATGATGAAGATGGTTATGCTGTTCTGTTCACAAGGTGACTGCAATAACTGTGAAAGGCTAGAAGGTGTAAGCCCTGACAGGAGCTCCATCTCACCTCTGCAGACAGTTTGGAAACATGCAGACCCCCCCTGCTATGGCCGAGATGCTCTGGTGAGGGGTCCTGAGCTTGATGGAGACCCTGGATGGGATCAGTCTCTTCCCCTTGCCTCTCTCCTCTATCCTGCTGAAAGTAATGTCACTGCTGATGTCTGGGGACAGGGGAAGAGAGATCCAGCTGGGAATCCTGGTGTTTTTGGTGGACTTCTGTGCGTCATTCCAGATCAAATCTCAGTTATCCAAATCAATGGGGGCAGGGAGTGAGAAGAAGTAGGATGATCCCACTTATTCCACTACAGGCAAAAAACCCACTGGTTTGTGGGGGTTGTGGGAACATGTTTAGCACTTCTGCTTGGAAATTCTTGCAGATTGCACAGCATGCTGAACAAAGGCAGCTTTAGGTGGTCAGAGGGAGTCTGCGCTGAGTAGCGTGCATTCTGTGTCATGCTGTCAGTGGCACCTTTCCGCAGTGGGGAGCACTGCAGGAAGACAGGGAAAGATCAACCCATCCAGCAGGAGCTGACTCTGCTTGTGTGTGGTCACTTACCCAAAAGCAATAAGGCGGACGTCAGCTTGCCTTGCCACCGTCCTCCCGCTTCTGCATTCAGGTCTCGGAGACGCTCCATGATGTTTCCATAGCACACAAACCCGTTCCCCACAGATCCTCCTTGGCATGTACACCTGTGAAGGGATTGTCATTTTAGCTGTTTGCTGATGCCCTGTCTTGTCAACAAGGCTCTGCACCAGGTGTTAACTATTGCTTCTCTGAAGGCATTTTCAGGAAGCACCAATGCATTTTGGTTTAATCTTTGCTTCTGCGTGCTGTGAAGTATGTCAGTGTGTAGGGCAGCCTGGTGGCTGCTTGCCTGATGTGATGTCCTTCTGTCAGCTGGGCCAGGAGGCAGCAGTATCTGTCTTGCAGGACCTCTTTGAATGGGGTCTATGCGACGACCCTGGCTGTGGTGCACCTTCTGGTCCCCAAAGGTTGTGGCTTTTGGAGGCCAGAAAGCCACTGAGGCTGCCTGCCTGTGGGCAAGGAGAGGCTACGGCATAAATGTGCGGGGTGCCACCATTGCAGCGGGGAGGTGGTTGTGTGAAGCCCCCACTCCCTCCATGGGACTCAGCAGGATTAACGGTAGTTATGTATGAAGGGGGTGATGGTGGCTCATCGATCCTTGTGATAGCTGTATGGGACCAGTAGGAAAAGGCAGGCAGGGGCGTAGGTCCTTTCAACAAAGCAAAATGGTTGGTTGTTACACTGCCCTTTAAATAACACAACTGTTTTGGGCAATGATACTGGTAGTTTAACATTACCCTTTTTCCTGAAGCTGCTGAAGCACGAAATCTCATGCTTTTCCAAATGTATAGTTTATCCTTCTGCTGTCTTTGCACTAGAACTGTCATCTCATCTGTAACATGCTGGCTGTCCCCTGGGGACTGCAGTGTGTGAGAAGTGTCAGTGATGTATGGTTGACCCAGTCCTACGTATTTCCAAAGCAGGCTCGGGTCGTGGTGCCCATGAGAGTGACAGGCAGTGCCTTGAGGTGGACTCAATGTCCTCACTGCTTTGGGATGGGCTGCATTTGAAGTAGCGTGTTGCAACCAAGGCAAAATCTAAAGGAAATTTATGGAAGAACAACCCCAAGCGTCAGTCTGACTTTTTCTGTGTTATGAGGGAGGGAATACACCTCATGAAAACTGAATCTTATGGCTGTGAAAGACCTCAGCATCGCAAGAGAGGTGGAGAAGAAACTATTGGCTATCAATGTGATTGACACATGCTTGCTATTAGGTGCTGACAAGTACAAAGGGTTGTGAGTTTCAAAGAGCAACTAGGACTTGCATGTGCCTTGACCTTTTGTCAGCCTGACCATTCACTGGAAGAGGTGGTTAGTACTTTCTAAAAAAACTGGACTCTCTAAGCCTGCCTCAATGTGAAGGGTCATTGATGCCCCCTGGTTTTGCCGATCTCAGCTCTTTCCATTGCAGTCTTCAGAAAATCAGCCCTGGCTTGGCTGCTCCTGGGAGACTGGCTGGTGGCGTCAGCTCAGTCATTTACTCATCTTCAGTGCTAAAAGTAAAGCAGGTGCTTGTCAACATGTAGCGCACACAGAAAGAAACCCTAACTATATTTAGGAAGTGAAACAACTGTATGGTATGTGTTGCCAAACACTGGCTTTTAATAGTGCCTTTCCTAATTAAGTCTCCAACATGTTCAGTACTCATATAAGCCCTATCCATAAAGATTCATTTCTCTGGATATTTTTTCTAAAGGCATCATTAGAGAAGCCACATTACCCCACACAAGCAAAAGATGTTCTTTATATAACTAATGACCTAATCGTTCGCATATGCTGGTTGTTACAAACACACATCTGCCACTCACACCCCACAGTAGTATCAATCTGATGCCAACTCATCTCCTGTTTCTCACATATGGTCTCTACCATAGCCGTTTCTCTGGTGATAGCAATATTGAAAATCTCCGCAGTCCCTGCAGTCTGAGGGGGCTGCATATAGACTTAGAGGGGTGCTAGGATTTTGGCCAAGAGGCTCAAGCTTTGACTCCTTCTGATCCTGGGTAAAAACAGCAGTCTAAAAGCATCTTAAATTTTTAGGATGTGAATTCTGATGGTGCGCCCTCTTCTTTTTAAGGGGATCTCTTGGGCAGAGGGTATGACTGTGAAGCCCGGATGGTTTAGTGCTGGGAGAGAGGAGCTGCTACCCCTTCTTCTGATGGGGTAAATATTGCTGTATTGGTGCACATAGCCCCCCTTCATTTCTAAGCAGAGAAGAAAAAAACTGAGGCTTCAAAGGAGCCGAGGAATAGTTTAGTAGAAAAAAGAAACTACCCTTGAAATATTGTGCAAATCAGGTCAAGGTTTCAAATGAAACCTCTCCTCTCTTTTTCAGCAAACGGTCATAAAGAAGCAGGTAGTTAAACATGGTAATTTTTTTGGCTATCATTTCCAGGGGCACAGTGAACTGCAGAAATACCTACACAGTTTAAAATTTCTTTTCTGAGGACGATATTGCTTATAACTGAGTGGGTGTCCAGTAACATGGTTTGGATTTGACTGCCAAAGGAAAGCATTTAGCAATTATAGATTAGCACCTATTGCATGGGGTTGAACCCTTCAACCTGTCTGTCCCCTCACCCCTTCTGATGGAGTAGTTTACTCTCTGTGGCTGGGCTCCGGATGGACAAGCTGGACTGACGAGATCACTTTTGTCTTAGCTTTGTCTGGAGGATCTGGTTTGCAATTCATGCTGCATATGGCTATATAGGTTTTGCTTTGAATGCACTGCGTACTGTACCAGCTGGGTGCCTCTAAAGAGGAACAGCTTTATAACAAACCCTGCTGGACTACTTAAACTTAGTTGTTTGATGTTTTCATGATATGCTGTATGGACAGTAGGAGGCAGGATATTTTCAGGCAGGACTGAAAAAGATGGGAATTATTGCTACTTCAGCTTACCCAGGAGAGAGAAGAGAATTCTGCCTCTCTAGAAAAGGGGAGCTCAGCTTTCTGTCTCCATTTTACCTGAAACTTGTATAATAGAGTTTTGGTTTACGAAACTATTAATTTCTACATTGAAGACATAGAGTAAAAATAAGAGTGGGATTGAAAAAGAAAATAATTAGTTTTAACAGGGAAAGCTAGTTCTGCTTGGAAACCAGAGAGGTTATGGTCTAACATGCAGTGTAATTCTGCACCTGTTGAAGCTTTGTAGCTTCTGGGCAAGGCTGAAGATAATTACTGCGCTGAAGCAGTGCCATAAAAAGTGTCAGCAATCACTCAGGAAAGATCTATATGGCAACAGAAAACAGAGGCAATCTTGATTTTCTAGGAGGTTGTTATGTTCACAAACTAAATGTTTGTCTTTTCTACATCTTTGTCTGTATAAGAGATTTATTCCTGCACAAATCATTTGATTCTGGAGAAAGCAGAAGTGACTCTATATGGGGGAAGCTGACAGCACAACTGTATACTTAATAAAAACAAAACTAAAAATGAAAGGAAGCGACACAGGTTTGTGGCCCCCATTACAGCTTTATGTTTTAGAAGAAGTAAAAAAAACCATCAAAACAAGCCCTCCCAAATACATTTAAAATCTGGGATGCAGCCAAAATACAGAGTCTGTCACTTATCAGAAAAAATTTACTGTGTCCAGCTTTCATAGACTCATAGAATTGTCTAGATTGGAAGGAACCTTTAAGATCAAATGTTTACCAATCCATGTTTTTCTTTGCAAAGTTTCTCTTTCATAAATGGATTTTTCTTAGTTGGAAACTATTCAGTATAGTTTCAATTTTTTGCCAAATAGAAAGTTTTAGTTTGATTTGAATCCCTCCTTTCTTCTGTATTTGTTTTTGCCATTAAAAGTCACTGAATAAATGATATGCAAAACATTTGGATTGCTTGTTTCCCCCAGTCATAAATTTTTAATTTTCCTATTGTAAAATTCTCAAAACTTCCTCAGCTGTTGAAAATTGAGTTGGAACAGTGAAACAGTGACAAATTATGAAAGAAATGTCCTGATTTACATGATGTGGAATTTTATTTTAATTTTCAACTCATGTTGTGCAGTATAGTGGTATACTGTACTATACTATACTAAGTATACTATAAGTATACTTATAAATATACTTATAGTATTAAAATAGTATACTTAAGTATAGTATAAGTATAGTATAAATATCGTATACTTAAGTATAAGTATAGTATAAGTATACTATAGTAAGTGTAGTATAAGTATATACTAAGTGAAGTTTGACTAGTATAGTATGCTCTAGAAATGAGCTAGGGGATATTCTAGATAAACTTGTTTGAAATGCACAATAGCTTACACAAAAGTGATGTTGATATTACACTGTAAGAGAAAGCTCCATGATGAAGCAAGAACTGGCAGTAAGAGTACTCTCCCGAGTGAATGCTTTCTGTCTATATAGATCTACATCTATAGATGTAGAGAGAGAGAGATATATATGTAGATCTTACTTGCATAAGTAAGTTGTTCCCATCTTAGGTTCACATTCAAACTCTCAGCTCCTGAAAGCTAAAATTTCAGGGCCACCTCTTTAAACCCAGTACTAGCCATCACTGGGCTATAGAAACATGTAATCCAAATTGTTTGGTTTAAGTTAGCTTTGTTAAGTTTAGAGTTAAAACTGACTTTCCTCCTAACATCAGCCTAGCAAATTTCTGTACAGGAAAACAAAGGCTGCCAAAGGTTTTGCAGTTTCCCATGTGCTTGTCTCAAGGCTTTGAGGAATCTGCCAAGGTTGGTGTTGCTTTCACAGCATGGGGGTCTGATTCCCTAGTATTAGTATACTAAAAATAGCCAGGGCTCCAGCGCTGTCCCATGATAATTAATGCTGATTAATTTTTAGCATGCTGCCTGGCATGTTTCTGGCCCAAGTAGCGTTTTCCCAGGCAGTGCCCAGGCACAGTTGAAGGGATGGCGTGTGCCAGGGACCTCTGCCAAGAAGCAGTTACTCTGTTTTGGAAGAAGAAGAGACTTTAGCTGTGAGCCAGACCATGCTGCTTTCCCTGAGGAACAGAAAAGAGGCCTCGGTCCTTTTTATTTACTACTGTAGAAATTACCTCCAAGTGCTATAAAATTAAAACTTAGTAGGTATTAGCAGTTGGACTGATGAAATCAAACACAATGGTAATTGGTTGACCCTAACCCCGTTAAATCTTGTAATTTGCCCTTGATAAAGAAACCATTAATGATAACTTCAGGAGGTGTTCATCCACTGGATTTGTTTTAGCAACCTGTTTATCAGGGGGAGGAGGGAGAAACTGGGTGAAAGCTTTAATAAGCAAAAAGACTCACGTTATCTGTCCTGGTGCAACCATTGAGCATTTAGCTTTTTTATGGCAGGTGTTGTTTGTCTCACAGATGTCCTTCATGCTGCATCCTTTCCCAGGTACAAAGTTTGTGTAATGCTCCTTGCATTCACAGTGGGACTAAATCAGAAGGATGGGAGAGGGGAGAGAAAAATTAGATATGCACAAATCGTGGATTTCAGCATACTTTCTTCCAAAGTTAATCCCCTGGTGAGTTCAGATGCAAGTATAAAGCTTATCTATATTTATACAACTCCCTTCTAGGTTTTATCCACTCCAGAAAACCACTGACTTTCAGAAAAATTTCTTTCAGATAAAGCCCTTTAGATTCACTTCTGTGACCAGAGAACATTTAAAATCAGTGTGAGTAGGTCAGATTTTTTACCTCTGTTCCCATAGCCCTCTGCCTCCCAAAATGAGTGCCAACACATATTATTAATGAGTGAGGCGTATCAGCACTTATATGAACGTGAACCACAGGATGACGCTGGATAACTGACTCCATTTTTGGCTCTTCAGGGTGTCCAGGCAAAACAGGCATAGTTTTCTAAAGTCTCACTTTCTCCGTAGCAGCAGTTTTATACATGGAAACCTGAGCCAGTTCCCAACAGTGTGAATAATATGCAGCCTTTATATGGTGCCTTTCATTGGTAGTCCTCAAACACCCAGATTACTTCTTTCCTAAATACATTCACCGTAGGTATTTCTCTGCGGTACTTGTGTGAGGAGCCTACTGGTCCTACAAGCCCCCTGTGGTCAGAGAGAGAAAATTTAACTGGGAGAAGCTTCATTTCAGTGCCTTCACTTTGGGGAGGCAAATCTGAGCCAAAAAATTATAGGAAAAAGAGCACTACTGCCATTCCCATTTTTAGAGGGGAAAGCACCATATAGATGCATAGAGAGAGAGGTAAAGGGACTCACCCCTGGTCACTGGCAGGGCTTATGCCAAACCTAGGAGCAGAGCTTGGCCTCCCTGAGGCCTGTTCTTGTATCCTTGTGGCTTCTTTTCAGAGAGAAAGCATTATTCCTTCCTAGACAGTTGACATAGGAAATGTCTGGGGCACCCATTCAACACTAACCTTTCCTGGACCGTCATATATGCAAATGGTAGACCGTGGAGGGCAATTCCCATATGTTGCTTGACAGGGGTCTATGGGTAAACAGACTTGACCATCCCCTCTGTAACCTTCTTGACAGGTACATTTGTGCTGATTTGGTCCGAGGTAAATGCAGTCAGCATTAGGATCACAGACATTTTTGGAGCATGGGTTGATAGCTTGTGAAAAAAGAAGTGAAGTAAATGAATTATTGCCCACAGTTCTGAAACTGAAGACGAGGATTTGCCAGAGCACCTCCATGCCAAGCAAAGCCCGGATAGACTAAACTTCTTATAACATCCAAGTCTGAAATATTGTGGCGGCATGAAGACACAAGGGAGGAATGTGTTTATACTAACGTAGCAACCAACTGTTTTCTTTTGAACAGAAATGATCTCTTAACTTGGCAAATTGAGTTACAAACAGATTAAAACATGTAATGTGCTCATTAAAATATCACAACAATTTCCCTGTTCTTTAGTGGATTTTAACCAGAGAAGGTCAGGTAGGTGATATGAGGTCTGTACAAGTTTTAAGCGCATGTTAGATCAGTTGGAAAATATTTCTCAATACAATAGGCCTTTGCTGTTTTCTTTCCAGTAATTAAACAATTTAATGTCATCTGTTCAGCTACATGGAAAACTGGCCAGCAAGTGCTTTAGTTGAGTCTTCCACACTGCTGTAGTTTCAGGACTGGACTGGAAGCTCACTAGTTGTTTCCATGAGCCCTTTTTTTCAAGGCAATGGCATTGTTTGTCCCTGTTCATAGTCCAACAGTGCTTGGAGAACACCTCGTACCTTTGTGTCCAGTTTAGGATATGGTCAAGCACATGTTGTAGCTGGAAAGTGGCAGGCCCCGGACTCACCTAAAAGGTGGTGCTGCTCACTGTCTTCCCCTCTCCTCTCCCTTTTTTTCCCCTCAGCTGGGACTGAGAGACTTGTCAATGCTCAGCTTCACTCTTTCAAGCCTTCTCTTCTGTTCCAGTGTGAAATCATGCACGTACACACATATTTGCATGCTCAAATCAACCATAAGCAATGGCACCTCCAAGCAGAGTCTGGGGCAGCCACTGCTATCCTCACTTACATACTTAGCTGTGCTGGAGTTGCTTGTTCTCTGCTTCCCAGCCAGTCAAAATTCAAGGATGCTGGCTTAAGCCACAGATGACCCCAGTGTCTAAAGGCACTGGGACAGAGAAGCAACATCCACACAGACTGCATCGATAGAAAACTCAAGAGAGGTAGGGATACTAGCATCCTTCTTCTCTGCTGGCTGCTGCAATTTCTTTGTCTCTCACTTGTCTATGCTGCCTACTAGAAGAACAACACATTCCCCGAGGAGTGACTTTCTGATGCCTTGCTCCTGGGTGGTGTTCAAGCCTATTCAGAGAGGGTGACACCATAGTTAGGATCAAGGGAACTGAATGTAAATATTCCCAGACAGGATAAGAAGTATTGTATTCATGGCCTGATTCAAGCCAACATTTACTAATTAGTGCTTCCAGCATCAGATATAACCATTTTCTTCATTGCAGCTGGTGCTGTAAGACATAATGTGAGTAGAAGAAAGAAAATCTGGACTCCTGTAATACAGTTAATTTGAGCATTCAATGTCAAGTTGAGGAGTCTATAAAGATGACTTTAAGGGAGACTTTTACCTCTAGCTGAAATACTACTTAGCTTTGTTTCATGAAAAATAGGAAAGGTAAATGCGCTTTACTTGTCTGTAGAGTTTATGCTTAGTGATGAAGTTGAGCTGTCACATGATGGATATTCAATAAATATAAGCCCTTGGTTGCTGTTGTTGATTTTTATGGAAGCAAACTACGGGGTTGAACTTTAGCAAGTAGAGGACATGATAGGAATGGATTTGTAAGCACTGATGACCCAGTATCCACACTATGTATTTCAAGGGTGTTTACTAGCTTTAGTCTGGTTGGATGGACTAAAGCTTGTTAGAAATTGGACTGATGTGCTTCTGAAGCACATTTTAGGGTTTAGTTTCATCCTGAGGGAATCTAGTTTGTGGACATGAGACTGCTTTTGGGGTATGAACCCAAGAAGAATTAGATGGTGAGATTTAGTTCAAAAGCGCACTCAATATCTGAACTACAATACCAGTGATGCTGTATACAAAGAACTCGGTGGGTATGAAAACTACTCACGTTCACATTGTTTACCATCCCCACGGTAGTTGGGCAGACACGTGCATTGCAGTTGTCTTCCATCCTCTCCTGAGGCAGTGCATCTGGAGTTTGCAGGGCACCGCAAGGCCTCGCATTCAGCTATCGCTGAGGGACAGAGTGTGACAGGTTAAGCCGTGTCTGCACACTGTGCCAGGAGGCATTGTGTTCTGCAGTATACGTGTTCAAAGAATGCCTGATCTACAGAGCGCTCATCTCATTGCTGTCATCATTTTTCTAGGCCATTGAAATGGTGATGATGGTTGTGGGAGCTCACACACAGGGCTCGAGGTTCAGTGTATGTTTGACTGCTCTAGAGTGACTAACCTGAGACTAATTTTATGTTCATCCTCACCAATTCTAACTGTATCAGAGCTGTTGAATATATCTTATACAGAAAACAATCTACTTACGCTCATCACAGCTGAGCCCTTTGTATCCAGACAAGCAAGTGCATCTTCCGTCTCCTGTAATTCCACTGTTGCATACTCCATGAACGCAGTCGCAAACTATATGGAGAGATGGATTGGCTTTACTGGATAATAATGGTGTTCGGAAAGACATCATTAGTGGTTACCCATAGCAAATAGCATCCTGGCCAACAACTTTGGGCAAACCAAGTTTTGAGCCGAGTTCCTGAATTTATAGGCTTCCATTAATGAGAAGATGAATACTCACAGTTGCATATATCAGTAAATAACATACTGATTCTTGCGGGCTGTTCATAGCCTGGGGCATAAAAAGTCTTCAGGACACATGCTATAAACACCAAACTGACTAGTTGCTAATACCATAAAACTTGTAAAATCTGACATACAGTCTTGAGCCAAAGTTGAATACAAAGCGTAACAGTGTAACAAATTGTTAACAAATTGCTCACTTTTGCTTCAATTCTGTTTGCCTCTCTCAAACACCTCTGGAAGAGATGAGTTTTGTGACCTTTTTTCCCCCCTAAACAGGATTTATTTAGTTAAAAGCATAATTAGTCACTGTGTAGGTCTCGGGCTTTTTTCTGGTCCTGTTCCTATATTCTGTCATTTCTGGTTATAAACCTTGTGACAATATGCACACAAGATGCCGTATTCAGAGTCCAGGCAACTATGAGACCCTTTTATAAGTGTTTTTTGAAGCCTTAAGTATATTTAAAAAGCTTCATAGTTATAACTGTTTCAATTATGGTAATGATGCTTTTTAAAAGGCCCTTTACAGTTACACTTGGAAAAGCCTCTAAGATATACAGATATATTGGTGACTTCATGTTTAAGCTGCAGTGATGTAGTATATCCTCTTCCCTTTACAAACATATCCTGTGCTCATGCAAATCACCTACACTAATTACTTAGTAACTTTCTGGCTATATTAGTAGTCCTAATATAAAAACCAGGAATGTCTAACGTATTGCTGAAAAGCAGTGAGTCACAAATGCACCATATTTATATGCGTTTAGAAAACTTGGAGGAGCTCAATCATCTGAAAGCTGAACTGTAAAATGTTGCTTAAATTAATATGCAGCTGAATCCTCTGGTAGCTTCTTGGAAAATAATTACATTTACAATATTGAATTCATTCAAGTACCCTATTTTCATGAAATTGTTGGCTCAGTTACATTTCTGTGTATCAACACTGGCATCCAGTGGACAGCTGGTGGAAAAAGGGCTTTTGAGCCAGCAGAGGTGTAGGATTAGTGTAGAAACGCCAACATAGATCATTTAAAGTGAGGGTATTTGTGACTTTTTAGAAGTAACTTTATGTAGATCTTGAAGGAACAAAAAGAGCATTACTTAGAGATAAGCAACTATTACCACTTAAGAAAGAGACATTTCTTAATATTTTTTTTTCAGGCAGTTTTCTGATGTGTCTGTTTAATGCTCAGCAGGGGTCAGGAAGGTAAATAAAATACTAGAAATCATTAAGAAACAGGTAAACCTGGAAAATATTATACAAATATATACAGTTGTGGTACATACACATTTTAAATAGTGCACAGAGCTCTGATCCCTCCTTCAATGTTCTGCTTCTAATAGAAGTATGACCAACCAATGGAATGATCTACCAGCCAAAAACCAAAACAAAACCAAAATCATCCTTTTTCACACTTTTGACTAAATTATGGAGCTTTTTGGCACAGAATACTGTGGAGGCCAAAAGCAGAATTGGACTCAGAGGCAAGGTAGATAATTTATGGAGGATGGATCCAGAAGGAGACTTTAAAACTACAATTTGAATGCAAACTCTGGCTGCTTTTACTCTTTACCTAGATATCAACTATTGGCCTCCAATATGAGATACTAGGCTAGAAGGAATTTTGGCCTGATTCAAAATGGCCTTTTTTGAGCTAGATATCCCGATTTCAATACCACATAAGTATTTCATGCCTTAATACAGATGCTCCAGTTTGTAGATATATTTAGAAAACATAACAAAACACTGTAAGCAACTATAAATTATGCATTTGATATGTTCCCATCCAATATTTTAAGTACCATAACAACCTCCTGTACTTAGAACAAATAAATGCAAATCCATAATTTACGGTGAAAAGTGGATAACACGATAACCAGCTAACAGGAAGGCATACCTGCAGGACCACACAGATGATTCTAATCCCTAATATATTTGACTGTTGGCTGTAACATTCAAGATAAGATTAAGATATTTTTGTAGCATGACATTGAGAGTGTTGTCTGTACAGTCCTGAGCTGAATCCAGCCCCGCTGTGAATAAGGAATTGAGTAGCTGCCTATTTTCTTTCCCTGTTGCATTCCCTCAAGCAGACAGCAGTTCTTGATGGGAAACTCTTAGGCCCCCTACCCATTTCACTGGGATTTTGTAGTGTTCGAATACAGCTTTCACCCACCTTCTCTGCCCCAATTCAATAAAGAAAACTCAAACTTACCTGACGTGCAGTGAGGACCAAATAAATTATCTTCAGCACATTTTTCACAGGCAGTCCCACCAAAGCCTTTCTGTGAATTACAGATTGGAAATAAAAGCTTAAGTTTCTTATCTATCTCTGTATAGATAGATATATGCTTAGCAGCCTGAAAAGAGCATCTTTAGCTGCCAAAAGAAAACAACATGAAAGGTTCAGTCAGCAAATCAGAGACGACTCCTCCAATCTAGAAAACATTGTCTTCTGAATGATTTTTTTACCTGTCTTTTTAAATTTTATTTTAATTTTTTAGCTCTTACACTTCAAATCAAATCAGATGTTTGAATATCAAGTTAACAATAAAGAACAGTAATCAAGCCCAATGCCTAAATCATTCTTCAACTTGTTAGGTTGTATTTTCTGACTACTTCTCCCTGTCTCTTTTTTACATGTCCCCAAAAGATGTGCTTTTGATGTAATGGAAAGATTAACCAGTAGAGGGGGAGGTAGAAAAGATTAATTTCAGTTGTTTTTTTAAAAAATCTTCTTTGGCTGAAGTTATTAAGCACTGCACATTGCACTCTCAGCAAAGGAACATTATATTGAGAGTATTAGTCCCAGGTACAAGTCCTTTCTAATTAGGGCAAAAAGTCGTAAGTCATACATATAGTCATACATATGACATAAGTCATAGCACACTCTTAAAACACAGGAACTCAAACCACCTGTTTCCAGAAGAGAAGAAGGAAGAGCTCTTTAATAATATCACCCAAACATGCTCAAGTCTGTAGAAATAATGGTGTGAAGATTAGTACAAACCAAGCGGAAAATGAACTCCAAGCAAATATGTCTGCTATTTCTGAAATACTTCCCTTTAATGTATTTATACCACATAACATACATTATTTCTTAGTAGTGCTTATATGCTATTGTTAAAAGAAGGGACGTACCTGACAAGTGCACGTTCCATTCCCATTTATACCCTGGGAGCAGCGTCCTCTCCTGTTGCATGGTGATGCAGCTCCTCCTGGACAGGCTAGAAATCATAAAATCATAGAAGGGTTTGGGTTGGAAAGGACCTTAAAGATCATCTATTTCCCACCCCACTGCCATGGGCAGGGACACCTCCCACTAGACCAGGTTGCTCAAAGCCCCATCCAACCTGGCCCTGAACGTTTCCAGGGATGGGGCATCCACAACTTCTCTGGGCAACCTGTTCCAGTGCCTCACCACCCTCAGAGTAAAGAATTTCTTCCTAATATCTAATCTAAACCTACTCTCTTTCAGTTTAAAACCATTACCCCTCGTCCTATCACTTGACTCTCTGATAAAGAGTCCCTTCCCGTCTTTCCTGTAGGCACTCTTTAGGTACTGGAAGGCCACTATAACGTCTCCCCAGACCCTTCTGTTCTCCAGGCTAAACAACTTCAACTCTCAAATGACAGGGTTAAAGCCACCAGTCAGCTTGCTCTGACCCTTATGATCTCCTTGCACGTTAGGGGTGATGACCTTGGAGGCTGCAGGATTTTCGGCCAGATGGGGACCTTGAGTGACTGCTGCTATTTTACAGCTGCCCAGATCTCTTCACCAGAATCTCAGCTGCAGTAAAGACCGTCACCCTCTCTAGTATGGGAACTTAAGATAATGACTGGAATCAATAGATTGTACCAAAAATAGTTTTCTTATTCTAAAGTACCATACTGATTTTGTCCCTGCTGATCCACCTCTATCTGCAGACTTGCTAAACTGTTAACTTTTTTGATACAAGTGGAGTTTGCTTGACCACTTCTTCAGTTTGTTAATATAACTCTGACCGAAAATTTGCTGTCAGAACTACATTTGAAGCTAAATTAGAGTTTAAATAAGCCTCTTTGTTTCCCACACACATTGCATTTGCTTTATGTGGAAAGTTTTTCATTCTCCCCGCTACCTCCCATAACACTGTGATATTTGATTCAAACAATCTTGGAAATAGAAATCCGAGTATCTCATAACCCACTTCTGCACAAGGGGCTGTGATCACTAGTAAAACTTGTGTGCCAAAGATGGCAAATTCTTCAGATCCTCTGGTACAAAAACCGTGATTACAGACAGTGTTATACCAGGTGAGACAGAGTCTGACTGAAAACCCTAGCCAGCAGGAGAGGATAAGAAACAATGCCTGCACTTCCAAATCAAAATAGTTTAATTTTTGGCTGAAATTTTTCACTATTCAGATTTTTACTGAAAGGTTGCCTATAGGAAATGCATATTTTTAGTCAGATTTTTCTGTCAGGTTTTTCCCCCTTTTGGGATATCCTTATTTTTTATAGTTGTGCAGCCTCTCCAGGGAAATGATTTATTAACTCCCTTCCATAAGCCCTTCCTTCCTGTAACTGAAGTTCCCATTAGGTACCGTAGTCCTTATGCAGGTGGTCTCTAAATGTATCAAACTCCTACTGTCCTCACAGGTTCTCTGCTGTACCTTTCCGGTAGATTTATTGCTTATAAAGAGTCTCAGTTTGTTCTGTGTGGGTGGAGATGGGCAGTGCTGGATTTATGCTCCCACTGAGTAACTTAATCCTGATTTAGAGTGTTTAAGTGACACGGAAGTTTTCATGAAAATGAATTTGATTTGGGATAGAGTGATGAGCAAGTAAGTGGATGTGTATATGTATACAACTAATTTTAATGAAGGCTTTGGCTTTATACCAATCTGTTAATATTTCTTAATTTATTGCTTAATGATGAGTCTGTGAAATCTGTTGGATCTGAGTAAGCTTCTCATGAAAAAGCAATAAATTTAAAATTGAAATTTTTAGTGGTGTTTATCTCATACATGCTGAAATAAAAAGATTTTTTCAGAATTGAGATGAAATAACCAGAAATGAGGTGAAGTAATAAATACATATACTTTAATCTTTAAAGTCGTTTTTAGTGAGTCTTGTTTTCTGGCTACCATGTGATAGCTAAATCTCATCTTTAGGACTGACACAGGCACAAATTGTTTAATATTTGCTCTGAATGGAAACGGTTTTAACTGCGCTGATGCTTTTATGGAATGTGCAGAGACAGAGAAATCAGGAGAAAACTCAGTTTATGGTATAAATTCTAGGAAAGCATACTTTAAAATTGCTGAAAAAACAGTTGTTCTGCAGTGATATTCATTATGCTTCCCCTTGCCTTCACTACCTCTTGTCTTTTGTTTTGATACCATCACCAAGGGACAGCTTTATCAGAAATTTAGCTAATTACCATATTGTTGTACGAGTTTGGTCAGGCAGAGAAAGTGCTTCCCCTGGCTGGTGGGGCTGCAGCAGGCAGCGCCAGGACACTGGAGCAATGCTGGCACAGTCACCTTCTGCCACCCTGGTACTGGGAAGGACCGAGACCTTTGCTTTTGTTGAGGATGTTTTTTGAAAAGTAGCAAGAGAGAGATGTTTCTGCTTAGCTCTTACAGCTGCCAGAGACCAAAGGCCAAATCTTTATATCTAAGCCAAAAGAGCTTTAATCTATCATCTTTTTGTCTCATACAGTCTAATAATTTAGCATCTTATAAGTGTTTTCAAATGCAGCCTGTTGGATGCCTTCTCTTCACCTGCCTCCCTGCAGGCTGAAGCAGTGGTTAGAACTTGTAAAGAAGATGTATTTTGGACATATAATTTGATAGAATTAGGTTTATTATCTTTCCTCTTGGCCTTTTTCTTTTTTTCCCTTTTCACTTTTTTTTCTTTATTGCTACATTGCTTTCTACTCAGTTGCCCATACTGCACCCCTTTCAGTTGGTTCCCACGCTTTTCTTTGGAGCCATGCAAATATTAGGCCAGAGCTGGGACAGGGAGTAGCTCCCACTGCAGCTCCTCAGTTACACATGTGAAGCATCTGAGCTCCACCAGCTTTGGCATCTGTGGTTGGATGGTACTGGCAGCGTTAAAAGGCTGTGATCGTTTCCCCTGGACCTTTTACCCCCCTGTACTTTTCCCTTTTCCCTTGATGGCTTTTTACGGTGGTTGGGCGGGCAGCTTGTTGGCTCGGGGTTCTGTGGGGAGGGAAGGGGACAAAACATCTTTCATTCACACTGTGTGCTTCAGTGTGTGCTATCATTTAAGGAAGTCAGAGTGCTATTTAAGACCTAATTTTGTCATTGCCATCAGATGCTAACTGAGAAGTAAAGCCCTAGTCAGGGTTTTTTCTCTGGCCTCAGGAAGGACCGTCTTTCCTCCAAACATTTCAAGGCACACCACATGCTCTTAGAGAGATTGCGATCATGCAAAGAGCTATTTTCTTCCTCCGAATGACAGCAGAAACAATGCTGAGACCTTGATTCTTTGCTTTTTGGGGCCAGGAAGTTTGTCTGAAGGAAGAGAGGGCTTCCTTGCCTCTGCAGCCTCCTGCCCACAGTGCTGCAGGCAGGGCTCCGGCTTAGGGGCAGTGAGCCCTGGCCATCTCTAGAAATACCGATGCCCCTCGTGTGGCCTCCCAGAGTACGCTGAAGTAGGGGATGATGATTACATGTAGCATTGCCTTCCTCTTACTGGGCACTTCGGCTGCTTTTGGTGGAAAGATTGTAAATCACCACACAAGTGGTTATCTTCAGAAGAAGACGTGACCACACACTACGTACTGCCTATCTCTTCTATAGAAGTAGCTATGAGTTGGGGTTTGAATATTTTGCTTTAGTAGATAAATGACTGGTATTTAAATCATAGCTTGGGCTAAAATTATATTTTTTAATCTATTTTGTGGACAAAAGGACTTCACAGACATTGAACCAGACCTTGACCCCATTAACTAAAGGAGGAAATGCTCTGTTTGGGCAGGGAAACTTCCTCAGCGGGTCTTGATGCCCGCCTCAGTAGCCTGAGGTTTGATGCACTTGCGGAGATGCTGAAAGGCTTTTCCTGAGGACTGGGCAGCGGGAAGAGAGGCACTCCTGATTACCCCTGCTTCAGTAATGGCCTTTAGCATTCACTGGAGGTTCAAAAAACTTGGAGAGAAAAACCGTTTCAAGTTGAGCTGGAAGAAAAGACCCCCCTTGTATCAAAAAGTAAAGAATTAAAGAGATTTGGAAATATTTCAGCCTCAGATGAGGGTATTTTTGACCTAAAATTAAACATTTAAACTTGCGGTTTGAAAATTTTAATTTTTAAAATCCATTGTGGGGATCCTCCCAAATGAAAAGTCATTTTGCAAGCATTGACTGAAATGATTTGTTTTGAAAATCTCAAAACCAAGGGGGTTCCCTGAGTTTTCTGAATTTTTCTATGAATTTTTCTTTTTAAATGAAGCTTTGAATATGTGTTTTTCTCCAAATCCTCTAACTCTTGGCTGAAAACTACTGTTTATTTCTACTCCTATAAGCTCTAAGGAGCAATCTTCTCATGGCAATAGTTTCTGAAAATAAGAAAAAAATCACTGCTTTACTTCTACTCAAATTCTATCAAAAAAAGAAAGCGCTTACCCATGCAGTCTGGGCCCCAGTGTCCCTGGCAGCACTCAGGTTGTTCAAATTCCTTCATACAATGATGCCGACATCCCGGAAAAGAAAGTATGTGTGTTTTAGTTTCTAGATAATACCTGAGGAAAAGAAGTTGGAGCTGCTTTAAAGTACTTAAAAGCCTCCTGTGGGGAAAAATTGAATTCTTAACCTCCTCTTCTCCTTTCATTGTCAGACAAGAGCACTTTAAGCTTAGTTGTATTGATCTACCTTTTTTGGTTTGTTAAAACATACGTTGAACACCGAGGTCTAAAAAGATCCTTGGAGCTGTTTCTTTTGCATAGTACGTTTTGGTTGGTTTTTTTTTTTTCATTTCTGCAACCTAAACACAGCAGTTTTCTCTAAGTTTTGATTTGAAATAGTATTTTAAAATGTATTTATTATCAAGTAAGCTCAAAATAGTTAAATTTTCCCTTAAATACTGCTTTTCTTTTTTTTTTTAATCTTAAAGGCAACGTTTCAAATTTGTTTTGAGCTATTTCTTCCTACCTTTCACCCCACCCCACCACCCCTCACCTCCCCAATCTGATGGTTTGAAAAATCAGTTATTTATATGATAATGGTAATATGATATGAATTATATATAAACATAACTTATATGATAACATATATGTATCATATGATATTTATATATCATTCATATAAATATGCAGAATAAACAAGGAAGTGATTTTATGATATCACTCAAAAGAAAATCTGATATGCCTTGGATAGCAATGTTTATTTTCCTCTTATACCATTTGCTGATTAACTATGCTTGAAGTACTCCGAGTGAAGCTTGAGTTCTGAAGTTGGTGAAGTCAATGGTAAATGTTCCTTAAGAAAACTGCATAAAATACAGCATTTTAAATATGAACTAACATTTTATAATTCTTGGAGAAGAATATTCATAGAGAAAAGCTCTGACAGAAGAGATACCTGCAGTCTGGTATCCCAGTCCCATTGGTAATTTTGGTGTAACCAGCAGGGCACTGGGTTTTGACGTTTAAAGAGCAAGGTACACATTCAGTTTTCATTCGAATGAGCAGCTTTTGATCACATTGCTTCTTCATCTGTAATAGGAGAAGATTAATTAAAAGGAAGGAAAAAGTTCTCTGAGTTGGTTTAACTCTGCCCCCAGTGGCACTGCTGAAAAATGACAAATTTAACTCAGCTTTATCCTCACTCAGAGCCACAAGCTCTACCCTGTTCAGCAGGAGGTCCCTGCTCTGGAGCTAAACTAGGTAACAGACCACATATTAGGGCTTTGCAGTCGTCTTGTCTGCACAAAATATGTCCAACCACTGCAGGATAAACCCTTCTCAGTGTCATATTTCTCCTAAGAATGCTTTATCAACAAATGCAAAGTTCAGCAGATTTAAAAGCCAGGTTACTGACGCAGCATCAGCCGACAGAGCATGAGTTCTGAAGTTGCCTCACAAGCCCAAAGCAGAATGGAGAAAGACAGGTGCCGGCCAGTGCTTCCTCCATTCGATGGCAAAACTAAACATAAGGTGTGGAGGAAGTCGCTCGTGGCTCTGTGCACACAGAGCACAGCACAAACCTTTGTTCCTCTCAAAAGGCAGGTTTCATATTATCAGCACCTATTTTAAAGCAAAAAGTCTTTGCTCAACTCCATCTAATGTTGGCTTGATCTTCTTTCTTCCTGGTATGTATTTGTAGAAGTAAGTTCATAATTCACAAATGGTGAGAAATGTCCTAATGCAAAATATGATCTTTAAAAACCAACAACAAGTAATAAATGAAATAATCATTCTTGGAGAGGAAGTACTGTGAAGTGCTCCATTTTCTATTCCAGGATAACCATTTATCCACTGTTCTCTAAGTATGGACCCATTTCGGTGGTCTTAACTCACTCAAGCAATATTGACCATGACAGGCTTCCTGTCTGGCACAGTAGAATTGATGTGAACTCCCTGAATGGGATTTCAATTAAGCAGTTGAGTAGCCAATTAAGGCAACGTCTGAATCAGTGCCGGGCCAATGTGAGGAAATGTTTAATGTTTATCTTGAAAAACTACCTGCCTGCTCTGTGTGTGTGTGTGTGTGCGCGCGCGCGCGCGCGCGTGTCTGTGTGCATGTAGGAGCCAGTTCTAGCAGCATCATCCATTGGAAAATATTTAAATATGTTAATTGTTGCCTATGGACCTTTTAAACCGTTTCTCAGATTATAAAGCCAGCAGAACAATTATACCAGAGGAACATAATACAGGATAATGGAGCTTCATGCATGAAATTTAGTTTGAACAAGAAGATCTTTTAGAAAGCATTCATTTGATTTGGAAATGGTGGAGAAACAAACTGTGGTATGTTCCTTCTGTCGTAATTTGTCTGTGATGGTTTTGTTTCAGTCTCTAGCCATTGCTCTTCTGTAGTTTGCACAACAGGTAGGAAGCTGTTCTGCTACCAAGTTTACTAATCCCTTCCTATGAATACTTGCTGTCTGAGATCAAAATACATTTTCTTTGTGCACCTAAATAAACAGCATTTCTTGAATTCCCTGCTATGACTCCGGTTTCCCATTTCTTGAGTCATTCCCCAGCTTTCCTCTGGAGCCTGACCTGTTTGGCAATAGGCCTCATGGATGGGGAGTGACAGACCTGGCCCGTTTGGGCAATTCCTGTGCACTTGAATGGGACTCGTGCACTCTCCCTGCAAGGTCTTCTTTGTCCCCCACCTGGGCAAATTGACCCTTTGTGCAGCAGCATCACAGCAGGAGCTTCAGGTTGTTTGCTATCCAGGGTCTATTCCAAGCCATCACTTCCATTGCAATGCCATCATGTGTTGCTCGGTGGATATCCTCCAGTATTTCTGCCCAGGGATTCCCAAACAACATATTTGCACACGCAACCCTGTGCTGTCCAAGTAGCGTTGGACCTTCTGGGCATATATGGGATGCTGCAGCCTCATTGCAGAAGCTCACAGTTGGCCTGGGCGAGTACGGTGACACCTTGGGCAGGATTTCTACATGTGCCCCAGCCTGGTAGTCCTGGATGAAGCCCTTACCCCAGCAGTTTCTCCCCTCGTTAGTTATTCTTTCTTCAGTGTTTGTGATAGCAGCACATTTCAGTAGTGAAGATTATGAGGATGTATCACAGACACTGATAAGGAGATTAAGTTGCATGAGCTCTGAGGGACTCCACTTCATAGTCGTCACCCAGTTTATAAGTATATTTCAACATCCATTTAGTCTTCAAATTTTAGTCTTTACAAATGTACTGTTGAAATCTGATTTGGGCAATGTTCAGGTACGGTAGTTATATTTGGGTAGTCAAATGTCTTACTGTTGTATGCATTTCAGGTGTCTTTGAAATACAAATGAGACTTTTATCCAGATGTGGGTATAATGTGGATACAGCTCGATCAGACACTTGTCAAAGCAGCAGTGCCATGCCGAGCAGACCAAGCAGACTCCCTGTCCTCTTGGCAGAGCCCGGCACTGGACTGACCCGGCTCTTTGGGCTTCAGGTCTAAGGTGGCTCCCACAGACTCAAACCAGAGCACCTCTACACCTTGCTTCCCATTCAAGACCACCTCACGAGGCACCAACACGAGGGGGTTTGAACACTTTGAGCCTTTCAAAACCCCAGTGCAGCCACCATAACCGTCCACCCTTAATGTGAGATGGCTTACACACCACAGCAAGCACAAATGCACAGTCTGGGCACTTTAACTCCTATGAGTATTTCCACCAAGTCAAATCAGTACTGTTAATATTGAAGAATCAGAAACTTGGAGTGTTTGCTCATTTTTCTGAGTCTTTAACCAAGTATGCTACTGAGGTCCTGCTCTTTGCAGGTGCTCAGAGTAAGCCATTAAGAGTCTGGATAAACTGCTGGGCTTGTAGCATATTAAGGTTCAGGAGTGGCTAAAATTATCACACTGCAGAAGTTGTCATAAAAAGGCACCCCACAAAATTTCATTTTTGGAACAAGAAAATTCAAAGAGATTTTGAAAAGGTAAAATCTAAATAAAAATAGGTTATAACCTTTCCCTACCATCAGCTATAAACCCTATTTTTTAAAAAATAGTGGAGTTATTTCCATTTTCTCCCATTTCCTCATTTTCCCTTTTTGCTGTTACGGAAAATGGAAGAAAGGTGATTTGTTAGTGGTTCTTTTCTAGAGACAGAATAAGATAACACCCTTCCCAGTACATTTTTGTACTTTTCGAAATATTTTTCCATATAGAACAAAACTGAGTGGCTTCCCTCTTTTTTTTTCCCTCAACAATTCCTCCCCATCCTTTTGTTTCTTCTTCCACAAGTGTTTTTTCTCCAGAACGCAGTAATTTAAAGCCTCATGTTCTGAGACAGTTAAAATGAGTGAACGTCCTGCTGATTAAGTCCTGGTTCAGATTTTCAGTCCAATACTTTCTACCTCTCTAGGAGGGTGGTGAAAACAGATTTTGTGAAATTCCATAGATCCATAGCATTTGTACATGATAAATGCACCACTTCCCCCAAAGTCTACAAATCTTTTACTTAAATTTATAACTTCGTACAATTACTTCCAATAGCTTAATTTCTTAGATTTTTCCCCCCACCTATCTGAAATAGCTTTTCCTCCTTGTGGTTAGAAGAGTGGATAATTTTCACTATGGAAAAATTTCTGCTTTCATCTTCTGACTTATCAGAAATTCCAATGGTTTTCTTTTGTTGCTTTTGATGAGTAATTCAGCTACAGTCTTTTGCCACATTTGCCATTTTTTAGAGACATTTTCAGCGTACTCATGAAACATCGCTTGAGCCAAATTCTCATGTGGAATAAACAGATGCATTTCTGTTATTTCAGAGGACTGAATTACACAGCTCTTGGTTTATAATTCAGAGTCATATGGTATCAGTGACTGTTAAAGTGGGTTTTTCTTCTCTCAGATACAGTATCTGACAACTAGTCTTTCTAGAACAGTGAAACAACCCCCACCCTGTAGCGTAATACAGACACATAATAATTCATCACTTGAATAAAAAACTGCTTCTTACCTCATCTGGGACTTGTGATGTCAAACACGGCTTCACTGCAGCCAAAAAAGCCAAAAAGAATAAAGCAACTGGATTTTTTTCCATTGTGAAGAATTTTATTTTTTTCCTTCAAAGCCCTCCAGACAGAACTAAAATTCTGACGTAAAGGGATTGTTCATTAGAGCTGCTATTTCTTCTGCATTCTTAGGCAAATAGTTTAACTGGACTCTTGACTTTCTGAAGGAAAATGAGTGAAGGGCACGGCATGTGAAGCTTGCCTGCGGGCAGGAAAAATTCCAAAATGCAGGGTCTTTGCTGAAAGTTTTCACTGCAAAGCTGAATAAACCCTTCCTAACTGAATGACAGGATATCCTGATGGGGCTCTGGTCATTTATCCCTTTCTCTGAAGCTGTTGTCACTACAAAACCAAGGACACTGAACTGTGATGACAGAAGATGTTTTCTTCTTTTAGGTGGGCATGGATAGGCGACTGGAGTAACTGCTGCGCTTGTTATCGTTACATTTGTTCAACTGATCTAAGGCAGAGCAAAGGATCTCTGGAAGTTGGCTTATCAGCCCGAATAACGTAAGGGTGGGTCCCCTGAGTGTTGTCCTGGGAGAAATACTACCGGCTTTATCTCAGGATGCCAAAAGAATATCTTCCAGCTTTGGTTAGCTGGATAAAAAGGGGATTTTTGTTTTGTTTTGTTTTGTTTTGGGTTTTTTTTGTTACTATTTTTGTTAGATCATTTTGACTGATTTTCTGGAGCTAAGCAGAGGAAAATTAACTCAGCTATGTTACTTGCATATGATTAGGAGCGATGAGTAGACAGACATTTTGATTTGCCAGAAGCAAGACTGTTTCTCTTTCTTCTCAGGGTTGTTCAGCTCCTTTCTAGTGCTGCTCTTTGCTGCTGCTCTGGTCAGTCTTGTAAGGGCAGCCTCTCTCATGTCCAAAATACCTAATAATTTGGCTGCTTCCAGTTTGCCAGCTTTGCTTTGTACCCCTGACATTATCATTTTTCGGTCATTTGAAGGCACTCCATAAGGGTGCCTTAATAAAAAGTTGTGCTTTAAAGCTAGGTTAAGTTTTTGAAGAGTCCGCAGCAGCTGTAAACAGTGCTTTCCCCCAAATTCCTATTTATAGTCATGGCTAGATGCTGCATTCACCTTTAGACCACAAATGTAACATTTAATGCAGTTGTAACGTATTATCTTGGACTCCGTATTGTTTTCCTAAAGAACTCAGTGGTGGTATACATATAGTACACGAATTCATCTGCTTTTGTTACAGGCTCTAACAGAATACTGCAAAATTGCTGGTAGGAGATGGCAGGACAAGATGTTTCCTGCATGCTCATCAGATACTGTTCCTTTCTGCTGTACAATGAGGAAAGTAAATAATTTCTTGTTTACACAGACCAGATAGCAGCCAGGGGTTGCGATGTACATTCTGACGGTACGTATGTCCCTGAGAAGTGCCATTTCTCTTCTCTGAGGTCAAGGCCTTTCATGTCACTTTGGTTTTGCATACAATGTACAATCTGGCCCGGTGGAAGGAACGGCTCAGGTTTTTCTCCAAAAGAGCGGAATCCTGGAGGATCTCCTATCCCATGTGATGATAGCCCACGGCTGCATCCCGTCCTCCGTGGGACGTTTGGGAGTAAAACTTATCCTCCCTCTTCTACAGCTGCGCCTTGTTGGAGCGTGGGCAGGGTGGCTGTCTGGGCAGGGTCTGCGCTACCTGGGCAAAACGCGTTTGCCTGGTCCCTGGGTGTGTGACGGCAGGAGCTGACAGCTTCTGCAGCAGCCTGAGGGCAGCTGGGTTCCTTGCCTGCTGCCACTTCAGGCAGTGCAGTGACGAAAGGAGCTGTAAATCAAGCACATCCCTTTCCTGTCCTGTAGATCGAGATAAAAAGCAGCACACATCAGCTCTCTTGTTATCTGCTCTTACCTCCCATGTAGGCATTTGTGTGAAGTAAACCCTTTTTACCTTCCCTTCCTCTCCCTTCGTGTTGGACTGTGGCCTCCCCACTAACCGCCGTGATGACTTCTTTCCCTGCTCCGGAGGGACCGGCCACCCTTTCCTCGTGTTGGTGATGGGGATTTTCCTCATTCATGGGGGTTAAATACAACTCTGCCTGGCCAGCTCCTGCCCCACTCTGGGCAGAAATACAGGCTAAAACACCACCTGGCACAGAGGACCAGGGGTGGCACAGGGGATTCAGGGGGTGGGAAGGTGGCACCCCATCGCTCGAAGCAGCCTGTGCAATGTGGCAGTGTACCTGCCAGCCAGCCAGTGACCTGGCATACCACCTTGCTTGGGAGGAGGCTACCTTGGTGGCCTGGCCAGTGCCCCAGGTACCGGGCAGCCGCTGGCTCCAGCGCTATTGTGTGTGCTGGTGTTGGGTGCTGGTGTGGTGTTGGCATGGGCAGGAAGCCCTCTCTGCCAGGTTTCCCCCTTTGCTTCTAGAAACATGATGGTGGTGGTCTCTGTAGGCTGGTCTCTGCATCCCTCCTCCCCTTCGTTAAAATTCCCACAGGCTTTTCTGAACGACTGGAGGAATTAATCACCCTCTCCCGGCCACACTCCAACTGGGTAATCACATTTGACCTCCTTAAACCCCCCCAGACAAGTGGGCATTGTGTTTGGTGCCCAGGCCACAGACTGCCAAGGGGTCTGCGCACCTCTGGCAGCCCCAGTGGGGATTTGACCTGTCGGTGTGCCACCCTGCGCTTCACTGCGTCTGTGCCGACTTTTGTCTTGGCTGTCCTCCAGCTCCTGCCCTTGATGTGTTTGTATCCTGTCCCAGCTGTCCAGCCCATGTATCTCTGGGGCTGTCCTCCTCCAGGGTCATGGTGGCAAGCTATCACGTTCTCGTTATCTTGCTGCTTATACAGCTCAGCTGAGACCTTCGTGCTCTTGCATTTCCTATTCTTACTTTTTCCCGGCAGGATATTTTATTTTAGCTTTGTGCTGTGTCTCTTTCTGTGTCCAGCTGGAGTGGTGGAGAGGTCTCGGAACTCTTTGGTTCCTACAAGAAGGTGAAAATTTTGGAAGCCTTAGACAACAAATATCAAAATACAAACGTGTCTGTGGAGTTGGTCCCCTGGGATTTTTTTTAAATAATGTCGATACAGGTGAGGGAAGTGAGAGCTAGGAATGTGGGAGTGACAGTGACTGTGGGCACGGATACACCTGAAAGCTGAGATCAGTTTGACATGGAAGAGCCCAGACAAGCCTCCGTGAGGATATCCTGGTCACTTGGATGCTGCCTGTCTCAGCTGCTAGTCACCCTTGTACCTCTGAAACCCTTCAGGTTGCAAGCAGCCCGGTGAAAAAGATTAGTAAGAGTCATTGTATGTGCTGTAATACTGCAAATACCATGCGCTGTAGTATACACTCGTGTGTGTCGCAGCCTTCCTCCCCTCTCCTATTGCATTCCTGGACTGGATGCTCCTGCTTTAAGTAGATGTGAGCTGGCTGCCTTTTTACTTTCTTCATCCACCTACTGCCTCTCTCCAAGTTGTTCCTTCTATTTCTGTGCTGAAAATGTCAACCAACCAGAGAAAATGCGATGGTTTATTTATGTAGGTGTTTTTGAAAACAATGTTTTGTGCTGCAACTTATTTCAGTGTTACAATGAGCTAGTTGTTCTTTCTCAGAGCCAGGCATCTGGTGCGTGAGGTCAGTTGAAAAGTGAATAAAAACCAGTGGAGATAGAGACATGATGGTTGCAGTACTCGCCTTCCTCTACACGGTTTTGATAACCACATAATTTCTTGCATTTAAAAAATTTTTTAATTGATTATTGACTACATGACTCACATTGTATATCATTTCCCTGAACTTTCTGAACATGAAGAAAACCAGAAATGGCTGAACAACGTATGATGAGCTCTCATGCAAAGCTCAGCCATTTCACAGTCATATGACAAAAGCACCATTTTAGAGGGAGGTATAAAAAAGAAACACAACCATTTTGAAGCAGAGCACTCATTGCAGCCTGAACATTCATGAGCTCTGCGTAATAAAAGTTGGTACTGCTTTTCTGGCGTGTCCCACTCTACTTGCAGCTCAGCTCCTCTCCCAGGGGAGCAGCCTTGTTAGGGAGGTCTTAGAGAGTGTCAAGGATGAGGGCAGTCTTGAGCTATATTTAATATTCTTACCTAGTTATTTGAAAGTAAGCAGCATAAAATAAATGAATTACTGTTTTTTACTGTATGTGGCTTCTGTTTTAGAGCCGATCACAGCAGGAGAACTGTCCCAGGGGCTTTTGAATATGGTTTGAGGCTCCACATGTCTGAGGAAAGTCACTTTGCTCTTTGTTTGGCAACTGGCTAAAGCACCTTGCAGAGGGGTAGGAAAAGATAAAATGTGCTCAGAAGAAGAAAGCTTCCTAGGGGGAGGGAGGCTTTGGCTCTGCCAAGAGAAACGTCTGAATGCTAATTGTAGGTGGGAGGAAGGGGGTACAAACCATCAAGTTGCCAAGGAGGAGGCTTGGGGAAAGGGGAGGGGGAATATTTGGGAACTACTGCCTTTGATTAACACAGACTTAATTGGAACGTAACAAAGAGATTAAAAAAAAAAACATTTGGCAAGTTAAATCTTTCCAGTGCCATACATCTGAGGGGGCCAACGGTGGCCTATGGAGAGTTTGAATGGGCAATGTGGAAAATTCTAGGGGTGTGTAATTTTATCTGCAGGGTTATGACAGCCATCATTTTGAAACACGGTGACTATCAGAACTAATTAATTCTCCAAGCCCATAGGATGCATTAAGATAGAGCTGCAGCTGGTATGCTGAGGAATGCCGCACGCCCGGCAGAGGCCATCGCTTTTATCAATGTTAATGAGGGAGAAGGCACAGACAGCTGATCTAAACCCGAATGCGTTCATGATGCATACAGCTGATGGCAATGCAGACTGCCAGTCAAGGGGTGGTCTTAGCCATAGATTAGATCCTCATAGTGGCCTCTTCAGCTTTCTTTCTTCCCCTTCTTTTTTTTTTTTTTGTTTTTTTGTTTTTTTGTTCTCAAAAGAGTCTTTCAGCTGGTGAAATTGTAAACAAAAGGCATTCTAGCTGAGGCCATGGCGGAGAGGGCTTTGCTAGGGAGACATGAGGAGAGTAGCGTACGCGGCGCTAACTTGGACAATGTTAGTTACTACAAATTTTAAGGGAGTGTTAGGTGGGGGAGGTGTAAGGCCAAGCTTATAATCAGCACCATGCTCTAACAACCACAAAATCAGGGGCTGCGCCCAGGTACCTCTGCTACCCTTTCATGCTGTAATTACATGTTGCTTAAAAACATGGAAGTCATGCTCAAGCCATAGGTAAGGCCCTATGCCCTGTAGGTCCAGCAGGATATAGGACTTATATAAATAAGTCCCTGATCTGTGGGAAGCATCCCTCGTGTTCAACTGTGAGACATTCAGGCCAAGATGTACAGGGCGATGAAGCTACAGGGCTCCTTGGTGGCAGTGCCATGGGGGTGAAGAGAAGGACTCAGTAACCCGGACCTGGAAGTGCGGGTGGCATAGAGGAATATTAAAGCCATCTTGGTGTCCCTGTCTCTGCTCTGCATCTCTGGCATTGTAGCTCTTGGCAGACTCTGGTCCCACGTTACTGCCAGCTAATGGCATGATAAACACAGAAGGTACTGCCCTGGTACAAAATCTTGACTTTTTTTGAATGCTGTGGCTTTTCCTGGTGATATAACACTCTTCAGAATCATTAAATCTCATATTTAATAGAGGATAAATATAACACATATTCCTTGCACGGATTTGGAATAAAACGCATCGCAGTTATGAGCTGCTGGATAAATACACCAAAATTAACTTGTAGTTTGAATTAACATCTGTCTGTTTGTGTAACATCAGCACGTAAGAAGCTTCAGCATTAAGATGCAATCAAAGGATATCAGAAACTAGGAACAAATAATGGGCTTACACAAGATGACAAGGTGTCTCAAATGGATCTTGATGGCAATTCTCAAGCAAACCTATTTTGCAGTTTATAAACATCCAAGCAGGAAGGAGACAGGGGTTGTTCTTATGTGTGTCTTGTACATCTGCAGTTCTGCTAAGGCTGCGGTGTGTAAGGCCAAAATACCAGGAAAACTCTGAGATTCCAGGATTTGGGATGGACAGAGGGGCGTAGAGCATGGATTTCTGGTGCTGTGAACGTTACATTGATTTCTCCAACCCCACGGCAGAGAAGCAGGACAGCGAGCAGCACATACCTTTCAGATCTTAGCAGGTGGCCGTGGTAGGACTGGGGCCGTTTGGAAAGCCCAGGCACTGTAAGGCAAGGGAGCTTGTGGAGTCAGGGGAAGCGGCAAAGGCTGTGTTATTCCTGCAGTGTTATTACCTGCTGACTTCCTTCCTTGCTCCAGACAATGCAGAGACTTCGCTGTAATTCTGGCCTATGTAGAGCTTGTATGCTTTCATAGTAATGCTTTTGTTTTGACTAGCCAGGCTTAAACAAAGTTAGCTTAATATAGTTAATAATTTACTAGTAATAGAACTGAATTGCAGATAATGATGTGGAGCAATCAACCTTTGCTCAGTTTTTTTTTTTTTCCTTCCTTTTAAATGCAGCCTTTATAACATTATCCAAATGTGCGTGTTTACGGCTATAGTGAATTGATTTCAGCCAATTATCTTGTCTAGGAAAAGCCATCTCAAAATTTGTTTGAGAAAGAAAATCATGCAGAAGACAAGCTGATGTAATTTCCACAAATAGAGTAACACGATGCTATCTTTCATTGTCTTCCTCCGTACGATATATAAACTTGTCACGGTTCATATCAGACTAAAGGGATCTGTTACGTGCTGTGCTAGATGGGTAACGCAGTGTGGGTATGCAGCACGGTAATCCATAAGCCACGAGCCAAGGGCAACAAGTTGCCCACAGGGACATCTGAAATTGCTGGAAAGAGCCGAGTGCGGTGCTGCCTGGCGCGTGTCAGCTGGCTGCAGGCCAGCAAAGGTTGCAAACCACTGCCCTGAGAAATAGAGCTGGACCTGGGATAAGGAAGCTCAGGCTGCGTATTTTGGCTCCGTTGCTTGAAGATGCAGACAAACCGCTCTCCCTTCTGCCTTGGCTCCATCTCCTCTCCTTTTTTTGCCTTTCTGTAGTTTGTTTGCCTTTCGCTATGGGTGTGCGTCAGCGCCTCCGAAAGCAACACCTGGGGTGAGGATGCTTCCACAGAATCACTGGGGTTGGAAGGGACCTCTGGAGATTATCTGGTCCAACCCCCCTGCCAGAGCAGGGTCACCTAGAGCAGGTTGCACAGGACGGCGTCCAGGCGGGTTTTGAATGTCTCCAGAGTAAGTTCACGCCGAAGAATAAAATGTACTTTCTCCACCAGCATCCTCCATCCCTCTTCAGTTCAGTACATGCTTTTTTTTAAAAAAAAAATTAAAAAAAATAGAAAAATAAATATTTCTTTCCTGCCGCAGCCTGCTGAGGAAGGGACAAGGGTGGGCTTTCCACCTGGCATCTCCGGGGTCCGGATTGCCCTGTCCTGGGGCTGTTTTGCAGCGGGCTCGGAGGCGGGGGG
>VFFE01007103.1:1193023-1220909 GCA_008921705.1 Burhinus oedicnemus | reverse complement strand
CCCCCACCCCTTAGGCAAACAGTACCTGGAAGGGGCTCCTCGGTCCCCACGACCCCCTGGGAAAGCCTGCGTGGGTAACCCCACTGCAACCCAGAGGAGACGCGCCGGGGTGCGAGAGCGTGAACGCGGTTGACACGATTGAGGTGTACCGATTTCCTAAAAATCGTCTAAGGGCATGTGGGTATAAATAAATATATAAAAAGAAATAGATAAAATAATAATAATTTTTAAAATTATAAAAATATATAAAATAAAGATATAAAATATATAAAATGAAGATATAAAAATGCGATTATGGCAATATTGAAATGATGCGTGGTTTTTATATGATGGAGAAGTTTGGATGCACTCATCTAGTTGCAGAGAGTAAGCAGGACACGAGGTAGGGGGGAGAGGGTACGTCCAGATATCTGCACAAACATACGCCGCATCTCAAAAACTGAGCACCCAGGGAACTTGTTCCCTTTCCCCTGACTCCCACTGAGTGTCTAAGTGTTGTATACACACTATGAAGAAAAAATCGGAGTGATTTCAAATACACGGGAGCATCTACTGAAGTTCCACCTAGAAGAATCTGTTTTGTACCTTGCATGTGGAAGACTAAATGTCCTTAGGAAGTTTACTGTTTTCTTGTTGTGATGAAATAAACATACAGAGGTCCTTTTTGATTATTCAAAAGGTATGGTAAAATGACTACACTTTGTGTTAAACACACTGGAAGGTCTAATAAGCATAAAAATGTAAAGCTAGTGTAACTGGCAATGAGATGAGGCTGAGCACACGTATGCAGAAAAACCTCTTCAAGGGCTCACATATGTGTAACACAGCTCTGTACAGAAGCAGGAAGGCGCTTGTCAAGAACCCTGCAAAGTCCTCATCTACAGATGTAGATAAGTTCTGGATATGTCCAATATTAAAAAAAAAAAAAAAAAAAAAAAAGAGAAGCTACAGTTTTATAAGTTTTGATGGAGAAGTCAAGTATTTAGAAGTATTAAGAGTCCAAAATTAAATGCCCTCCCCAAGAGGATTATTCAGTTAAGCATTTAGAGACAGTAACGTGAAGAACCTAAAGAGAAAAAAACTAGGTTTATATGTAAGGTTTATAAATGAGAAACTTTCTCATTTTTGAGTGCTTGACGTTTTTTCAAATATTAACTATTGATTTTTTTTGAGCTTTTGGAGGTGCAATTATCTAACTCACCCAAAAAAAAAAAAAAGAAAAAGACCAAACCCACCTGCAAACTAGAGCTTTAATCTAGTATTTTAAAAATTCATTGTGGTTATAAACAACAGAAACAAGGTCTGATGATGTGAAACTCTAAGCAGGAACACTGTTAACTCTTCAGCCCAAATTACACCGCTTGTCTTTGCAGATTTATCTTTTCCTGGCCCTGCCAGATAGTCTTCCAAGGCTCTCACTCAGCACTATATCTCTGTCTCTGTGATTGCCGAATGTATTTTAATATCATTTGGCATAAGCAACATTCTAGCAGTGTAAAGACAGAATCTTTTCCACATTCACACCCTCTTTAGCATCCTCTCCTTGTGCATCATCAATGACATTAGACCAGCCAGAATCTGAAAGTCCCTGCAGCCCTTATGAGTGGTACCGTGTGAGTGCACATACGAGACAAATGCTGACTGGCTGTGTGTAGTCATTTAGGGATAAGGAATAGCACTGTAGGACAATGCAATTCAAACTTCTGCTTTTTTTTTTTTTGTTTTTAAATTTTGACCTGCAGATGTGAAATTATGTAATAACTTCAGGTATCTGTTGGGGAAATAACATTATCGCAGAAGAACGCTGTGGCATAACCTCACAAACCTCACCTTGTTCAACAGCATTAATATGTTTAGGTGAACTAAGTGTTAGCTTCTGATTTGACCTCCTGGGGGAAAAGAGTTCTGCTTCCTAGGAGAAGACCAAATAGATAATTAAGGATGCAGCCTGAATATTCTGATGACAGAAATTCTCCTCAGCCTTCTTCTGACTGTGGTGTTCAGTTCTGTTCATCCCATCCCATGAATAGAGAAGGATTTGGGAGGATCTGGAGAATGAAAATGGTAATGATTAGAAAAACAGGAAGTGATAAATGCCTGTGTGGAGTAGGTAGAAGTCTAAAAAGAGATAAAATGAATAGAGGTATTATGAAGTGTGTAGAGAGGCTAAATGGGAAATTCTTACATTTTCTTTTATTGTAATTCTACAGTAAGAGACTGTTTGAAAGAATTACCTTAAAAAAAAAAAGAAAAAATAAAGTTATTTCTTTGTAAATAAGAGATGAAAAAACTTTTAGTCTTTTCTGCTAGTGCAACTTCTTATTTTCTTGTTGTCTAATTGCAGGTAGGTAAGTCTTTGTATCTCTTACAATTTGTTGAGAAAAACCAGGCAGAAAACTCTGTTTAACAGACTTCCTATGCATCATTTAGCTAAAATCTGTAAGAAGCACACTTTTCTTTCTTGTAGAAAATATTTTGATTTTGAATAACTTTGTTTTGTTCCAACTCAGAATGTAAGTATTCACAGGTTGAGTTGAAGAAATTTTACTGCAGAAAAAATGAAAGTGTTCACCTTTTTCTACCTTGCTTGCTGGGTAAAGCATCTGCCTGGCACACTGGACTCCTCAGAGATGTAGCAGCTTGTCTCAAACTCTGCCGAGGAGCAGAAAGGCTTGGAGCAATTCAGGTGCCTAAACACAGGCATTTGTGCCTCTTTAGATGCCTTTGGATATTCAGAACTGGTGAGTGCTGTGGCCTTCTGGAGTAGCTAGCACATGGCAGCCACGTGGGATACCATGAGGCATCTGAAACAGTCCTAGGCAAGTAAAACACATCTTATGGACATAAGGACTCCAAGGAACTAGAAACCTGAAAGTATGAAGAACTGCAGAGTTTATCGGACTACAGAGGCCTGGGCCCAGGATGACCACAGACATCTCCTTTCCAAGTCCCTATTAGGCAAAATTCTATGGAATCACAATTTTTAAGACACAGATTTCCTTCTTACTCACTAGTTTGGCTTCTGTGGATCCACAAGTTGGGAAGCACAGGCTGCCTGGAGGTCCTGGGAGCTGCAGAGCATGGAAACGATGTTCTGAGGGAAAATAAAACTGATTCCTCAAAATCAATATCTTCTCTCAGAAAAGGTTATTTAGAACCCAGGTTTCCTGTTGGGAAATCAATATAATGGAAAAATCACAACTGGTTGTTCATCTGATGCAGGCTGCAATCAGAGGGTAGAGTAGATACTCATCTGTTCCCATCAACCACCGCTGAGTATTTCAAGAGATGTTATGATGCAAGTTTTCTGTCTGAGATCCAGCTCTCGCTGGCTTGGCGCTCTCAGCTGTGACTAGTTTTTCAAAAGAGCTCAGTTCCCATTGTGACTATTATGACCAGGTTTTCAAAAGATTTCAGCACACTGAGTGCTGAGCTCCTTTGAAAAACCTCCTAATAATTATTTAGGTGAGTAAATAGCATCTGAGTCTGGTTGTAAAAGCTGACTCTTTCTGGAAATTCTTACCACAAAGCAATGTGTATTATCAACCCTAAATTTTCAGGTTTCCTGTATGCGATTTGTCTTTGTATGTTCTCAGCATTTGAGCTGTTTTAAATACAATTTCCGCAAAAATAGAATAGGAGAGCAGCTATAGGTTGCACTTGGATGTACTATTGTTAATTCAGGATCAATGCAAAGCAGCCTTTTTCCATTGATGGATATTTCACATTAAAACTTGAATGCTATTATTGAGCAAAGTTTCCAGATTTGCTGATAAGTATCATGAGGAGATACGGTGGGGGTGAATTCTTCAGTTAGTCTGATACCTCAAGACCGAAAACTAGGGGGAAAAGAGACTGTGCTGATGACGGTCTTGCACCCAAGGACAGCAGCACTGAGGAGAGCAGTGAAGGTTTTAAGCACTGTGTCGGTTACAAAGTTGGATTTAACTAATTCCGGTCACAGTGCTTAACAGGCAAAATGCCCAAATTTGTACTCTTGGCAAAACTCCTGAGTGAACACATTATGCTGAATTTAACCCTTAATGTATATGAAAATGTAAGAGCATAGCAACAACCACACCATGTAAAATCAAAGGTCCGTTTAGTCTGGTATCCTCTTCCTGACAGTGTCCAGTACTGGATGTCTAGCAAAGAGTATAAGAAACAGGCCAAATGTAGAATCATGTTTTTTAAAGTACTTCTCCAGGCTGTCATCTGTAACCAGCTATTTTTATGTGGTTTATAGTCTTTCTTTTGCCTTCATAGCATCTTGTGTCAGTGACTTCCACAATGTAGTTGAATGTTGTGTGAAAAAACCCCCACATATCTCATTTCAAACCTTCTGTCAGGTACTGTGGTTGTGTGTCCCTACGTGCTGGGGTGTGAGAAATAGGTAATATTCTCTATGTGTCTTTGTGGAATTGTATCATATCCCTCTGTCATCTACCCCCAGTATTTCTTCTCCAGGTACAAAAGTTATAGTTTGTCCAGTTTCTCATTATACAGGAGTCTTTCTGGACGTCTGACCTGAATTCTGCCCTTTTCTGAGCTAAAACCTTTTCTAGTTCACTTCTGTTGCTTTGGAAATGGGATGAGCCAAGCTGCCTACAGCATTCAAGATGTTTGTGCCTCATAGATTTCTATTGCTATATAACAGTATTTTTTCTGTTTTGTTCTCAGTTCTCCTTAAAATTTTTAGCACTGTATATGTTTTTCTGCCTACTCTTGAACATGGAGCTGATGTTTCAGAGAGGGAGCCACAAGGCTCGCAGATCTCTTTATGGATTTAAAGACCGTCCTTGGGTCATGGTTATTTTTTCCATGTGTGTGTGGATTAATGTGGGATTTCATTTGCTGCTTGTCCCCCCCGACTTGCTGTAAGATCCTTTTGCAGCTCTTCACTCTATTGGCCTTACAGTTGACGTCCCCAAATAGTTTTGTAACATGATGTGTTTCGTTGCCTCATTATTAACTCTGTTTTCACGTCGCGTTCAGCATAGTCATGCATCTCACTTCCATGTCAATATTTTCTCTCTAAAATGGGCAATCTATTCTTTTCCTTTATTTCCTATGTTTCGGCCAGTTAATAATCCACTGGAGGAACTTTATTCCATATGCACTTGATTTCTTTCAGAGGTTTTTGTAAAGTGATACTACACTTTGCAGCCTAGATGGCTGGGTCATATAAATGGGTATAGCTCTGATGGAGCTGGGGATCTACACTCCTTTGGAAGAGCAGACTGTCTGTCTTAAAGAATTTACAAATCTTTAATCATCTATTCCTACTCTTGCAAGTGCTGCATAAGAAAATCTATTATCTCAGTTTCTTGGCCAAGATGCCTCAGATGTGTCATCATCTTGCCATAAAAACTTTGTATTTCATCTATCATTTCTTTATCCAAAAGCAAGATGTTGGTGCAGACTTATACTCCTACTTATTTTTACCCTTTGAGGCAGAGAAATTAAAAATGTTTGGTCTCTTGGCACTCATACAGAACTAAAAATATCTGGTAGTGATATCATAAAGTGCAATATTTATTATTTTTGCTTAAAGTTGAGCAAGATTATCTAAACTATATTTTGTTGGTTTTTATGAAAAGCCTGTCCAGTGAGCAGCATATTGCTCTACCCTTTGAAAGTAAAGGTGGTACAATAGATAGAATTACAGTATTATTTTCAGCAGTCTTTGAATAATTTGTTTTTTTGACTGGCTTGTTGCTATAACCTCATGCTGCCCCCGGCATAATGTCTTAGATTGGTTGGAAATTAGATACCTGCACAGAGCTGCAAACATCATCTGCAGAACACAAAATAGAGAATCTCAAATGTATTTGAAGTGAGGCTGCCGTATATATAACATACAAGGAAGTGTGCTTTGAGACATAATGTTGTGGAAGTTGTATTTTCTTCTTTCTGTTATTTAAACCACTTGAGCTTGTCTCTCAAACTTAATAACACCATGAAAATCCCTTGGTGAAACTACAGTTTATGATACCAGGTAGGGTGTATTTTATTCCCTATTTCCTAAATTATTATTTGTCAGCAAGTGCTACAGATTGCTTTTCTGTAATTGCCTTCCATGTGATGCACCGAGATGTTCTGTCTTTTAGACTCTTGGTCATGCAGAGTCCTTTACAAAAGTATTCAGAAATCTCTCTCATTCTGGTTATTGCTGACTTCAGAAGGGGTTTGGGTTTTGTTGTCTTTACCGAGTTAATGCTCAGAAAGTGCTTGGACGTATGGCCATATCAATTAAAAACTCAATGAGTGCAGCTGAAGACATGGGAGCCTGGGACCACAAAGCATTTGGGTGCCTCTTTGCCCCGCGCTCTCTGTGTGGTAGAAACGGTGAGAGCCCCAGAAGCACCACGCACACCTGGGCACCTCCATTTTGTCCCAAGGCCTGGGAAGCCCCTCTCTCTCTTGGTCTGCGGGTGCCTGGAAACACTGCCAGCCTGGCAGGAGTGGAGCAAAGCCTGAAAAGGGGTGAAGCGTCCTTTTATGAGCCTGTTGCACTTAACTGGCTTGAGTAACCTGATGGAGAGGTGGACAGATCTCTCTCTGTCCTTGCTTGCCAGGCCTGTATTAGTGTATGTGTTGTGTTATTAATTTGTGATGCTAATGATACTGTAAGTCCTTGGCCGCCACCAAAGTGTACAACAGCTCTTCCCCACCTGAAGTGCAAAGTAGAATGGGCAGTGTGGTCTGCACCAAATTCAGCATGTACGTGGTTCATGGATGCTGTATATATTTTCATTTGCACATCCCAGTGGTGTTACTTGTCACTTGCCTTCTCTTGAACAGCCTAGCTGTTAGAGCAGTCATTCAGGAAATGAACAATTTGATCTCTCTTTGGCTATTTTTCCATTGTCTCTTCACTGCAAAATGTGTCACCAGCCCAGGGACAGGGCATGCTGCTGTGCTGAAAAAGTGTGTTCCTAAAAGGGTACCTCTATGGAAGGCACTTCTTTTTCTAAACTCCAAGTAAAATTTATGGGAAACACATTTTTAATGAAATATTTTTTTTCTTTTAGGAATATGAAGCATAATTAAGATTTTTCATGAAAACTTTCATATTGATGCCGTTGATCCAAAAATATCAGTTCAAATATTTTGCCTGTTTCTATTATTAACACTGACTTATGAATTCTGACATGAACACATAGACAATAACATAAGATTATCTCTTATTGATATTAATAATTAATTGCTACAGGCACTAATGTCAATGTGTTAGTATTAAAATGAAGCTCTTGGAAAATCTGGTTTTCTGTAAGAGATTAATGAGGCTAAGTCTGTTTAATTGCACAAAGTCAAGAGGTGACTAATGGCAAAAATGCTAGCTAGTACCTCTATAATAAAGGCAGTAATGTAGGAGGAAAGCAGAGTTAGACAATTTCAGAAGAGAAAAATAATGCATATTTTTTACATTTGGGGCAATTAGTCTGGATAGCAACCTGTTGGGGTGAGCTGGATTCTCCAAGCACTGAATGAAGATTTTTGTTATCTTTTGAAAGCACATGCTGTAGTTGTACCAATAGTTATGAGTGGGACTTAGTGCTGTGTCAGAGGATTTAGGGTGGATTGTGAGGACTGGTCCTTAACTTCTGCCCAAGTTGCACTTTGGGGCTTTAGTGCTTTTGCAGATTTGGGCTTAGATGCATGCTTGAAGTATATCTGGACAAGATGGCCCATTTCACTTAAATCATCTGATTTTGAGTTGTTGTCAAAGAGATGTTAATGTTGCCAAAGCTGAATTTATCAGGTAGGTTGAATACTGTATTCGCTGCAGCCCAGAAAGTGGTTTTGTGGCAGCAGAGAGTAGACAAATTGCCCCTGAACGTAATTGAAATGTTTTCAGAACAAGAGGAGAAAAACTGTGATTTGTGACTTAAGGCTGTATTTCCAAAATTAATTCAGGAACAGGTAGAAAAAGAGACAGTTGTAAGAAAAGGAGAGATTTATCCAAAGCTGGTTAAAAAGGGAGAATAGGCTGTTGGCTTTGTGTGCAGTTGGCCTACAGATGTTATAGGTGGGATCACAAAAATAATTACTGTTGGATCCATTTCCCTAAGAATCAATGATAAACCACAGAAGGCCACACAGTGCCGTGATGCACCACGGGATGGATCTGGGAAGAAATCCTATTACAAACTCACATGCTTTTATTCCATGTGGCCCCCCTTGAGGCAAAACTCTTGTGAAACCTGGAAATTCCTCAGCTGGACCAAAGCTACAAGAAAACTGGGACCTGCGACTGTCTAATTTCAGCCTTGGCTAAATCTTCTTTATTAGAATCATAGAATTATTTAGGTTGGAAAAGACCTTTAAGATCATCTAGTCCAACCATTGACCCTACTCTACCAGGTCCGTCACTAAACCATGTCTCTAAGCACCACATCTACACGACTTCTAAACACATCTAGGGATGGTGACTCAACCACCAACCTGGGCAGCCTGTTCCAACATTTGATAACTCTTCCAGTGAAAAATTTTTTCCTAATGTCCAGCCTAAACCTCCCCTGGCGCAACTTGAACTCATTTCCTCTTGTCCTATCGCCAGTTACTTGGGAGAAGAGATCAGCTCCCATCTCACTAGAACCTCTTTTCAGGTAGTTGTAGAGAGCAATAAGGTCTCCCCTCAGCCTTCTCTTCTCCAGACTAAACAATCCTAATTCCCTCAGCCGCTCCTCGTAAGACATGTTAAAATCTTGTTTTTCCTGTGTAGCAATACTAAAAAGCGTCAGTAATGTAATTCACGAGAATGTGAAAATTCTCTGATAATTACAGGTTTGGAAGTCAGACTCCGCAGGATGAATGTGTAAAACACAATTTACACCACGATGAATGGGAGGTCCAGTGGCACTATTGCTTCCTTTTGAGTGACAGAGGTATGTGTTTTGGCATTACGGACGTCAAATTCATACTCTGGCAACCTGTGTGGTATGAACCACTGTAAATCCCTCTCTAAACTTTCATTTAAAAAGAAGTACTGCAGTCTGTCCATAAAAGCCAACATTCTGTTTTCCCCAGTGATAAATTACCATAACATTTGATAAACACAGTATGCCATAAGAGGGTATATCAGCCGCTGTTATCAAAAGTTAATTTTCTAGACTAAATATTCATTTGGATCATTAGAGCTATTAAATACTGTGTCAGTATTTAAGGAGCTGGCTGTGCCTGAGTGCTAGAAGGAGCCTGAAAAGAATCATATCCTGTCAAGATAAATGATTGAACTGTTCAATGAACTCTTTGACTGGCATTGGTTCCAGTCATGCCAGCTGAAGCTCAATTCCTCTTTGTCTGTGTGGTCTTGTTTTCACCTTGCCTGTGGGGTGAGAGCGGTTTGATGTGACCTCCTCGCAGACGGAGGCATGAGCCTAACCTCTATTTACACCCTGTCATAATAGGGAGCTGGCAAACACCGCCGCTTGCTGCTGCTCTCCTCATTTTCCCTGCTTTTTTGTCAAATAGTTAGAAGTTGCGCGTTCTAATAATAATCTAATTAGCATAGCGGGCTTATAACATCTTGTTTATGTTGTCTACTCTGTTTTGAACAAAAAAGGAGCAGAGAAAATATGCTCCTTTGGATAGCTTAAGTTCTGCCTTAGGGACTGCGTATGAAGCGGAGCAATAAGGTAGCTGGCTGATGTATATACAGTTTTGTCATTTTGAAATTAAAATTTGAGGTGTTGAACTAATTCCATGGTGTACCAAGTCTGAGGCTCAGAGTTTAATTTGCAAGTTGATGTATGACACTCGATACCTGGTTTATTTTTTGGCATTCAGCAAAACTCCTAACAAGCTGAGTTTTTTTCAATAGCACTCTATGTTTGCACTGACTCTAAACTCATTTATTTCCTGTAACAGTAAAACTATTGTTCAGCCTTTCTTCTTTAGGGACAGATTTTCTGTGTCCCCTACCATCTCTCCTTTCCTTCCTCCCTCCCTCCCTTTCCCTCTGGTTCATTGACTGTTTTTTGGGCCAGGCCTAGAATGGCAAAGCAGCAAAGTCCCCCAAAATCTCTGAACGCAGCGCTCTGACGGTGGCTGCCCCGGGGCACCCGGGCTCCCACAGAGCTCAATGGAAACATGCATGTCCCCTGGAAAATGGAAAGGAGAAAAGACTCGCTGGGGGCTCTTCTGGAAAATAACTGTGTGTTTGAGGATTTTCAGGTGAAGTGGGATACTGTGGGTCCACTTGTACGTGTTGCTGCATTAATGTGGGACAGAGCCCTGTTATCTATACAGTAGCTGCCTCCTGACAGTGATTTATCACCATAGGGTGTAACAAGTTTTTGACCTACAGCAGTGACTGATAGCTACCCCAGACTTCACAAAAGGGAAGAAAAGAAGCCTTATTTATAACTACAAAGGAAAGAGGTGATTTTAAAAAGCAAGCAAGAAAGGAAAAAAACCCTGATGAATCTCCTTTGCATTTTGAGGGATCATGTCTATTTATACAAGAAGATAAGTTATAAATAGAACCGCAATATGTATACCATTCTTTTATTGTTGCATTAAAACGAAACAAGATGCAAATGAGATAGTACAATGCGGGGAGACAGCTAGAAACCTGTCACATAATATATGCAAATATTTTAGACAAGAAAAAGAGTTCCTTTGTAAACAATAAAAAAGAAAAATTTTAATAAATATATTTTTAACCTATTCAGCCTGTAATTCAGATTGGTAAATTCTTTTAAAAGTAAATTCTGACATGAGCAAAGGGAACAGGGACTAGCTAAGTTCATTGGATATCCTCTTGAGCAATTATACACGTGTCCATACCAGACAGGAGATCTAGTGACAATTGTGCCGAAGTGCTGCTGTAGCTGTGCAGCAGGTCAAAGAAAGCCCCTAAATTTGGGGCTGTGGAGAAGACACTAAATCAGGTTGCCTCAAAGGGTAAAATTCATTGCCCTCTCAGGGTGCTCCTGGAAATGGAGGAGATGGGTGGGCGAAATCTTTGGTAGTGCTCAGAGGGAGCCTTAGCAACTCCTTCGCTGGCATGCCTGATCTCTGCCCTCGAGGCCCAGGAGATGAGTGATTTAGATGGTCACGCGTCTGATCACTGACATCAGCAGAAGGTCTCTCTTCGAATCTCTTCCTACGTCGTATCACCTCAGAGGGGAAAACTTCCACTTCTCTCCCTTGTCTTCCTTTGTCTTGTTTATATTAATCCTGGAAGGCAAAAATGTCTAAACTAGTGTATGAATTTTAATCCTGTTTTAGACCTGCTGCCATGTAGGCTAGTAAGGAGTTGCATGCTCTTTAATACTTCACATTTTTGGTCCAGTTATTGCTTCTGCTACCATGGGTCATTAGTGGCGTGAGCTGTGGGAAACCAGCACTTCTGCTGTGCAAAAGTTGTACTGTGCCACTCATCCTGTGTGACTCGTAAGTGCTATAAGGGACATCTGAAGTCAGTCGTAGATGGGTGTACTTGTAACAGAGCTAGTTAGATACCTCCAGAAAATGTTCTTTCTTCTTTCCTGTGAGATGGTATTTAGTTACAACAAAGCCTGTTTTCAGGAAAGGAAAAATTCTTGAAACTGCCCATTTCAACACTTTCTAGATGAAAATTCTTCTTTTTCTGGTTTGGAGCACTTGAGATTATCACCCTCCCCTTCCTTCTCTCCCCTGGGCTATTTGGTTTCGGGATTTTGGATTTTTGTTCCAATGGAAAGGGGAAGATTTGGGATCCTTGGATGGGCAGAGGAGAGGAAGGTTGCTCAGGCTGGTTCTCACACCCAGTGGCGTGGTGGCAAGGGTTCACGCACATCAGTGAGCCGAAGCTTTGCGGTACGTTACCTCAGCCTCCTTATGGTCCCTGAGCAGGGCTCTGGCATGTGGAAGCCGCCACAGCAGCTTAAGGCAGAGAAGTCACTTGCTAAAGCCCCTTCCCGGAGCCACTTTGTATGCACAGCAAAGCCTTTTTACTTGCACTTTCCTCGGTGGCTCAGGGTTTGTCCCTACGTTGCGATGAGCTTCATGCTTCCAGGGGCTGCTTGGTTTCGGGGTAAGCCGTGAACTTAGAGCACCGATTGCATTAATTGTTTTCACGCCAGCATATTTCCATTGTGGCTGCCATTATAGTTGTGTAATGTTTCTTCTCTCTCTTCTTTCATGGCTTTCTTTGCCTTGACAGGCTCAGTCAGATTCCCTCATTCACATCTGCTAATGTGAGGGCTGAATAGAATAAATCTATGCAGTGATGGCTTCAGAAAAGAGGGGAGGAAGATGGGGGAAGAGGGAGCTGTCTCAAAAAATAATTTCTACTTAATAGGTGGGATTTCAATAGGCAATTTCAGTTAGTTTGTCCCAAGCAAGATGCTTGTGGTATGAATGGTAACAGGGCCCCAAATCCTGAAGTCTTATCCCCCCTGCTCCTTTTTTTCCCAACTTAAAAGTCACCCAAGCGAAGGAATAGACAATGCACAGATTACTTTATTTGGCTTCGTCAGGTTTGCCAGGAGAGGAGAGTGCTGCCAAGCTCCTCAAGACAAGCTATGCTGGGTGCTTGCCCTTGTGCCAGTGTGAAGACAAAAAAAAATCAGGAGCCTTGAAAAGAAGCTGGTGCAGCACATGGCTCTTTCCCACTCCTCACAAATGATGGCTGTTGTGCTCGTTAACCTCTTCTGGGGCTCAGTCAGTTCACGCTGTGCAGCAGCGGAGAGCTGAATGAAATAAAAGGCTTGCAGGACCCATAGAAACGCCATAACTCCTTCATTCCCAACGCACACGCAAAGGCCGCCTTCCTCGCGGAATACCAAGTGCCTCTCGTCAAACTCTTAATAAGTCAATCCCGGCTCCATGTGGTGGTGACAGCTCAGATTCCAGCACAGGCGCGTGGGGCCAAGGCTGGCTCCCCATTTACCCCACCAGCTTTGGCAAGCCACCTCGGGCTCGTGCTTGGCTTCGCTCTGACGACACGCTCTAATGAGTCTGGGTCTTCTGCAGACACGGGTTCAGCTTGGTTAGACCAGCCCGGTCTCTGTGTGTAGGCTAGTCCTGCTCAGATCCTTAGCAGGGGTCTAAAAGGAGACACGTAATGAGCCTTTAGCTTATAAGCTCATTAAATAACTGTAACTCCATACCATCACTTATAAAAAAAATTTCTTTTTTATCCGAGTGGCTACGGTTCTGATAAATGAAAGAGAATCTCCTCTTTGTGGTTATAAATGAACAAAGACGACTGTACGGGCTGATCCGAGGCCCACAGAAATGAAAGAAAACCCAAAGACTTCAAGGCACTTCAAATGTAGGCTCTTCTAACTAGTAGCCTTTGATTTTAAGGATTTTTATCTCAAACTGAAGAGGACAAAGCTACTGTTTAAAATGAACTACAAGCAGTTGAAGGGTGTGATAAACTCCCATCTGAGGCTGCAGAAGGAATCTGTGTGCCACAGAGTGAGAAACGAGCTCCAATATTTAAAACAAAAGGGGAAAAAAATTGAAAGAAAACTTAAAGCTAATTAGAAAAACTCAGAAAATGTAACAATGAAAAAATCTAAATAAAGTTCTCCATGGCAGTTCAAATGAAACAGGGAAACACATCACACCACAACTGAATGTTTTTCATTAGCATTTTTCACCCGAATTTAAAGATCAAAGGGAAAAGAAAACAGGAAAAAAAAATAAAGGAAAGAAAATACCACTGCAGCAAAATGTATGTTAAAACACATGAAATACTTTTCATTATGTAGTATTCAATGCATCGTATTGTGACCTCAAAATACAGTATTACCCACTGATTCTTAGACGTCAGTGAGTGCAGAATGGATAGCTGCTTTCCCTGCCTTGTGAGTCTGTTGCCTTTCTGGACAAAAATCTATTGCTGGAATCACTCTTTTCCTTTTTCACCTGCTCCAGGTCCAAACCACCATTTGTTCCTTGAGTTCAGTGGGCTTTCAGATGGTGTCCCTTCTATATTGAGCCAAAGACTATCTTGTTTTGTTCTCAGAGACTGAAGGAACTATTCCCCTGATGCCTTGGTCAAGCTGAGAAAGCTCTCTAGGCTCACCATGCAGTGAAAAATAACCAAATCAGGAATTTTTATAATAGCAATTTTCAATTTAAAAACTACATCAAAGCTACTATTTTAATAATCCTGTATATCATTAAAGGAAAAGGCATCAGAAAGCTTATAAGTTGTCTGACTTACCCTCGGAGAGAAGCATTTAACTGAATTTATTTTTGTTTCATTTCAATTGAAATCCATGAATGTCTGTGTGTTAGTCTTACAGTGGTATGTAAAAACCAGAAAGCGAAGCCTAGTTGGGCGAAGCAACAGCAAAATGGTATGAGTGTTTCTAAAGGCCGAAAAGTGTGTGGTCTTCATTCAGATTTCAAACTGGTTTGACCCCATGTCATCCTGTTGGCTTTAGTTATTGTCCTGATTTATGTTAGTGCAGACAAGAGCGGGATTAGATATAAGTGTGGTAGTCCATTGTTTAGAAGAAACATTTGTTTTCCTTACTCTCATCCTGAGAAGATGTCTAGAACTAAGTTATAACAACTATATACATTTTTTTTTTTAAAAAAAAGGTGTATAGAACCATCTGCATGCCCACTTCATGCAGAATTTAGAATTAGAGATTGAAACATTAAAGAAAAAAACATAGTTCTAGATCATTAGCAAAGCATTGTTAGACATATTTCTATTCTCAGTATTTCAGTAATTAACATACATGAAAAGATGAATTTTGCAAGTGAACTACAAATATCATCAGCTGCAAACCCTGTGATAATACTTCTGATAAGTTGGACCCAATTAACTGAAAAATTATTAAAAAAGTGCTATATGCCTTTTCATGTGTACCTAACTTACCAGAACATTGCGCTGTTACTAAAGCCCACCTGACTGTGCTTATTCTTGTGAAAAGCAACTTTTTGAAAAGGGAATATGTTATTGCTTGAAAGCTGAATGTAAAATAAGGCTGGCTTAGCTTGGCTGATCTTTGGAGTTTTAATGTAGATAGGGAATAGCTGTGTCTTCACTTCTGTACTCGTTTGCATACCACCCTATGGACACTGGGACTGGGTAGAGACTGCAGAGTGTAGAATATGGCCTTTACTGTAAAGTCTAATATGGCTTAAATTTGGAAAGTAACATGAATAATATATATCACATTTGTATTCATAACCTGAACTGATGAAACTAGATGTACCAGCAACAAGGAACTGAGAACACTTAGATGTACGTGGCACTGGCTAACATGAAGAGCCCAAGGAAAATCAAACACATCATTGGTAGGATGTCAATAACGTGTTGGAACAAGACGACTGGTGTGAAGTGGGCAGAGAAGAGTCCAGTTTAAAAGGCAAATGGGGTGTAGATAAATAACTTTCCATATCATGGTATTATTTCTGTTAATTAAACATGCTGGAGCCTGATGTGGTAGCCACTGATGTCCTCTGGTTTAACCCTAACTAGTGGGACCAAAATGGGGCTGAGAGCTTCTAGACCAGAAGCTGCCTCCTCTGCTTTCTTGCTGCCTCAACATCTCCAGCTAAGTGACATTTCTGCAGGGTCTTTTCCAAAGGTGCTGTGATGCTCGGTCAGACCAGTCTGAAACCTGTCCTCAGCCCCAGGGGCACAGAGAGGTGAGAAGAGACAGTACAGGAGACCAGTTGGGGAAGGTGGAAGGACTGGAGAGAGAGAAGGAGGGAAATGGGGAAGAGGAACTGTATATATTGGCTTGGGGCTAGATTTTGTGACCTCCACCTTGTGATGTGGTCTCTGTGAACAAAGCTTTGCAGAGTCCTGCTCCCAGGCTGACGTGAGACAGTGGTGAAAGGAAGCTTTCTGCTTTGTGCTATCTCACATTCAGCATTTTGCCCATAAAGTTTTATTGGAGAAATTGTACATGATACTGTCTCGAAGATATAGCTCCCCGGATAATTGTCCCTCTGCCTCTGGGATTTATACTTCCGTTCCTAATTGTGTGTAAGCTGTTTTAAAAAGCCACATCAAATTATGTTGAGAACATTAACATTGTGAAAAAATTTGTAAGAGTCAAGAAACACTGCAACTCAATCACCTTCAGCTATCTCCTGCTGTATATGTTTTATCATCCAGCTTTTAATTGAAGAATGACACTCTGTTTTGCAATAAAGTCCCACTGAAAAGTGAACAGGGCATTTAAGAAAGCTTTTCAAAAACCCTTTTAAGATTTATTTTTCCTAAAGGACTAGAAGTAGAGATTTAATAAATAGGTGGACTAGAAGTCTTGCATATATGATGTTTAGTGTGGATGTATGTGTTTAATATGATGAAATGGTACGAATGCGCCTCCGGCCACACAGCCAGACTAAAGGTAGTGGTTACTACTGCCATGTAGCTGTAGCAAGCACCCAGCTGTAGCAGCGTGGTCTCAGCATGAGAGAAAAAATGATTATTCGTCCAGCTTCTGTGTGAACTTTGGAGCTTGCATTGAGTTTTGTGCTGCTGAAGCCCAGGTGGTTTTGGTGCCTGAAGTAGCAGGTTAGCAGCAAACTCCATGGTGACCTGCAACCATGGACGGCAGGGCAGAGACAGCCTCGCTGTTAATCACTGAACTTGAAGTTGATGTCCCTAGAGATGATCCCCTCTCTGGTTTAAGAATTGTATGTAGGAGAGGATGGCCTCTAGTTCAGAGCGCCCACTATGGTAAGAGAGGATGACGTATGGATGTTCCAGTGTTTTGGAGTCCTTTTAGCTTGCAGTTGCTTGGAAAAAAAGTAGGTGTTACAAAGACCATGTGCCTGAGCATTAGGAGGCAGACTGACTAAAACAGAGCTCCTGCAGGCACAGTGACCTCCCCGAACACCACAGTGGGCCAGGAACAAAAATGATTAAGAAAAAAGCAATTAAATGCCCTGTCAGTGGTGAAATTCTCCAGAAATACAAGAAGCCTTAAATGGTGCACCGTTTTGTGCTTGCAAGCAGTGTGTGCCTGTAAAAGAGGACTGTAGAAAAGGTCTTATTATTCCTGTAGGCAGCAGTTAGCTCTGTATTCTGGTGTGTCTTAGTTGTTTCAGTTAAATCTGGCAGAGTGGGTTAGGTGTGAAACTGCGCTGAGGAGCGTCGCTCTAAGTCTATGACAGAAACCAAAATGAAAGATGAAGCATTTTTGAGTGAGCTGAGGTTAAATCTTTCATCTTCCTGGGAGGCAACTCATTTTCTGAGGGTCAGGTCCTGATTGCAGCCCGGAGTTGAACGCCTCAGATTGTTGAGCAGATCAGAAATAATCCCAAACAGCACAGCTAGACTTTTCCAATCCACAGAAATTACCCTCTCCAGGATGAATTTTATATTAAAGGGTCAGGTCTTCCCTGAAAAATGGTTGTGTTGGATTTGCAGTCAGGACATCAAGAAAAAAAAAAGAAAAAAAAGGTTAAGACAGAAAGAGAAATCTTGGTGTCAGATCCTAAAGAGGATAAAACCTGCACAGTTGTCGCAGGAAGTGAAAAGCAGGACAACGTCCAATGTGGGTGGAAAGGTACAAAAGTTGGGGTAGATGGGGTCAACTTGTGAGAAGCAGAATCCTGGAGCCAGGGGAGGTGAGGCCAGTGCAGATGCCCACTGCCACCACTCCCATGGATGCTGTCCCAGCGGGTACCACAGTGCTCACTGGTGAGCAGGAGGACCTCGGTGCAAAACCAGTGTGTTGCTAGAGGCCGGACTCTGACACGATAAAACTAAAGCCATTAGGAAAGGTAGAGGTTAAATCAGAGCTCCTTCTGATTGAAAGAAGATTGAAAATACCTATCAAATCTCCTTGCTGCATGATTCCCAAAACAATGTAGTAAGCAGCATCTCTTATGAAGAAAGAATTACTGGGTTATGTATGCTAATTAGGGCTCTGATAGACATTGTCTATTGATTTGTCTATCAACCTCCTGATTAACATTTATATTTTTCCATGAAGAAAAGCACCAAAAAATAGCTTGAGTCTTTTTTTTCCTGCTGTCAACCGACTGAGCAAAGAGAGGAAACTATTGCTATGGGTGCTTGCCTGGCTCCTGGGTGTTTCTGCGTTTGACTTTCCTGTTCTCTAACTACTCACGACAACATAATGTGATGGGTTTTTTTTCTCTGCCATGTTTACAAACATTTCCATCAGCAGAGGAATCAAGCACAGTACTTATCTTAGCCTGCTTGCGACGGGTTATTAATCATAGGGCACCCTGACAGAAAGTTGCTCAAGGCGTTGTCGTGGGCAGAAAAAAAAGCAAAAGAAGCCTACAGTTCATAGAAAACAATGACTTTAAATACAAAGCAACTGTTTATGAAGGCAAATACTAGTGCAGGTATACCTATTGCCAGCTTTGCTCTGATCTTTGATTCTGAGATGCAAAGAGAAGGTAGTCCTTGCCCTCTTTGGCAACAGAGGTTGAGAAAGTTTATTTCTGGTATAAAAAGAGGAGGTATGGAAAATTACGAACATTCCCTTTTTTGTCTTCCTTTTTGGCAGTGCTACTGTAGAAACCTTCCCCTTTAAATAAAGGGTTCCCTTGTTGTCAGCTTATTTTTCTACGTGATTTTAAATCTCTCCTATAGCAAAGAAAAATTAAATGGGCCTTTGCCAGTTCTATGACATTTGAACAATGCAAGGCAGAAAAAAAGCCCATACAATGAGCAGACAAAGCATAGGTGGAAGAAACTTCAAAGAACGATGGACAAAGGAAGAGTAAAGTGGTAGGAAAAACAAGTTAATGGAAGAGGCAAAGATTCTGTCTGAAATTAAACCCTAGATAAACCGGGCCAAAAGACAAATCCTGCAAATGCAAATATATTAACTGACTTGTATTTGTGAAAGATGCACTGTGTGGAGTCACGTTTTCCATTTTTACTTCGTCTTTCTTGAAAAGGCTACTGTTATTTTTCCCACTAGTCTTGATCAATGCAATGGAAAGCCTGTTTTCAAATAAGATCATTTATCAGAGAATTTAAAAAAATGAAGATTAGTTAGTGAAGCCTTGGTGCTGTTATTGAGTCTGTGACTGTGGGAGGCAGGAAAACATGAAAAAAGAAAAAGCCATGCTAATAGACTGCAGTAACAAAATGTATCTAGCTGTCTAGAAGATGCTTTTAACAAAATGCATCATAAAGGGAAAAAAAGCTGGTTATTGGTACAGGTCGGTGTTTCTTTGCTATCCCGGTTTTGCTCTTCTCCCATGACGAAATGAGTGTACGCACTGTGTCACTACAACCCTCACTCCCCACGCTAAGCCCTTGAACCGAACTGCTGTGATTCAAGGGGCTTCAAAAAAGAGCTCCCTGTGCCAAAATTCAGACCTCTAATTGTAATCTCACCTATGTGCTCACCTGCATTTATATTCCTTCTCTGCAAATGGAGGACTGGTGGTACTTAATGTTTGCTTAGAAGGAGGCAGCCCTCATCCTCTTCTCACGTCCATTGCATCCATAGCGTCTCTTTAGTTCTTGTTCCCCTCCCCCGCTCCGAGGGTAAGATTTTTAAAGCAGCTTGGAAATGTAGGGTCCTAAATCTCAGGGAAATTACTGAAATTTGCATTTGTTAAATGCTTTGTTTGGTTTTGAAACGGGACACAGGAGATACAAGACAAGATTGTATCAACTCTACCCCTACATCTCCAGCGATTACTTTCATAGACATTGTGGACCAGCTGGGCTCTATCTCCACCTCTCTTCTCTTAAAGAAAGACAGGAGACACTATTGAATGAATCCACGGAGTCCTGGGACATACTGAGTGCTAAAGATGTTTTGATGTGGCTAAAACCTTAGGGTTATACTCCTCATCTATTTTCACCCACACGTGTGTGGACACACATACACAAACTAGCAATACTGAATTGGCCTGGTCTGTTCTCACCCAAAACGATGAGTTAAGACACAGGAATTGAAAAAATCGAGGGACTGACTGACAGTATGAAACTTCAGGTTACTCAGTGTATTTGTCAGTTCACAATAAATCATCTCATTGTCATGTAACAGACGGCACGGAGAACGTTAGTCTGCATAAACATCCAATTTGCCTACTTGTAATGAAAATGCTCTTCTCTGGGAACGCTGCTGCAGCGTTTTACACGCTCTCTTGCTCACATGCACATGTTATATGAAAGGATGCTGTTTTCATAACTGAAAAATATCACTGGAGACTAGGCAGTTTTATTAAAAGTGTGTCTCCTGCTGGCAGTTTACATGTTTTGACAACCTCTTGGAAAGCAGCGATAATCCAGGGGAGACCACGCTGCATACAGCCTCAGTGATGCATGGCAGGAGCGGTGGAGACCCAGCTCCGCATCCCGCCCGCACTTGCCCCCAGTGTGCTGGGGTGGAATACCAAGTGCAGCTCCGCGTTCATTACCACCTAATTATCCGCCTCAATGTCTTTCAAAGTCATTTTTCCTCATCACTAAACTCAGTCAAAATATTTTTATTTACCTGTGCCGACAGACTTTTAAATTTGAAAGAGTTTCGTGTCATCCCGTCTTTGCACGCTTGTGGCTCCAGTCTGAGCAGAGGCTGCACCAAGGAATTAGATCCGTGTTATTCGGGGAGGCCAGGGAGCTCTGCCTTCTGCTGGCCAACCACAGGTCATTTTGCAAAAAGAGGAGTAAATTCTGGGCTCCCCTCTCCATATCCTAGTGCAATTTGAACTGTCACATACATAAAATTAATAATAGGTTTTTTCCCCCCCTAATATTAATTATAGTGAATCCTAGACCTCAGACTAAAGTCAGTAAGAGGGTGACAGCACAGATCTATTGCAGAGAACTGTAGGTTAGCTTCTAAATGGACAAGCTGTTATCTCTCCAGTGCTTAATTTGTTAGAAATTAAACTGTTAAAAGAAGGCCTTTGGTATTATGTGCTTTATCTGTTACTTACAGATGGATACTCTAAGTGCAAATGAGAATATAACACAATGTTTGTGTCTTGTGGTGGTTGGGTAAAATGAAATTTTGTTGCATTTCATGAATTTACTACTGATTTTATAGATATTTGTATGAAACTTACAAACAATAACCTTTCAAGAAATAATAGTGGAGGGGATGGAAACAGTTTTGAGAATAAGGATAGCCTATTCCATATAGAGTTTCACAGGACTATACCTGTTATCCTTGGGATTAAAAAAAAATCTCATTTATTATTGTGACCTGGAGTTTCAGAACTGCTGACTGTACAGTGCTGGGATATTTTGGCTTTTGTATGTTGCTTGATTTTCACCTACAGGTGAACACAGCGAACCCATTTGGGTCAATTTAGCAGTAGAACAAACAAGGGTGTAACCTACACATCACGGATATTGGTTGGAAAACAGGTGAAAATGTAAAATGGCCAAATACATCCCTGAAATGTGCTGTTTAGTGGGTTTGCTTGGGAAGTCTAAATACCATGTTGGGTAGCAGAAGCCTGGAAAGCACTGAAGATCGATAGGAGAAAGTTTCTCCTATCTGGAGACTGGTCACTAAACCATAGTATAAAGTGGGGTTTTTTTTATCCTAATGTATTCTAAAATGGGTTTTTTGAAGTCTCTGCTCACTCAGGCTCCAATTAGTAGAGCAATGAAGGATGTACTGTTACTCCTCCCTGATTATCTCTAGAAACGTCAATAAAATTTGCCACCTTGCATTGCATGCATGGAATATGGCTTTTGGATGACGGTGGGTCAGAAAAAAAAAAGAAGATAGTATAAAAAATGGTGATATTTATAGGTCAGTGAATCCCAACTGGAAGAGCTTCTTGCAAACCCATGTAACTGCCATGACCAAAATAAGAGAGGCTTTCTTTTCCTCTGGTGAAAAGTAAAACAAAATTCAAGGCAAACATTCTACCCTACATACTGCTTTATCACAGCCAGATTGCCTCTGCTTAGATCCAGAGCTAAGCACATCTTCAGATGAGGAAGAGTCTTATTCACCATGACTAGAGTGCTTTAACAAAACATCCTGCCAAAACCTTTCTTCAGGCTTTAACTTGTCCTTCATTTATCCTTCACCTTGGTGCTATATCTAAATCCATCTGGTTGTCCTCTGTTAAGTCTCATGAAGATAGGCTGCTCTTTCCAGCCCACGCTGCGGAAAATTTCACCCAGTCCCTCACCTGCAGATTAATTTAACTTCTATAGATTCCTGAGTGTCTGCCCCACCCAGTGTACCTGCCTAGGTCTTTCTTTTGCATCGCACGGAGAATATCACCGTCACCTTGGAGTCATTTCTGCAACCTTCCCCACATTTCAATATCCTGATTTTGCTTCTTATTTTCACTTTGTCCTCTACAGCATCCCTATTTGCTGTATCCAGGCTCCCTTTAAAAAATACACTATGTCCCTTTCATTTTATTCAGTGATGCCGGTTGTGACAAATGGCTTGTCTGTCCCCAGTTACACTTTTTCTGCTGCTGCTTCTTTTTCCAGGTCTGTCCCCCCATCTTTTCTTCATTGAAATGCTAGCTGAGAGCAAATGATCATTAAAATAATTCATATGCATGACAGCCTGCATACAGCTGGCTTGTGCAACTAAGAAATCTTAGTGCATCTTACCTGCATCTGTTTCTGTTTATCCTTTCAGTATTTGTTCTTTTTTAGGGTATTCTGGCTTCAGTAATACAACCTTGTTTGGACCAGGAGTCGTCCTTTTTTTCAGAGATTGTCTGATAATAGTACCCAAGGGAGACTTGGTGTTAAATGAGGCCCTGAGTACTAATTTAGTATAAACAGTAAGACTTCTAATAAATTTGAGCAAGTCTATACATTTCCGGAAGGAAATATGGGATAATTCCTGTTTGATAGCTGGTGCTATCAGCAGGATATCCTGCTCATACTGGTGACAGGACAAGAGGCAACGGGTACAAACGGGAACACATGAAATTCTGCCTGAACACAAGAAAGCATTTTTTTTTGTTGTTGTGTGGGCTGCCCAGAGAGGCTGTGGAGTCTCCATCTGTGGAGATACCCAAAAACTGACTGGACACTGTCCTGCTCGTGCTCCTCTGGACCCTGATCGAGCAGGGAGTTGTACCAGGTGATCTCAAAAGATCGCTTCCAGCTTTGGTTTGGGAATTCTGTGATGCCTTCTGGTTGAAGCAGTGAATTAGCAAATTGGCTATGAGACCAACTGGAAACTTTCTGACAAGATGGTTTCCTAAGCAAATAAGCAGCTTCTACAAAATCAAAGTTACCCCGTGCAAAAATTTTGCATTTATTACAATTGTTCAGTGTTGCAACAAGAAAATTTAAAGGGATTATTTCACTTTGAATTGTTTAATCAAAAAAATGGTCTCTGGATTTTTGGAGCTAATGTCCATGCTAAATTTTAAGTATGTTTAAGGAAAGTAGCACTCTGTGGGCCCTGGTGCAGTGCCATAAAGGAGATACCATCTCAGTCTGCCCATACAGCCTCCTCTCTTTGGGAGTGCCCATCTCCTACCAGGCAGCTCTGGGGGTTCCTGGGGGCATGCCTGGCCACTCCGGATGGATCCGGACTTACATTTGTGTTCAAAGCTTAGCAGAAATAGTGTGGTTTACAAGAGACAGAGCTGTAGCTTTGCATTAAAAAAACCCCTGATTTTTCCTCTTCTCCAGAATTAATCTCTTAGGTAAATGGAAGCCTCTCTGTTCCCATTATCGCAGTACCTGTTGGTTGCCATTAACATCTCAGCTGCACAAGGACGCAGGTTTGCTGTTTTGAAACCACAAGTCTAAATGCCTTTTTGACATGTGACTGTGTTGCTAGACTTTTATTTTAAATATCATTGTTATTATTTTCTAGCTACTGCTACTCTTCTAGGTCATTCTCAGGGTGGGTAAAAGTGGTTCCGGCGCCTCAGATGGGCTTTGACATGGCAAGAGCCTTGCATGACTTGCAGAAAGCTGCCTGCATTTCCAGTTTGGCCCAGTGAGCTTAGAAATTACTGTTACTGCCAGAAACATGGTTGGTACTGTCTAAGAAGAAAATAAGACTTTAGAGTACAAGACATATACACTAAGCAGGGCAGCTTAAAGGTCATGGCATGTTGTATCGAAAACATTTGAATGTAGCATCAGAGCTCCTTGTCTAATGCATTAAAAGTTTATTTTTCAACACTAGTCACTTGCCAGCACCAGTGTGGGTCTTATTCAGTGTATTTGCTGCTGTATACGACTGCCTGGGAGCCATAATGTCAGGTCAAGAATATTGTCATGGACTTTTTTAAAAATACTTTGGGTATACTTAAATTCTGACTGTGAGTACTGGAGATTAGTGTCCTTAGGTTGCTGCTCTAGGTAATGTGGAAAGATACGTTCTTATTTTGTATCACCCTCTAGCAGAGCTTTATTTAGGTGCTCTCTCCTACTTGGCCTTTTGAGTTTCAGTCTCTCCATGCTGCACACAGGAGACTGGAGTCTGCAGAGCCATTCTGCAGCCCTCCCCATTCCCCAGCCTCCAACATTTTAATGTACAATACAGACCTGAGCAGATCTTTAATCTTCACAACTGTTCTAGAAAACATGATTTCCAAGAACACTCTTGTGTGTCCACTGCCCCGGTTCTGTTAGTTTTTCTGTAGTTTTCCACTTCGTAGTTAATTTACACAAATATTGAAACATGGTCAGTCAGGCTAATGTTGATTTCCTTGGACAGGTTTACTTAAATAGGAATAATGACACAATTTTGATAGTGGATTTCTGGAGATCTTGCAAGGATGAGCTGGCTAGATGCTGGTAGTGTTCCCCTTGGTTTCCAAATGGAAATAACAGCCTGGACAAGAGGTGGCTGAATGAGTAAAGAAAATCAGTGTTATATGGAAATTCTGAAATGTATAGAGTGCTCATATTGGTCAAAATACATTGTTCATCCCAGGCTTTACCCATGCAAGAAAGCTCAGCACTTGTATGCAGCATCTGACTGGAAAGTGGGTGTAAGAAAGTTCCCAATCCCGTCTCCTGCACACAGTCCTTTCATGATCGGTCCAAACACTTCCAAATTGCAGTTCCCTCCAGAAGTCTCTCTCTCATTGCTGTGACAAAGCATCTCATCACTAACAACTCTAGTTTGAGAAATGAGCCCACGAATCAGCGTTTATGTTATCTAATGCATGTCATGTTCATTTCACACAATGATGGTTTTCCTCAAGGTGCCACAGTTCGCTAAGTTAGATGTCTTGTATAAATTCAAATGCACTGTATCAACACAGTCTGTGCAGTAAAAAAGTATGAAGAACTGTAGCTAACAACATATCCTGTAACGATATTCATCGACTTGAACAGCTTATTTTCTCAAGTGCACAGAAACGTTAACTTTGCTCCCCTTGTGCAGGGTAGGTCTTGATGTTTAGACTTCCAAGGCTCAGACTGGAAAAGGCATTCAGGATACCACGTCCTAGTGGATGGAGTCTTCTAAATGCCTTCGTGAATCTGTGCATAAGGCAGTGAAGGAATAACAGAAGCTCCTTGTTTATATAAACCAGGATGTTTCTTTAGCTTTCTTGTCCTGATGCTTTGCATCTTGACTTGTAAGCAATAAATTCATTTAAATATTCTTTCTGGAAAAAACAGGAAAACAAGCTAGCGCTGGAGATACAAACCACTTCCTCAACAAGTTGGTAAAGGAGATTGCAGAAGTTGTACTTTACACATTGTTGTGAGATGTGTGCTTTACCTTTGTTTCTCAGTATTAGTTATCCACCTATTGATTTTAGTTTCCCTGGAAGTGATTCTTGCCATTTCTTCCACATTTACCTTGTAATTAATGCAGCAACCTTTTGTTGGCTTAGAAATACGCTCTTTAAAATGCACGGTAAATCCAGAACGCAAATATTCCATATTCCTTCTGTGTGCCTTGCTCTGAGCTATACAACAGGTAAAAGAATAATAATATTCTGGGCAACAAAACATCCATCTTTAAGAGTCTGGTTTCTCCTTATTGATTCATGCAAGCAGTGAGGACTGTTAGCTGTGACATCTAAAAGCATGTCCTACTTGTGTTCAGCATGTCAATAGAAAACTCCATTAACATTTCTGAGGTGTGAGTGTGGCATCATGTGAAAAAGTGCTTCAACAGTGATTACAAACTAACAAGAAAGCACCTCTCCTCATCTTGATGGGTTGTATGTGCTGGATGTTTTGATTTAACAGCTTGGAAAAAATTTCCGTGGCACTTTAGCAAGCTCCATTTGTCAGTACAGTGAATTGCCATTTTCACACCGATTATTTAATGAACATATCTCATAGCTTTAGAGCTTTACAAGCATTCAGTTAGTAGTTCTTATTTCACCTTATAAGGATGAGTTAAGTGCTATCCTGTTTGACTTATGGTGATACTGAAACAGGGTTAACAAGATTTGCTGAAGGCCATGTCATCTGTTAACTCACAGCCTCGCTGTGTATGTCACTGGACTGCGCTTGCTCTGTGTAACGGGAGATACTTCTAAAACTGGAAATAGTTGCTTGGCTCTGCTCAGTTATAGCTTTGCAATGCGTAATGATATCCAAATACAGTTTTTTATAATGAATGTTGCTGGTAGCTTTTCATCCGAGGAATCTGCTCCCTGATGAGTGAGGTGTAAAGAGGGAAACTCTGCATGGGTGAGAGTTTAACTTGGCTTCTCACGCACTCCTGTTTGTACACCCCTCCTCCTTGCCTGGAACTTCCATTTGGAGTTAGAAAAGTTCAAAAAATTTGCTCATGAGAAACTCAGCAGACCAGCAAGATTTGCCAAGGGGTTTTGTTCATTTGTTTATTAGGCAGGAGGGTGCGATGTTGTCCCAAGATCCTGGTGGTGTTGACTTAGGAGGGTAACTCCATATGGACCCTCATTGACTCCAAAGGGTGAAGAACTTCAGCCCGCTTTTGGGAGAATCGGCTTCACAGGTGATGTTTGTAACCAAACGCCCAAACATGACGGCTGTGAGCTTTCGGGCTGGCTGTGCTTCAGCTGTAACGCACAGAGAACAGCAGGCCCTGCCTCAGGAACGGAGACGTGGGATAAGGCAGATGCAAGGTCTCGGAGGATGAGGCGTGTGGGAGCGTGTATGTGCAAACGTGCACATATGTATGTATGTAAAACGCTGTGTATGGATATATAAAACACACACACAGAGTCAGTGAAATCCTATCGTGCGCAGAAGAGCGTGCTCACGCAGCCGGAGCAGGGGTGCTCCCGTGGCTGGTGCAGGGGTGCACCCGGCTGCGGGGAGGAGCAGGAGGCAGCCCTGTCCTTCTGCACAGGCCAAAAAGGAGGGTACCACACACCGGACACATTTTGTCTCCTCTGACAGTTTCTGAGGGATTGGTTAAGCGCGTTGGTACTGCCTAGTCAGGGATCCAGGGAGCTGTAATTCATCTGCTTATGAAGTGGATGGTATTTAGTATCAAACGTATTCAAAATCATCCAAATCATCCAGTAATTTTGGATCGCGCGCACAGACGCAGCACCTTATTTGCATTCATTGCTATACAACATCTGAGGGTTTCTGCTTCCCCTCCCCAACCCCCCCCCTTGCATTCAGCCTATGGAAACGCAGTGATTTTGTGGGGGCATCAAGATGACTCGGCGATGTCCTTGTCCTATCTCAGTGTCTTCCTCCGCACGGGATTCTCTTGCCGGGGGAGGGGTGGGGGGTGGGGGATGTAAGAGCAACTTGTGCCTTCATTTCCTTTGGTGACTCGGGCCTGGCTTTGCGGGGACCCCTCTGCCGCCCTTTCTTCCCCGGGTGTCCATTGTGCCAGGCTCATTCATGCATCCCTAAAATTCCGCGCGTGCAGCAAAACGCCGACTTCCAGGGGCAGCAACGCCCTTTCCCCGAAACCGCCCCGGCTGGCCAGCAACACCGCGTTTGGTTTATGCCCTCCTCTGGAAATAGCCCAGCCCGGAGGACAACCCCCCCCTTCTCCCACCGGCTCCCCCCCCCGGCTCCCTACCACCTTAGTCC
>VFFE01007103.1:1134483-1193003 GCA_008921705.1 Burhinus oedicnemus | reverse complement strand
AGAAGGCGGAATTACTGAATGCCACCTTTGCTTCAGTCTTTACTGCTCAGGCCAGCCCTCAGGAGTCCCAGACTTTACAGGTAACAGAGGAAGTCTGGAGGAAGGAGGACTTTCCCTTGGTTGAGGAGGATCAAGTTAGAGATCAGTTAAGTAAACTGGATATCCACAAGTCCATGGGTCCTGATGGGATGCACCCACGAGTGCTGAGGGAGCTGGCAGAAGTCATGCTGCGCTGCTCTCCATCATCTTTGAAAGGTCCTGGAGAACAGACGAGGTGCCTGAAGACTGGAGGAAAGCCAATGTCACTCCAGTCTTCAAAAAGGGCAAGAAGGAAGACCTGGGAAACTACAGGCCAGTCAGCCTCGCCTCCATCCCTGGACAGATGATGGAACAGCTCATTCTGGGTGTCATCTCAAAGCATCTGGAGTAAAAGGTTATCAGAAGTAGCTAACATGGATTCACCAAGGGGAAGTCATGTCTGACTAATCTGATAGCCTTCTACAATGGCGTGACTGGACAGATAGATGAGGGGAGGGCGGTGGATGTTGTCTACCTTGACTTCAGCAAGGCTTTTGATACTGTCTCCCACAGCATCCTCATAGACAAGCTTAGCAAGTGAGGGTTGGATGAATGGACGGTGGGGTGGGTTGAAAACTGGCTGGCAGATAGAGCTCAGAGGGTTGTGATTAGCGGCACAGAGTCTAGTTGGAGGCCTGTGACAAGTGGTGTTCCCCAGGGGTCAGGACTGGGTCCAGTCCTGTTCAACATATTCATCAATGACCTCAATGAATGGATAGAGTGTACCATCAGCAAGTTTGCTGATGACACAAAACTGGGAGGGGTGGCTGACACACCGGAAGGCTGTGCTGCCATTCAGCATGACCTGGACAGGCTGGAGAGTTGGGCAGAGAGGAACCTCATGAGGTTCAACAAGGGCAAGTGTAAGGTACTGCACTTGGGGAGGAATAACCCCATGCACCAGTACAGGCTAGGGACTGACCTGCTGGAAAGCAGCACTGTGGAAAGGGACCTGGGAGTCCTGGTGGACAACAGGATGCCCATGAGGCAGCAATGTGCCCTTGCAGCCAAGAAGGCCAATGGCATCCTGGGGTGCATCAAGAGGTGTGTGGCAAGCAGGTCGCAGGAGGTTATCCTCCCCCTCTACTCTGCCCTGGTGAGGCCACAGCTGGAGTACTGTGTCCAGTTCTGGGCTCCCCAGTTCAAGAAGGACAGGGAACTGCTGGAGAGGGTACAGCAGAGGGCTACAAAGATGATTAGGGGGCTGGAACATCTTTCTTATGAGGAAAGGCTGAGGGACTTGGGTCTTTCTAGTCTGGAAAAGAGAAGACTCAGAGGGGATCTCATCAATGCTTACAAATACTTAAAAGGAGGGTGCCGGGAGGATGGCACCAGTCTTTTTGCAGTGGTGCCCAGTGGTAGGACAAGAGGTCATGGGCACAAACTTGACCATAGGAAGTTCCATCTAAACATGAGGAGGAACTCTTTCCTTTGAGGGTGGCAGAGCACTGGAACAGGCTGCCCAGAGAGGTGGTGGAGCCTATGACTCTGGAGACATTCAAAACCCACCTGGAGGCCATCCTGTGCAACCTGTTCTAGGTGAACCTGCTCGGGCAGGGGGGTTGGACTAGATGATCTCCAGAGGTCCCTTCCAACCCCTGTGATTCTGTGATTCTGTGATCTTTGGCTAAAGCATAACCAATTTTTTTTTGTCTGGGACAAGCCTTGGGATATTTTGTGAAAACCTGATTCTGACTGGGTGTGCTGGTGTTAACATCATCACTCCTAGAGCTTAGTACGTGGCATCAGATGGGGCAGTGGCACTGTTGCTGTTCTCATTCTGTGTGGGCTTTGCCAGAACAAGGTTGTGAATAAATGGCATTTCCTTGCAAGTCTGAAGAAATAGCAATGCCATGTGCAGTCAGGGATTTTAACACCTTAATTATGGATTTTAGCACCTTAATTGTGTTACCAGTGAAACTGTGGTTCTCCAATTCCTCTTGAAATGCTGATGTGCTTTACCTGTCCTTTGTGATAATGAGGTTAAGTAAGTTCAGCATGACCAGCAGTGATTTACTAGAAGGGTGATGTTTTGCCTGTAAGTACTTGAGACTGATAGCTTGATTGTGTAGGGTAGATCTGCTTTCTGTATGCTTCGCTAGTTGTTGCTTGAGCATGGACTGAGATTAAGATATTTTCTTTGCCTTTGGATCTGTTCCAGACACTTTTTTGGACATCTCTGGACCATTCATCTTTCAGAAGTCCAAAGAGATGTATACTATGGCCTATTTTGGTCAACTTGAAGTTGATCAGACAATGAACCTCATATTCAAATGGATATTGGCTAGGACAATTACAACAATATAATTAATTATTGCAATTTATCACTTTGTAAATCACTAGTTTGCAGCTTGATCCAGGAATTCTTTGGAGTCTTGTGTAGTTCTGTTAATACCAATCAAATGTGAGATCTTGAGGCCAAAACCTTTCAGGATTATCCATCTGTATACTTCCATATATAAATAGTATTACTGAAGTCAATAGGACTACTTAGAAGTATAAAGCTATGCATGGAAGTGGTTGCAGTAGTGAATTCCTAATTTGCCTTTGTTCCTTATGAATTGCTTGGCATAATTCAGTGTATATACACAAATACCTTCAGGCATGTATATTTATATACATGCTTAGACACATAAGCAAAATTTACCTTCTCTTCCAGTAGTGCCAAAGTAGAACTTTCTTAACCATAAAGCAAAAATCGAGTCAAGCTTTTTGAAAATGGCTAAATGCTATTATTAGTACTTTGTCATTTAGTTTTGTAATGTCTATAGTCGTGCTTTTTTGCCATCCTTGTTGGCTGTGAGGAGTTTGCTGACTGCGGAAAGACTATTCTGATTGAGATAAAGTCTTCCTGACACTCAGAATATACCCTTTGACCTGTATCCTCTATTTCTGCTTTCTCATACGCACACTCTTCCTTTTGTTCATGGCAAGGAAACGGATTAAAGAGATAGCAGGCAGTGTGAATTTTCAGCTCTGACAGAGCCTTGAAGCATCATCAAATAAGATTATTGCTTTGAGAAGGGCGAGCAGTGCGCTTGGCTCAGCAGCCTGACAGCGTGTACTGACTTCTTCTTAAATGTGCTCTCCTGAGCAAGAATTGCTACCACTGAGCCGAATTTATCTGAGTAAGGAGTGCTGGAGTGGACGCTACGGAGTTATCCACTACATGGCTTTTGGATTCAACTGTGTTTCTCTAACAGAGTTTGTAAGTAAACAGTATTTCAACTTCCCAATGCTTCAAAATACAGTCCTGCCACATCCCTGGTAACTGCAGTCATTGGTTTCTGCACTGTGGCAGCAGGCTGGTTGTGTGGAGTAAACTGAAGGACAGGATCCCAAGTTTCCTAATTGTTTCCTGACTGCACTGAGCAGGGAGCCTATAAAAGAGTTGGGATTAAATCTGCATCTGAGCAAAACAAACAGGACCCGTTTATTGTACGCTGAAAGAGGCAGACTGGCTGTAGTTTCTGCCTTTCGCATTATTGTCACCATGCTACGAACACCATGGCTGCTTCCTTCGCACTGACAATTGAGAACTCCGATATTCCATACCTTAAAAATCTAGTGTTATAGTTTGTTGCATGGTTTTCCACTCATTCATGTTGCTCCTCAGTAACTTAGCAATGACCAGTCGAGATATGCACACACCATATTGTTTTACGTGTTTGACTAGAACACTGACAGATTAATAGGAAGGGTAAATAGCTACGCACTCTGTGGTGGCTCAGTGTGGGCTGGCAGGATTGACTGCTGCCAGACTTTGTTGTATTTGCACAGAGGAAGCCGCAGCAAAAGCCTGCTGGGGCAAGGTGACGTGGGTCATGGGTATTTGTTTCTCATCTCTATAGAAAACAATTGTCCTCTCAATGGAAGACAGCTTTTGGAAACTATGTGGTTCCACTAGTGGGGAAGCATTTGTACTTCCACAGCGCTAAATAAAATGCAGCTATAGAGTGGCAGATGCATTAAGTGTCCACAACACAGTCCGTACCATACATGAGAGTTTGTGTTCATGCACCGATAAATTATTTTCATCTGTTTCTTTGACTTGCTCAGTTTAGAAGAAAAAGTGTTACTCAGATTTTCATTGATATTTTCCTGGCAATTTCTTCTATGCTGAATACTCTTCTATGACATCAATTTAAGAAGAGCACAAGGGGCTGAATTTGTCCGTGAGATAACTACTTTGGTTATTACAAAAGATAATTATTTTAACAATTGCTAGAGCATCACCTAGGAAGCTCATCTGAGACCACATCTTTACAGAATTATGTAGCATAAAAACACATAGTGACACTGAGCTTCTAAAGTGGTTATAAACTAGACAGGTACCTAAAGTAGTATTTTTTTCCCTAGTTTCCAGTGGGAGCTGCATCACAAAGCCAGTTTTAGACAGGTCAGATACAGGGCTGAGGTCTAGAGTCAGGAACACAACTTCTTCAGCTATGGAGATGCTGGGAGGGCAAACTGAGTCACTCAGGTTCGGTTCCTTGGGAAGATGGTCTCAGTGCCTCCCCAAGACATGAAAGTCCTTGTGAAGGTCATGTGAACATAGATCAGCTGGAGGTACATTGAGTAGTTTAGGTGCTGCTAATGTTTTTGCTGTGGCAGTACAGAGTACTGGGGAGGCTGAAAAAACCCACTTAGGAGGTTACCATGTGTTGATTTCCAGGCTGCCCCTCCTGCCCCCCTTGGAGTACCTGAGCTTGGTGGTTGGCACTAGCTTGTGGGTACATCCACACAGTCCACAGCCGTGTTATCAGGCAAATCTGATGTCATCTCCAAAGGTCACACACAATGCCCTGCCCATGGCAGTTTTAAGCCACAGCTTCTGAAACTCAGTCTTGTGTCTCAACCTCCCTCCTTTCCTAAGTCGTCCTTGAAGATAAACCAGGTTTTGCCATAAAATGTGAAGGTGCAGGGACTTCCCGCTGTGTCTGACCACCACAGAGTGTTGATTACACAGTATTAGGAACTTTTCTGTGTATAAAGCTTTGTGTAATGTTCACTCATGGGATGTCCTGCTGTCTACTTGGTTAGTATATATGATCTTATTTCTAGGTACGGTGGTGGCTGCATGCAGTGCATGAAGACCATCAGCTTCATGCAGTGTAGACATATGCCCAATATAATATTGTTTTGTCTCACATTCACGCGGCTCATTTCCTTGAGGCAAAAAAAATACCACAACAACCGAAAGAATGGGAGACTCAAAGTTAACACTTTTTTGAATTCATGAGACTCACTTAAAATAATCTGTGGTGGCTGGAGAAACTATTCATTGCTTATGTATAATTTTCAGCAATGTTGACAGCCCATAAGAAAATCAGCGTGGGAGTCAACCCCCTATTGTTAAGGTAATGTAAATACACGACAAAGAGCATTAACTCCAAAATGGGAGGAAAAAGGCAATTCCTGTCCCTCCTTCCTTCCTGCAGTCTGTTTTACCCTTTCTCCGCTCCAGTGTAATTATTTGCAGTGTAGTGAGGTGGCCATAAAGTACTGTCGGCCTGAAAGCACAGTGGCATGAACAGCTTGCTGTGGGGTGAAGCGGTGTGTGAGCTTGCAAAGCCTCGGTCGCTCCTTGGTGAGTTCCCCTGACCACGCGGTAAATACAAGAGGGCTCGACTTTCAGCGCAAGCTGAAAAAGCCTCTTTGCATTACTTGCAGGGTAAAAGATAATGCATGAGGGCTGTAGACAGTAATGTGTTATATATTCAAGCTCTAATTTGCCTCACTGTGTTTGTTTTGTATAGGAGTGATCTGATTTGTGATGTTTTTTATGGTGACTTTGTAGCGGTTAAAATGACTGCAGAAGACCGAAGGATACAGACTGGGCCCCAGACTTTTTTTTCTCCTCAAGCAGAATATTTGAATAGGTTAATGGCCACAATAAACCTGTGGACAGTCCAGAACCACATCATGATGTGACAGTGATTAGTTGCTGCCGTTTGGTAATGGAGACAAGACTCTCTTTTTCCCTCATTTACAATGACCTCGTCAGCTGTCACTGGATCTTTTCAGCGTATGCAGAGACACTGCGAGGCCTCCATGCGATGGAACAGGACTCTGGGTTTTGGGCATATTAAGTTTTACTGAAACTTCAGGTTTACTTGGACTGTAGACATATACTCCATTTATATGTATGTAAAAATTCAGGCAGTGGAGAAATTAAACATGTTTTTGCTCTGAACTTTGTTTTCCAAGGTCTCTGGGCTTGCAACGGATATATTCAACTTGTTTGATGGTAAAGGCACAACACAACTGCATCAGAAAGGATCTTTACCTTTATGCCTGGTATGCCAGACTGTAGAGTCTGTAGAGTCAAAAGGAAAAGAAACATAGATAAGAAACACTGTCAAATATGAAGATGCCTGTAATCACTTCCTAACTTGTACAGCTGGCAAAATACTGGAAACTGTGTAAGTTTTACGGTGTTTGGAGGCTTTGTTCAAAATGGAGACCCCTCTGCCTGTCTCTCAGCAGCTATCACAATATTTCCTTCCCGATATCTCCCTCCCGCGGGGCAGGCTCAGACATCCCAGGCATGGCAGCGACTCCTGGGTCAGTGCAGGACATGAATGGCTTCAGGTGTTGCCGAAGTAACTAGCTCACGTAGGCGTCTTACCTTGGGAAAGGAAAATGCCCCAGTAACTATCTGTTATGCTATATGGCTTTATGCACCAGTATTTATAGAGGCCTTTACAGAGGCCACTCGTGAAATTAGGGTGTAGTTTCATGTTCCCTGTGAAGGCTTTTGCTAATAGGGCCTGGTGTTGGCCCACTGCACAAAGGGTGGCATTTTCATCCCAAATATTTCAGTGTCTCAAATGATACAGTTCGTGCATGAAACAGCTGCGCAGAAACTGCTCTGGGCAAAGCACTGGCTTAAGCTTGAGCAAACTAATTACCGCTGCCACCTTAGAGCCCTAATAATTGCCTCTTTCAAAGTAGTTGCCTATGTCGGTAGAAGAGAGATTAGATATATGTGGCAACTGGGATGTGAGCAAATATGCGGGACGTCTGAGAGTGTGGGGAAACTGGGCTCCTTAGAGAGATCATATCCTCACTTCCCAGGGTGACTTTTGACTGGCTGGATCTGTACAACGTGTTTGAACAGATGCTTTTCATTAGTATCCATCATATTCATGATGGATCTTCACCTGAATTATACATCATGGGATTCATCAACAGCTGTACATTTAGGATTGGTAAAGAATGGAAGTAAACAAAAGTTGTATCAAATTTTACTGTTATGATTGGATTTTCTTTACAGGTTGCCTGTTGTAAAGTTAACTGGTTTTAATGGACTTTATAAAGTATTGCTATTTGTTATTTCAGGAGAATCCACCTGATTTTAAATGTTTGAGGCATTGTTTTTGTGGTTGCAGGTAACACAAACTGGTACTGTCAAAGATACCACTGGAAGTTAGGCACCCAGTCCCTGCAGAATTTAAATAAAATTGTTCAGAAAGAATATTTCCCGGTTCGTGTAAGCATATTGCCACAAAGTACAATTTAAAAAAAAAAAAAGCAGACATTAATTTACCTTCTTTAATGAACTCACAGCCAGCATGAGTGCAGACAGCAAGGAAAAGTACAACATGCTGCAGTATACACGTACAACAGCTGCTTTCTAATGTACGTTTAATAATTTAAGGCCAATAAAATACCCTGATAGAGGCCAACTAGCTCTGGAAGGCTCCAGATGGACACTGCTGAATGATGAGCAGGACTAAATCCATAATGTTAGTTTAATTAATTAATTTATTTTTAAATAAATTGCTATTTTTGCATACTCCTCGCCAGGAAAAAGGAAAGTAAAGTTGCTGACTTACTTTCCTTTCAAAGCATTTGAAGGAGCAAGGCATCCCACAGTATATTTCAGTACCGCCGTCCAGGCGTGCCCGGTGGCAGGGAGGAGAGGAGGAGGATCAGAGGAGTCGCTGTGCAACGCAGGGGCTGAATTCTGACCCACTCAGTGAGGAAGGGGGTACAGGAGAGGGTACAAGCCTGGGTACCAGTGGGAGAGAGGAAGGAGGGGAAGCTCAGTTTGAACAGGGAACGGGTGCTGTAATTAGGAAGAGCAACATAATGTTTGTAAGAAGACAAGTGGTACGGGCATGTAATAGGAATTAGCCCCGATCACCAGCACAGTTTGAAAGTTTTGGAACTGAGAAAGACGTATCACACTTGAAAACAACTTTGGCATCTCCCAAATGCTATTAACAATGTGGGTGGTTAAACCCCCCAGGGATCGGTTCTGTTGCCTTTGCTAATTTTACTGCTGGTGTAGTCCCTCTTTGGTGGTAGTAAAAGCAGCAGAAAGGGGGCCCAGGATCTGGAGTTCCCTTCAAGCGTATGACAGAAAGACCTCTATGGAATGGACTGCACCTAAATGATTCAATAATTAAACCTACAATTAAGATAAAGATAGAATCTGGAATCCCAGAGGATAATTGCTGGAAAGTAACAAAAGGTATGTGAGTAAACCTGTCAGATACGAAAGTCTCACAGAGAGGAGGGCTGGCTTCATTGTAACATGAATTATTTGGCACTGTTGTCACTGTTCCGCCTTTTAGGGAGATGTACGTATGAGCTCAGGTGCAAGCCTGTAGTTCTGGATCTCTGTCGCAGCCCCTGAGCCCTGCTGACAGAAAGCATGTCCCTTCTTCAGACACACGGCCGCTGCTTTGTGAGCTTGTCCTCTTTCAGTAACTTACTGTGCCGCTGGCTCCGAGTTTCATATAAATCATCCTCGAGTCGTTACCTAGCCTTTTCTGTCAATATGATGGTAAATGATGACAGCAAAATCACTTGTTAGTGGAGCACTGGTTCTTTGAATGCTACAAGTAACCCTGCTCTTCTCCTGCAGAGCAAACATTATTGATGGTTTTCTGACACAGCAGTTTGTACAAGTCCTGGAACAAAATGAAGATTTGTTAAAAAGGGTGGGTTACTCTCATTTCCAGTTCAGGAGATATTTTTCAGGAGCTTCTATTTCTTGCAATATGCCCCTCCGTGGAGAAGAAGGACAGGCTGTTTTGGAGGACCTGCTTGCTAGCTACTGCCACTTACAGCTGCAGAGCTTCCCTGCTCTGCGAGAAGCAGAGTGGAGAAGCCTGTGTGGTTAGGGGGGAACCTGTAGCTGTGGAGACTGAGGACCGAATTTTGGGTTCTGCATGGAGCTCACCCCGCTATTATTAACTGAAAATCTGTAGTCACGACATTGAAGTTCATTCAGGCTGACATTTCATGGAAGCAAAATTGCAACTGGGAATTAGGTGGGTGGTTTTGGTTTGGTTTTTCCCCCCCCTTTCTTTTTTTACAAAAGCTGTTTTTGAGCTGGTTAAAATATTCTTTTTCTGGTGGATTTTAATATTTCTTTAGCTTTAAAATGCTCACAAGTAAAATTATAAAAAAACCACCACACGGCACCATTCAGAATGCGTATAAAGGCCAAGATACAAGATTTCCTTATTTGCTGTACCATATTCTTCCAATGGTCTTGCAATGAACAGGAAGGTTCAGTTTTACTTGGCCATATTGTGGCTCACTACCGTTGTCTGGTGGCTGTGGAGACAGTAGTCAACTTACATACTATCAAATTAGTTTCTGCAGAATTTAATTAAAGGGGTCTGTCTACACCAGCACTTTTTCTGGGTAGGGTTTAGGAAAACCCTTACCTCACATAAAAATATCTTGGCTGTTGTGTACCTTTATTCCATTTGGAGTGTTCTTTTTATCAAAGCTTCTGCTGCATTGAAAACCTGCATCACGTAGAAGCTCACTGTGGAGTCAGTAACCGTGATGAGAACTTGTTACAGAGACAGAAAATGCTGCCAAAAGTGTCAGTGCTTTTGCAAAACAACCAACTCTTAACAACTAGAAAGTGTCATTCGAAATCCAAAATTTTTGCCCTTCTGCCACTGGTTTGTTTGTTCATTGATTTTTCAGAATATCAGTTTGTTCCTTCAACAACAGCTAAGTTTTTAAAAGGCAGACGTGAAGAAAGCTACCACCGAACTCAAAATCCCTTTTCTTTTCGAAAAATGTGGAGATGAGCGAGCAGCACTTCAGACCCCGTTTGCTTATCGTGCCCCAGCTTTCACTGGGAAGCAGAACCAAGGGCTCTGTGCCTGCAAAAACCCTGACACTGAGCTAGCTACACATTTCCCCTCTCCTGAATTTCCACGCAGAGGGTGTGTGGCCCTCCGGGATCAATCGCCTAAATGTCCAGTACGACAGCAGCCTGGTGCCTCACACATCCAAGTCCTCCAGCTCCCCGCTGGTGGAAACACGTCCCGTACGAAGCAAAAGGAAAATGCAAAGAACAGTTACAGATCTTTGCCGGGTTTCTGATGCTGGAAAGACCCAATCGAAATTTCTCATCCGACTGTCCCAAAGAGAGGAAAAACACTTATCGTAAAGATTCATGATCTGAGAGCCCGATAGGATCTGCCGTTTCCATAGAGCCGGGCCCTAGATTTCCCTTTAATGTAATTAAGCCTGAAGATTTATGAATACAACAGGCCAGAACTTGATCCATGTTCATTTTCAATTACTGCAGTGAAAGGCCTCCATCCAGATGTCTCTATTTACAGCATTCACACAGGCAGGACCGGGGGCCGGGGGGGGTGGGGAGGGACCGCAAATTGTCACACTTGTTAATTCTTCACTGAGGACACTCAGCAGAGGTCTTGGCTTTGACCCCGCGACAAAAGGCAGGGGTCCGCTGGAGCAAGTGCATCAATGATGAGGGGGCTGACCCGCCGACCCGCCGGGGTCACTCCCTCTGCTTTGTAGGTATTTGGGTAATAATGGGGGTTCATTCCTTATTTTTATTTCTGTTACAGTGCCGGGGCATGGAAAGAAAGAGAGGAGCTCTGATGTGAAAGACAAACATACATAATGAGAGGATCAAGCTTCCCCTGGCAACAGTAACCACTATGAAATGCTACAGGGGAAATACACAGTACTTAGTGACCCACATAATCAGGCCTATTTTAGCAGCATTGTTTTATTTTCCTTTTGAAGCCTTTTATTTTATTTTATTTTTTCCCGTGTTCCCAGATCCATACTTCAGTTCGACGAGCGATATTTGGGCGTAGAGTCGTCCCTCTGTTACCGGACCTACCCTGGTGCCCTAGGTGGGCTTTTAATCACGCGTGTGGCGGCTGGTACAATACCAAGCGTTGTACTGTCTATATGTATTTTTATTCCGGTTCCTCAAGGCTCCTGACAGACTCATGCTAGACACTTTTTTTCCCCTTTAAAAATGCTTAAAGAAAAGTAACTGAAGTGTCACTGTAAAAAGAATACTGTACCTTTCAGATATCTACACAGAGCTCAGTGCTTTGTTCGTCTTCGACAAAGCTAGCGAAACACTGTGTGTTCCTAAAAGCGGCAGTTTCTCTCTCATAATGGCATTTCTATTTTCACAGCACGAGGAACAAGGCTGTGACAGCACAATATTGTTTTCACTGAACTATAATTGCACATCATAAATTAAAATATCTTCATTAGAGCAAACCCTTTACAAATTTTCCAAAAGGCTAGATTATTTCTTGAAATAGCAGAAAATGTTCCACTCCATTAGCATTTCAAAGAGATTTATTTCTTTTGCCTTCTGAAGCCGTACCTTTTTGGCTCACAGATAGGTTTAGAGGTTTTAAAGGGATTTGAACAAACTTTGCCAATGTGAAATTATGAGCAAAACCAGAAGCCCAAAGCATCCTCTCCACTTTCAGACAGTGAATAAAAGCTGCACAAATACTGCCCAGGAATGGCTGCTATATAAAACTATTCGGAAAAGAAAAACAAACAGGGGGAATGAACCACTGATGCTATCAAAATGTCAGTTTTTTATAACTTATCAGGATGAAACTCAGAATTTCCTCAAAAAAAAAAAAGAGAGAAGAACCCCAGAAGAGTGGGTGCCACTAATTAGGATAGCCATCTTGTAATCTGTGCAATACAAGGTTGAATCCCGTTCAGTTGGCTTCAGAGATAGAATTTGAATGCGATTTATACTTGGCTGTTGCTCTCACCATGCGGTATATTTTATCATCAGGTTTAAAACCTATTTTAGATTTAGGCTGTCTTGGTTTTTAGCATAGTTATCACCTGGGACTTGCTAAGCCTTGTGGCTCTAGGTTTCAGTGAAACATGTTTCTGTAATGAGGCTCCTTGTTCTCAGAGATGGACTGGGAGAGCAAAGTACAACCATCATTTCAGGGCTTCTACGCAGGGCGCAGAGTTCTCGCCTGTCTTTTTGGATTAGTATCCTCTTGTCATGCTCCTGGTGTCCCACCCCTGCAGTAACTTTGAGAAAACCAAGGAAGGCAGCTACAGGTTATCAGGGAGGACCTGGTGATTCAAAAGGCTGCTTAACAATAAAGAGAAAAAATGAAAAAAAAAATTCAGTAAAAGAAAATTCAAGATTTTTGCTGCTGTTTATGGCTAGGTTGAGAAGATCAGAATCCTCAATAGCAAAACTTGTGTTAAACTGATTCCAAACCATCATAGCAAAAGGGATGGAGGGGTTGGTAAGAAGGTTGAAAAGCATCTTTCTTCTCATTAACAATCCATGGGAAGGATTGGACTGATCCCAACCAGTCTTTCCAGCTATAATTTACAATTTTCTGAAGAAACAACCGTTTTATTTCTACGTAGAAAGACAAGGATTTATTTTATGAACTAAGAAGTGAAGTTGAAGGTATGTGGCTTGATCTTGCTGCACTCATCCATTCAATTCTTCTCTTGAGGTCAGGAGAGAGGATCAGCCCGTGATGGCAATGCTTTCCATAATCTTTAATAACCTCTGATCATGTCTTACAGAGCACCCTGTGCTGGCCTACTGGGAACTGGGCCAATGCAGAGCATTTCAGAAAACCCCACCTGCAATGGCCTGTGATTAACATTGCAAGTGTAGACAAGTTGTTGCAAGTATGCACTTGTAGTTTCCATGCCATCTTGCTCAGTTGTTGCTCGTATTTTGTTTTGTTCTGCATAAGTCATCCTGAATAAACGTTGTGAATTTTTATTTAACGTAAGAACACAAATTCCATGATTTTAGTTATTTCTGATTAAAAAGCATTGACAAAAGATGACAAGAGAAACCTCTAGTTTGAATGAAAATTGTAATATGAACATGCTGGAAAAGAAAGTATATGTATGCTATTTATGAGATTTGTTTTACTAGAGAATACTTTAACTTCACATTATTTAATATCATAATTAAACATGATTATAGCTTGAATACAGTAAGTAAAAAACATTCAAAATTCACCTTTCTTCCCTGAGGGAGAAGAGATTCTTCTCTCTCAAGCAGGGAATGGAGGCAGTGCAGTTCAAGCTTCTCTTTGGTGGAGAAGAGATTTGGAGCCCACAGTGTAGACCACAGCTAGCGAATTGTACAGCATTGTTGAAATAGCCCAGGGGCTACCCTCTCCTCAGGATTCACTTCTGTTAATATTCAAACCGAAGTTTCCTACCAGATTCTCACAGAAGCATGGCCCTGCTGAGGTAGATAGAGATGTGCTGATTTAAATCAGTCATTATTGTTTCTTCTTCTGCAGGTAACAGTGGTCTTGCATCCCAGGACTTCAAAATACATGTTCCACGGTTTGAGATTCAAAAAGTTGTATATTTGTTTATTAGGTACTGAACAAGAAATATCACTGTATTGTAATTGTAAGAAATAAATACTTTGTGGAATCTTATAATCTCCTTTTCATGACATACTGAGACACTTTTGACTTATTTTTATACTATTTAGGTACCTTTTCAAAGGTTCTCTTCGGAAATATATTGCTCTAGTGCACTTGAATTTTAAATGCTGTTGTAGGTAACGTAGCCAGTTTTCTCTAACCCTGAACTTGGTGGATGGGGAGGAGTTTTGCCAAGGCAGGGTTTTCAGGGTCAAACATGCTAAAGCAACAAGGGTTTGAAAAAAGAGCTTGTCGTGTGGGTAAAACTTAGGGGAAGAATAACATTGTGGGAGCTAGCTTGTGAATGCAGTTGTCACGGGTGACAGGCAATATAGCTGACAGGTGTGACATTGCTTCTGGACTTGCATAGTTTTGGTGACTAATGGAGTTGAGGAATTTGGATGCTTGAGGTCCTGGTCTGTCCCTCACATCCAGTTTATCTGTGAGAGGACAGCATCACAAACCCACAAACTCTTCAAAGGGAGAAACCGGTTCCTTTGCCTCCTTTTTCCACAGGGGGAACTGGCATTTGGGGACCTCTGTGGTACTGGTCTGTCTCACCTGTGCCCTGATGGAGGGCTCTGGATTTGACTTTGAGTCTTCAGTGAAGAATTTGGGGTAAAAACAGGAAAGGGAAGGTGTGGCTGAGGTGTGAAAGGAAGACGACTCCTGCAGTGTCTTCTCCTGATCTCTGTATATAAATACAGCTGGTGCCCTCATGAATATTCTTTTCCGCAATAAACCTGGCTACAATGCTCAGGGGTCCCACGTATACCCAGGTTTTATGCATGGGCTTAACCTGGACTTTGTTGGTTGGACAATGGGACCACTCTTGGTACAGATGGGGGTGCGCATATCCTTTGCAGGTTTAGAACCAAAGCTGATGGGTCCATAATTGCACCTCTTCCTTACACAGCTGAATTTGCACTTAGCAAAATGACCTCAGATGATGTAAGCTGCTTTATTAATAAAGACGTAACCCTCCCTTTTCCCTCATGCTCTCTTGAATTCTGCTCCAGGGATGACTGAGTTCATCCTAGATAATCTCAGCAATGAGATCTGGTTGCTTTACTCTTCTTGGAAAGATGGTGTAAAGGCCTGAGAGTGGTGAGAAATTAAGATTTACTGCCGACACCTCTGACAAACGCCAGTACACAGTCTATTTTCCAAGTGCTTCTCTTTCTTTATTAACAACAAACAGTAATGGTATCTTGAACTGGACAATTTTGATCTGTTTTTCTACAAAATGTTAGTTTCATCTTACTGTTATTTATCCTTTAAATAACCAGCCTTTATGCTTGTGATCACATTTATTGGCTTTCATCAGACCTCAAGAGTGTACTTTTCTCCTTTAGTTTATCATTTACAAGATGAGCTCATACCCTTGCTGAAAATGCCTGAGAAAAACCACTTGGCTGCCACTGGCACACTGGGTGGATAATATTCAGTAAGCATTTATTTATTTTTCCCACAGTACCCTGAAGATTTTGAATACTATGTCTTGAGTCACAGCGCAGAAGGTTAAGATATTTGAAGTGCCAGCAAAGCCACCTGTTTTCCTTTCTCAGAGAAATCAGACCGAGTAATCTGCTACACAAGGTATAAATGACTTCCTATCACAGGGAAGGTGAAAGATGCATTATTTTCAGAGGGAGAAGAAAAATCTTAAACTGACCAGAGGCTCAATATTGCAATATTCGGAAAAATATTTTAAAGCTGTTCATATTAAAGAACTCCACTTTAAACAAGGTGAGTGTGAGCTTGATGATCTTACTCATTTACTGATTCAAAGTCTCCTGAAGGCCAAGATGTTTGTGAACCTCTTTAAAATAGCCTCAAATCCAGTGTCAAGGAAACATGAAAAGCATTTTCCTAACTTCTACGCTGAACTGTAGAGTTGTGGAGGACTGATCAGTCTTTCTCTTAAGTATTTTTTTCTGACTTAGATGAGCTGTGCTTGTTTGCTTATTTTTTTCCAAAATGTGGTTTTTATTAAAAACACCTGATATAGTAAGTAGAACCACAAGTACTCCCATTTGCCTTTTGTGCTGTTAATGTAATATAATTGCTGTTGTGAGGATGGTTTCAGCTTGTTGTCTGAATAGGGCCGGGAGTCTGTTGTCATGTTGTTGTGTTATAGATACCAGTGCTCCCTTCAATATTCAGTTGTTTTATGAAAGTAAGAGCTAGAAAATTGAAGTAATTAAAGTTGAAAATCCCCACTGCAACTTCATTTTAACTGAGATGCAGTTGATCACTTGTATTTTGTTTTTCTCCTTGTGGGTTTGATAAATGAGGCACTTGCCACACCAGTTAAAATTTCAAACTGTGTATTTTGCTATGAGGTTTCAGATGAAGTTTATTTGCTGCCTAGGTAACAAATCCAGATGTGGCACTCGTCTGTGTATTTTACTGAATTATGTGGAACAAGCTGAGGACAAACACAGGAGACTGTACTCAGTTAAAGCATATGCTGTGGTATCCCAGTGGGTTACTAAGGAAAACAAATACTGTACTCCTTGTCATTTGGATTTGTCTGGAAGTGAAACCAGAAGCTTGGCATTTAGACATAAGTAACTGCCTGTATGATTTCCATTATCTTTTGCTGACCAAAGATTGTTTTATTTTAGAAAGTTAGGGGGTTTTTTTGCTTATTGATTAAAGCCTCATGACTCTAGTGTTTCAACAGAGGAGAAAATTCAGGCAGAGGGAAGAACAGGATTGATTGCTGCTGCAGAAAACTAACAGTAGTCTGTGTCTTTTTATCTCTCATAACTTTAATCTTGGAACTGGTTTTCTAGTTGTGATTCACTTTAAAATGTATACTTCTGAACTGCAAAGCTCGTCTTGCTGCTGGAATTGATAGTTATTGATAATGATTTTGCACATCTGTCTAGGACAGAGATAGGCCTTCTTGGAAGACCAACTGCATTTTCTAGAGAGTAATTCACCTGGCAAACAAAAGTGCCAATACTTTGCCACTAAAGGGATTACTGAGAAAAAACCCAGGGCCCCACCATAACATATTTAACTTTCTGCTCTGTGCTGTTTAGCAGGGTAATGACCCGAGATGCAATACATAGACATTTAGAAAATACAAAAGGTATTTTATGTATTTAATAAGCTGAGAAATGAAGGTAATATTCACAATACAAATACACTGTATTCCTAATGTGCCTAGAATCATACTGATTTCTGTGGGAGATTTTGCAGTATCACAGCAAATGATCCTCCCATCGCCCAGCCTCTCCTCAAACCAAAATGAGTAAGAGGTCTAAAAGAGGGTGGAATCATCTGTCTTCGTTTTCATGAATGGCTCAACTGCTAAGAACAAATAGGATTTAGCAGCTAAGGTGTTTTTTGTGGTGACTGTGGTCTCAGGCTCCCTCTCTGGGCTGAGACTGCCGCTGCTCCAAGCCTCTCTACCTCTGCACTGGCTTTAGAAGCAGAGTTGAGCCTTTCATGCTTCAGAAAGCAGACTGGTGGAATTGGAGAAGGAGAGAGAATGAGCTTGATTTTGAGCAATGAGCTGGGAGCAGTCCTGGCTCCACTGAAGTCAATGAGAGTTTTGCCATGGCCTTGGATAAGGTCAGGATTTTGTGTGATGGGGGGGATCTATCAGCAAGGCCATGGATGCCATCCCATGCTGGATCTGAAGGAAGGTGCTGACAAGTTTCCTATGAGGGAAATGTTCAACAGAAGGTAGTTTGCTGGGCAGGAATGAGACATAGAAATACTCAGTCATGAGGGACCACAACTGAAGAGGTTGGAAATAGTTTAAAAAAACCCCAACCCACCACTCAAGTTGCGTCTTCTCAGACAATAACAGAAATGTTGGCTCCTAATGTCTAAAGTTCTTGCACTGCAAAATGAATTCTGAAGGTTGAACAACTCCATTTTACCTTATCGTCACTAAAAGGATAACTAAATTTGGGAGGCAATCTCATTAATATTGATGGAAGTGCTTTAAACTCATTAGGAGGGTGGCAGTGTAATAATAGATGTTTTGAAATCTTTGGAATTACACAGACTTTTCCCTTGGACACTTCAGGTCAAATCCTGTCTATTCTGTGCACTTTGATAATCGCAGAGACTGTAGCACACATTTGCTGTGACCAGAGTAAACCAAAGGAGGATCCTGAGAGTGTTGTCTCAGCCTCTTCTATAGTTTTGCTTGTTGTTGTTGTGTTGGTGGTTTAAATGTGGATTTGTACATTTATGATGATAGCTCTTTTATAATTGTTCTGAGAAATATTGAGAATACATTCTATATTCAACATGGATCTGTATCCTGAATTATCTTGCATTTTTAAAGGCAGTTGTTTGACTTAGCAGTGGTGTGTTTGAGAGGTTCCATAAGGTAATATTAAATTTTTAAAAAGTGCACATCTGTCAGCTCTTGACAGCAATGAATCTTAAGTAGGTTTGCAAGTTATTTATGGGTATCAAAGTGATGTTCCTATTGTAGATCAAGAGCCATAGCGTGCTTCCCCTCTCTCCTGCCTTCCCCCTTGCAGTGCTGTAAATCTAACTTCTGCCCATCCTATTGTTCGAAGAAAAGCAGCCATATTGTGCTGATTGCTATTAAATTAAAGCAGAAAGGGAGGGAAACAAATGCGGAAGCCAATCTTACCAGCAGGGATACCACTATCTTTTATTTTGCCTTTTGGGGGTCACAAAGTCATGGCAGGCAGCTGACCTCTGATAACCTTTTCAGTGCCACAGCATGCAGTTTCTTTCGGAAGAACTTAATTAAACACAACTGAAGTTCCCGGCTAACATTTGTTCCTGAAAAGAGTCGTCTTTGATTGGTGTTTTCTACTGAGGGGACAACAGAGATGCTGCTTTTGTTCCGAGGAGAAAAGTTAGCATATGTTAGCTAAGGATTTGTGGTTTCCTATAGTGGTGCTGGGTCTTTCTGAAGATTCACTGGGGTTCTCAGCTAGCGCTGGAGCACCACAGCAGTGAAGGAAAAGCACACCAAACAAGCTTAAAACATGTTTTAAATGAGGCTACTCCAACTTATTGAGGGTTATGTGTAGTTTGGTCTAAGGGAAATAAAATTATATTCTCCCTATAGAGTTGGTGATGTACCTGTGGTGGTCTGTGTCTTTGATATGAGCCATGCAGTACGGAACATGTATCCACTAAAGCTTGACTGTGAGCCCCAACAAGATTAATTGCAGCAAAATGAGAGTTATTTAGTTCTTCTCTTGTGGGAACGTGCTTGCAAAATGGGAGAGTATAAACAGTTTTTATGGTATATGATATAAATCGAGAACACTGAATTTAGACAGCACTGCCAGGTGAAGTGTGTGTTGTCACGAGTAAAGCTTTTTAATTGCAGAAATATCTGGATATGTCACCTTCTGTCTGCTTTTTTTGGTTTGATCATACTGGCATTTTGTACATGGAAGCAGTGGCAGAACATGTGACTACAGGGAAAGGCTGTTAATGATCCTGGAAATGGAGCTGGGTTCTGTACTTGGTGTTTGCTGAATCTCTTTGAAACAGGAAACATTACTGACAGGTCTCTTGGTCTAATTCAGTATATGTAAGCATCTGTGTGAGTCTTTGATGGAGATAAACTTAAAATATTAGCTTTACTGCACTAGCAATAGGCAGAGGGAAGGCCTTTCCTTTTCTCGGTGGCACGGACTGGGAGTTGGCAGCACTTAGGTCACAGGTTTGGGCTGGGAAGATGGTCCAGCTCTCTGACAGGAGGAGTGACGTCCCGAGAGAGGGGCAGCTCTCATCAGCTGCTACCTGCTGCCATAGCACATGGAGTTCTCAGTTTGCAATGTCTCACTTTGTTTCCTGGGTCGAACCGCGCGGCCTCTCTGGCAGCTGAGGTCCTGCTCTGCTGGAGGTCCTTTCTCAGTGGGATAGGAGCTCCCTGTGAGCTCTCGGGGCAGACAGGAGCAGAGGAGCAGCTCCTGCACTTGTGGGGTGTCCTGGGTGTTGCTGTGGGAGGTGAAGTGGCACCGCTTCATCGAGAGTGGTGGGACGGGATGTGGGGAGAGAATGGGGAAAGGAATACAATATACCACAGGAGACCCTTTCTCCTTTGCTAAAGAGAGGCCTGCCTTAGCAAATCCCAGCTAAGCAAAGATTTTCCCATTATTTGCTCTCCAGCGGCCTCTTTCCTCCTTTTGCCCCTGATCTTTGATACTGTTTGTCTTAATCTTGCAAAAGAGATGCATGGACGATGTTTGCTGAGGCTGGGTCGCCTTCCTCGGAGTTAGTGCATCTCCGTGCAGGCAAAGGGTATGGAAAGCATCTGTTTTCGGGGCTGGGGCCGCACTGAGCAGAAATGATGCAGTCAAAACTGCCTGGAAAGATCAGGTTACCAACTCATTAGAGGGAATGTGTCCTGGTAACTGTAAAATGAGCTTCCATATTCCCTCATTTCTAGCATCTAATTTGCTAGGTGGTTTCGTTTATTAGCATACATTGAAGTGTGTGGGCACTTGAATGGCTCTTTCTTTATGAAACAAAAACATTAACCCTCTAGTACACCACCTGTTTGCACTTCATTGTCAACTGTGAGGGGTTATTTTATTGGCTTCATTGTTTCACTTTTCATTAACTTTTTTCTTTATTAACATGCAGGCTGCAATCCGATTTCTTTTTGCTAGAAATGGACTTTGTTTGTCATTAATACCATACTTCTGGCTGTATTTCTTTATTTAAAAGAAATAAAGGTTTTCTTTTATATCTAGTCTTTATATCTACCCTTGGTCTGTGTCTCTGTCCTAGTGGCTTTCCAAATGTACTTGATTTAGCTTTTCAATATGTAATTAATGCCAAACAAGTTAATTGCTTTACAAGTGTCCAAAATTCCCTCGTTTCATTTCTATTCATTTATCAACCTTCATTATACAGCCACTGTTCCACATAAACACAAATGATTGTTAATGAATGCCTAATGTCGTATTCATTAGAAAATCAGGTTAATGGCTAGTAATGAATATCCGAGCTACTTGTTACTTTCAAGTATGTTTTTTTTTCCATGTTGATTACAATACTTCTTTAATCGACAAAGAAATCATACCTGTGTGTTAGACCAACTCAAACATGATGAGGTCAAACCTTTGCAAAAACCCACAACCATTGCCATATTGCAGGTGCTTTCTCTTTAGGTGGAATGCTAAAGATATTTGACAAAGACAGACAACCTGTAACTGTTAGTTTATCCTCAGTTTATGATTAATCTACTTAGGGGACTACTCACGTTCTTATGTTCTGTTTTAGGCTAGTCAAGGTGACAAAGATCATTCCTAGATGCCTTTCTTCAGTCATAAGAGATTATGCAGGATTAATATCTGTAGCTAGTCCATACTGAGACATATAGTAATTCTAATGAATAGCATATATCTCATTGTGGGAGTGTGTGGTGCAAACTCTAATGCTTTCCACCTAGTTTTGGAAGCCGCTAAGATTCAAGATAGGTGAGCATTCAAACTGAAAGCAGTTTTATACTAACTAAACTTTGACGAGATAGTACTATTTCAAATGCTTCTATATATCCATGTGCTGTTACAGATCAATGGGAATGAGCACGTCTTATGTATTTAGACCACAGATCCCTAGCTGCTGTATATTGTTTCACCCTGTGAGGATGATCTGCCCCTATGAACTTCTAAAGCAGCATTGGAAGAATGTATCTGTATGGTTAAAAATGCTGGTCCAATAGCTGTTTCTGTGTGGAGGTTTTCTAAGAAGTGATCTGCTTTAGGGTAGTTTTGGGTGTGGAAAAGCAGTTCTGCGCTGAATGTTGGATAGGAGCTGAGACCTTCAGAAAATACGCTTTGAGAAAGACCTTCTTTGAATCACAGGTAAAAGTAGGTCCTGACTTTTTCTGTAGTCTAAAGTTCACTTAATTTATCCCAGAGCAGATATGAGACTCTGCCCTGACCAATTGCTTTCTAGCTAAGAACATTCTTTTGCCTCTTACCAGAGGTAGCACATTTTAGCTTCCGGTCTGTATAACTGTTGTACATTATGTTAATTCATTAGCATAGTTGGTATCTCCTGCCCCAGTTGTGGCTGCATTTCAATGAGTGAAGCAATTCTTCGATGTTGGCTATGGTGAAAAGTTTTAAAATGTTGTGTTTTGATTTACAAGGGTTCAGTATTCCTGATCATGCTAGATTATTCAAATACAAATGTGTCTATGTGCATGCATGTGTAGTGTATTTTCACAGATATTTAGAGATAAGTAATATTGAATAATATTTCATGTCTTTCTTTATAAGGCTCTGCCTGCCAAAAAGATTTGGCTATTTGAAGTTATATGTCCATAATAACTAGGCTATATTTCATATTTTGTTTTATAAAGTGTTGGCTAGTCTTTGTTTGCTATCGCTTCTGCCATGGTAACACGAAGGCCTGGAGATCCTAGGAGCATTTGAGGTGGAGCTATAGCTCTTCTGAGGGCTCAGGAAGCAAAATATCTTGTATTGTTTGCATTGATATCCATCAACAGCCTTCCTGTTTTGCCTTATTAGACCTTTAAGGGACTTCACAAACATATTGAACAATAATGGTGATGAACATGGTCCTGCTGGACACCCTAAGCACAATGGCTCTTTACAGCTATAAAGAAATTATTCCTTATTGGTAACTAAACCTTGAAAGAACACATTCGCCCTAATTATAAATGGTGTGAAAAAGAGTCCCCAGAGTGACTGTGCAGACTGCTGTTTGTCAGACATCGCAGATAATTTTTTTAAAAAAGAAACACAATACAGTTAAAATGTAATTGAGTCTTTATAATGTTCCTGTCAAACAAATTACAATGTGAAATAAGATGAGCAAATTTATGCAATGAAAGACAGTAAATGGTATTTATTACATAATGAAAGTATTTAAGTGGCATTGCTGCATCAGAGGGCATTATCTGCTCTCAGTTAATGTTGGTAGCTTGGTAGTAACCATGGTCAGGATTAGGGCCCTGTATCAGTGTAACAGCTAGGTGTGCGTTACCTATGTTGTTTGATCTCTGGGAGCAGCACTTAACAGTGCTTGCGGTCAGAATAATTCCCAAGGGTAGATCTCATATGTTGAAAGTCAAGTATGTGCTGTGGTATTTTTCTGAATCATTTCTACTGACATCCCAGATTTCATCAGCCCCCCTCTCTGTCTGCTCGGCATTTTGCACGACTGAACTTCAACGAATGTCCAAAAATGTGGGCATGTGCTGGGGTTGCTCAATAGGCAAAGACAGCTGAAATGGCTGCTAGACAACAGAAGAGCATTGTGGTGTCTCCAGGCAAGTCCTTTGCGGACTTTGGAACATACGTATGATGGGTTCCTGGGTCTGGCCTGGAAAGGTGACGAATTAATACCAATATAGGGCTTTAACCTACTATGAGAATAATAGTGAGTTAAGTCCCAGGTATCTGATTTTACTTACTTGTGATTATTTTGAGCAAGTCAAGAGTATCAGCCAATATATGATGGAGAAATCTCATGCTTTGTCTTTCTGTTGGACTTGGGGAGTCGAAATTGCTGTTCAGGCAGTCTGGTTTTTAATGGTGTCTAGCCCTGGATGATTTAATTTCTAGTAAATTATCAGCTGAGTATTTGATTTCAGAAACTGTTTACTAGTGTGACATGGACAGAGCTGAGAAGCCGATTGAGGAAACCTAATTATGACAGATCACCCTGCCATACTGTAAACCTGCATTAGGCAAGACTGAAATATGAGATAAAACTTCTGTTATGCCACCTGAGAGTATCCTTAGATCTGTTATACCTTTGAAATCTCTTTCTGAAATCTGTTCTAGAAGCTATGTGCTCAGCCTGCAAAAACAGAATAAATAAAACCGCAAGTAATTTTTAAATACATTACAGGCTGTCCCTTATTACACAGCCTGTGCGAGTGGAGCTTCATGGGTTGGAGATGTTTACTGTTGCTCTGTACGTACAGTCTCACAACCGCTGTGTTGCCTTCAGTGAGGCTTTGTTTGCTCTGCTCTACTGGCACCAGTCCTCCATTCACAGAGGGCTGTTTGGCTCTTCAGTGCTCTTCACTGACCACTATCCTGCACACAAATAGGGATGGCTTGTATTTTTGACCCTCTCATTCTGCTGCAAGGAAGAGAAAGGCCCCTGGTAGCAAAAACGTGTAACCTGCAGACCGTAGACATCAGACATGCTTGGTAGCTCAGAGGTATTGCTGGCAGTGGGGAAGGATTGGTGGGGCAGGTAAGGATGACATACCAGGGCAGGTAGAAGTCCTGGACCGAGGGACGGAGCTTGGCACGTAGCATGGGGAACTCAGGGAATAGCACAGCTCGTGTCTGCCAGACGAACCAGGCCTACAAGCTGACAGCAAGCAAACATCCAACAGGAAACACCATCCCAGACCTCCCTTTTCCATCCACAAAGTTAAGCAATTTTTAAGTCTTTTTAATAAATGTTATTGCCGCATCAGTAGTATACAGCATGTCCAAAATTCCCATCATAACTGTGGGAGATGTCTTTCATTATTTTCTGTGTATACTTAATTTCTCATGTGGTTTTTAGGAATTTCTGTTTTGATCAGGCTTGGAGCTAGTATTCTCGTGCTGTTGGATAGCTCTTGATCTTCTGACTGATTAAATAACCCTTTTTCCACACACAAGGATTATAAGGCAACACAAAACAACAACAAATAAAACCTCGCTTGGTGTAATCTTTAGTACTATTTCTAGTACTATCACCTTTTGCATTTAATGTGCTATTCAGATGACTCTGTGAAGAATATTGTAGGAACACATAGATGTTGAAGCATTGATTTTATTATTCATCTGCTGTGTAATAATCAAAATCAGCTTTATAGGTGCAATTTTCTCTTCACTAGAGGTACAAAGCAGAAAAATTACAAGAATAATTTCATCTTTCTCTTTCAAATAAAAATAAATAGATGAGTTCATCAAGGAAATTGCTGACCTGTTATATTTTTTCTTTCATTTGCTAATGATACCCTTTTTCAGTGAATGAAGCTTGAGCCTGGTGATTTTTCCTGCAATGTGTACATGTATATCTGGTAAATTAATGTCAGTGTGCTGGGGAAGATGGTAGCCATAGGCCAGGGCTTTTCGTTGCCATGGATCCATTGCAGACCTCTCTGATTGTAGCTTGTTAGGGCTTTGTTTAAACAAGTAGGAACTGGGGGGAAAAAAAAGGTTTTCAGCTATTTCTGTCATTTACATTTTAAATGTTCTAATTGTCCTAATTTCCTTCCTATTTACGATGAATGGTTGGAGGAGTAAGCCTTCAGTGGTGACCACTACACTCTTCAAACTCAGGCCACACACTCTGTCCATGTTTTTTTCCTTGTGCTATTCTGGCATGGAAGGATTTAGCCTGCCTCGGTCTGCCTATGGGAGACGACATGCTGTACCTTAGATGCATACATACTTGTCACCTACAAAACAGCGTGTGAGAACCGACAGGGCTGATTTGAGCATTAGTTTTAGAAAATAGTGCTCGATTCCACTGTGCTATCTGACTTGGTCAACTGTGGCACTGGCTTGAATTCACCAGAGTATTTTAAATAGAGAAATACACCCTCTAATATTTTCCACTGCTGTTTGTATTGCGAGCAGGTTTATGCTGAACGCAGCTTGCTGTGTGTGAAGGCCAGCGACCTGCTCTGACCATGGCAGTGGGCACCAGCCTGTGCTGCAGCCGCTGCTCTTGTGCCAGTATGGGGGCCAGTCATGGTGACAAAGTGTCAGTGGGCATTTGACCTTGTACGGACAGTAATAAAACGCCTGTGTCTGAATGTGTCTCCCAGCGTGGCCTTCCCATGGTGTCCACAGTGAAAGATGGGAAATGTGTGAAATTCTGCAAGGATCTGAAGGATCAGGTATTTGGTACAGTATTGCTGGTCTGAACTCCACCTTCAGCAGAGAACCTGTCTTATCTCTGTGTCCATGTCAGCTATATCTGTGCAGAAGCGGTTCCCAGCTCTTTCTACAGACCTTCTCCTGTGTGAATAGAGAATTACTGTGTATCAGAAGAGCTGCTAGACCTTGTTTTCATTACAGTTAAAGTCCTTTTTACCCTACTAAACGAAGAAAATTTAAGGTGACTTCAAGTGATGTACATCCAATTTACTGTTGCTTTAGAATCCTTTTTTAGTAATCAAATGGGTGTATTTGCTTTAATGTAGATGAATCCAGCTTGCTTCTAAATTTGAGAGTGGTATTTTACCCTCAGGGTAAGTATTGTGACTTTGCTGTGGCTGGAGACATTTAAGGTTGTTACACTTAGAAGCAATATTTAGTAATGATGCCAAGATAAGATTGAGAATTATTATCCACTGATTATGCATAATGATATAATTAATAATTATTTGTTGACTGGCTTTTATTTATTCAAGTCTGTGTGAACTGGGAAGTGAGACCCAATCTCTTTCTCCTTTCCTTTGTTCAGCTGTAACATGCAGCTCACTCAGTGACAACATCTAACCTTTTTAAGGTTGCGTGTAACCCAAAAGACACAAGCTGGCCACAGAAGGTGGTCCAATGAAGCGTCCCAGTGCTGTAGAGGGAAGAGGCAGGATTAGGGCAGTTACCCCATCTTCCTCCTCTTTTCTCATGACAATCCCAAACTGTTTCTTCAGCCATGAAGTCTTTAAGGCAGAGGCAGTCAGCAAATAAAGCTGGTGGAGCAGCTGATGAAACATCACAAAAGATGCTATTCCACTACCTTTTGGAAACATCATTGTTAATGTTACTTGTGATGGTGCTGAGGCAGTAGCTGTTCCTGGCCTCTTGGCTCTGGTGTTCCTTCAGCTTCGACACAGACCTTTCTCCCTGCCTGTGTTGTCTATTTAGGCTGTGAGGGGTTTGGTTCAGGATCTGTCACTTGTTTTCTGTGCAATGTTGTGCATCTTGGTTCTTCTTGGCCCTCAAGTTGTACAGTTATAAAAATCGTAGTCACAAAGATGACAGTTTGTTTGGGTGGGAGAGGCAAGGAGATGGGCTGATAAGCTTTAGCTAAGGAATTATCTAGTCAACATTTGCCTATATGAATCCAAATAACCATTCCGGTGGGCTCACGCTTTTGTTTGGCCAACGTATGGAAGATTCCCCACCTGCCTTTCTGTCCCCATACATTTTTTCCTCTGCAGTACAAACAATCCAAGTGTTTGTGCCAGCTTCTTCACATTGCATTTTCCTCTGCTGTAAACGGCTCTTAAAGCAAGATGATTTTCCTCTGGTCAAGCAGCTGTGGAGGCACACAGAAGTAAAGTCCATAGTCCTGCAGCCTCGAGGTGTGCAGAATGCTGCTAGGGTCAGCAGTGGGTGTGTGCAGAGGTCTGCAGGGCTACCCTGGTAATTTAAGTTCTGGCTCTCTAACAGCACCTAGAACAAAATAATTCCTCGCTGGCCGAGTTATGCAGGAGCTTGCAGGCTTTCAGTGTATTTCTCCATAACGCAGCAGCTCGGGAATGTCACTCCAACCGACTGCAGAGCTGCGGGGAGGCTGCTGGTCGCCGATGGGCAAAACCTGCAGATTTTGGTGCAAATTCTGACCCTGGAAAGGGAAGAGGGGAGGCAGGCAGTGCTGGTGTGCCTATGGCAATATAGATACACCGGTAATACCCTCTAGTGGAGACAGGAGGTCTGCCAGCAAAAGAAGGTCCTTTACCAGCAAATTTAAACGCCAATTCGAACATCTTCAGGACAGCTTTATCAAATAACTGTATGGCTGCTGTAGGTTTGTGTATGGGAAAAATTTTACTAGCACATTTGTGCTAGTTAGAGAATGTGATTTTATATTTCTGAGGGTCCTGGCCACTGTTGTTAGGCAGGCAGAGCTGTGTATCATAGACCAATCTTTTGCTACATCATTCTTAGTGTTATACATTTACATGGGGCTAAAGCATTGTATTTCTAATTAGGTAATTTACACTCTGTATTGCATAACTACACAATAGAGATGCTGTTAGCACTTTTTTGTTAACTTGTGTTTTCCTGATGACTACAGGTAGCAGAGGTGAGAATTTGTTGTGTGCTATTTCTCACTGCTATTACTCCTCCGCTTCTCTGCAAACTCCATGGGAACACTGAAATTTCTGCTGGTGACACAGAAAGACAAATATGAGAATTTGGCTGAATAAATAAGTAAATAAGTGAACAACACCATAACTTTTTTTTTCTTCTCCAAGTCATTTGAATGTGGAAAGTTGCATGGTATTTTGTCAGGATTTATAGCAATGTTATACTGGGATGATTGGATATTTTTCAGTAATTATTAGGCTGACATATCATCTACTTCTGTTATAAACCACCTTGATTTTAGTAGGAACAGAACTAAGACATGTTGCTGTTCTCCGATGTCTCTGTTTTGTTACGAGATAGTATCAGTGTCATGGAGGATCCTCAAGAAAGGGCCAATATACATGAACCAAAAAATCTCTAGTCTCTGCCTTGAATAATTTATCGCTTAAGTAAAGGTTATTACTTCAAATTGGAACATGTTATGCTGGAGGAAAAAAATCTCTTAGAGATCTATGCCATTTTGCTTCTTGAGCAGTTTTACAAGTTACCTTTCACTCACCAAAGCTATGTGAGAAATTGTTTTTTTAATAATCAAGTAGACAGAATTTTAATATATTTTTCCAGACTTTTATCACTGTTGCAGATAGAGAAGCATTTCAACATAAAATATCCCAGCTAGTAGATTGTTTTTTTAAAAAAATAATGGAAATTAAACTGCTGTAGGTATTGCAGAATCAAAAATAATAGGAAAAGAGCAATGCTGATCCTTTAGTATCAATACTTAATATATCAATGCCTATACTGTAATTAGCATTTTGATTTGTTTACCCAGTTAAGTGAGAAAGGTTTCCATGACTTTGGATGTCTTTTGTAGGCAAGGCCAACCTTTACTTCTGCTTGTATCATTTTGTTTTGCGCACAACCGGAAGAGATATGAAGCACGACCTGGTTGTCCACACCCTAAGGTAGTTCAGTGGTCTAGAAGTTTGCTTTCCAAGGTGCAAATACCCACAAAATTGCTGGTGTAATGTTGCTGACCTCTGAGGAGTGACTCTAGATTTACACCTCTGTAAACAACAAGGTTCATGAGGCCTGTTTTGTTGCCTGCTTAAATTCTGATGAGCTCAGCTTTTTACATTGGGTTTTAGTCAAGCTCAGATAGGGTGGCATTTAAAAAAAATGCTTAGTGTTGGCATAATGCCGCTTTCTTTGAAATTAAGTGGAAGTTTTGAAAATCCCTTCAGCGCTGTCTGATTGCTGAAGCCAACATGATTAATTATGCATAAGTGCATTGGCACACTAGGTACAGCATCTTAAATTTGTGTGAATGCAACATAAAATCAGGAGCCCAGGTTACTTTCTGAGCAGCGAGGCAGCTACGTTGGGTTAAGACGTATCGATTAAGACACGCTGCTGAATGAGACAACGGCACGTTGCTGGAGCGGCGCCGGAGTGACGAGCTCACGGATGGCTTGTTTACTCTCTATGGAAAGCTTCTCCTCAAGGGAAAATCACACCTCTAAAGATTAAATGGTATGAAATTGCAGTTTAGGATAGTGTGAGGCTGTTATATATTATATGGTGTGAGGTGGATAGATAGCGGGGAGCAAGAGGCGCAGCGGCAGAACTGCATAATCTTCCCTCCACGTACAAGCAACTTAAATTCACCTACCAGGCAGGTCCTCTGAGGCACTCCCATTGCCATTTGTGCTCTGGAGGTAATTATTTCGGCTGTGATCTGAAAGGCAGCCAGCCTGCTAGCGGTTCACATGTTTTTATCACAGATTTCTGGAGTTTAGTTTTTCACTGTTTTTATTAATAACTATAGGATAAACCCCAGATTCTTGAAATTAAAGGATGTTGGCAAATAGCAGTAAAACATTTGCCTATTTTTCGTATTTTGAAAGGGACTCCTTTTTCCCCTGAATCTGTGTAACTCGTCAATCTCAGACAAAGTACAGAGAAATTAATCTGTGGTGACTTAAAATTATTTCTTTAAAAAAGCTGTTAGAAAATTAAATGGTGAGTAGAAGATGAAGGGAAACGCAGCTTTTACTGGAGCAGCTCTGTTATTTGCCCTGAATCCCCATGTCTTTGAATAGAGCAGTCGTGGCCATGATCTAAATGGATGGAGGGAAATGCGGGACCATCCTTCTCCTGTGGGCAGCACATTGCCCCGGTTTCCCCATCCCACTCCGGAGAGATGCTGGAGCTGGATCATGGCTGCTGCCTCAGGGAGCTCATGGTGCAGGACCAAGCATGGGAGGGGAGTGCCAGGAGGCAAGGAGATGGGGGAGGCAGCGCTTATCACACTACAGTTACTGTAGCAAAAATTGTGAAATATCTGCAATACATGAGTTGGACCAAGACACAAAAATAGCCCGCAATCTCCCTCTTTGTATATGAAATCCTAAAGGAGTAGTAAACCATATTTTGTATGATGCCAGCTGTACAGAAAAAAATGCGGTAAGTTCTCCTGGTGTTTTTCTTTCTCTGTATACAAAGGTATGTTTTCTCTTACAAGAACAGTCTAAATATCCCATTAATGCCTTATGTGTAATATTAGCAAAACCCCTTTCAAGATAGATTACAGTATTTTGATTCGTTACTCATCAGTATGTATAATTATCGTTTAACAATGTTATGAAGGACTGATGAAGGGAAGCAGGTGTTTAAACATGCGGTACCAGTAGTTTGACACAGCATTTAATTCTCTTTATTTGCGCTTTTTAAAGACATCTATTCAAGGAGGGAAAACAATGAGGCACTATATAGTCATGAGTGTTTGTAAGAGAAAGAAAAGAGATGTTTAGTCAATTTTTGGAGCAAGTATTTTTTAATTAATAAAGGTGAGATTTTTAATGGTAGTATAACATTATCTGAAGTTAGTGAAGGTAATGAAGTGTGTTACAATTCTGGATAGTGAGAAGTTGATATCCTTAGATGGGCTGTAGACGCATAAAATGTTTCTGGGTATCAGGGTAATGAAAAGTACGGCTTGGTTCTGAAAAGCCAAGTATGATTTCAGAAGTCCACCCACTGGAGGCTGCCGCTGCCAGGAGGTGGGTACCAGGGCCGTGAGGAGAGCCAGCGTGGCCCCGTGGGTGATGCCCACCTTCCCTGCCCCATGCTGGCCTTAGCTGTGTCCATTACCTCCAAGGGGGTTAGCATCCCTGCTGGAGAACTCCTAGGGGAAAGAGCCACCTCTCCAGATTTTTATGTGTCAAAAGTCGGGATCTTCAGGACCAGAGAGTACTGTGAACTTCTGCCCAAGGAAACTCCCATTTACCTCCAGGCAATGCTTTCTGGGAAGAGGTGCTTGAAAAGCTCCATGGCGATGAGCTAACCTTTACCAGTAGCAGTGGTCTCCTTGTTTGTCTTCTCATAATTATTATTATTTAGCTACCAAATTTTAATTAATATAGGTTAATAAAGCCTTTAAAAAAATATCTGTATTTGGGTTAAAAAGATGTACTTTTTTTTTTCTCTTAGCAGATTTTTCTCTGGTGTCCAAAATAAGCCGAAATGAACTATTTTGCCTTCCGAAGCAGCAGTTTTTGTATGGAGGTCTAGCAGGCACTCGTGTAGCCAGAGTAGGCTGTTTGAAACGGTTCCATAATGCAGCAGTGCCAGCGCTGAGCTTCCTTTGAACAGCAACGTAACACACCTGGCTGTTGCTTCTTTGTCTGTGGCAGACAGGCTGAAGTCTTATGAGGTGATTCAGAACATCTATATTTAGGGTTCTTTGCTCTGTTTTGTTGTGGAAGACCAGTTTCAACAGTCTGAGTCAGGCTGGGTGAGTGTGGTATTAATGCTGCAGCCTGACAGTTCCTCCAGGTGAGACTTTCCTACCTGTTGATGGAGGATAGATAGGTACCTCCAAAGAGAGGGCAGTTCAGCCAAGTCTCCCAGTACTTTTGCTACTCTGGTGGCTTTGTATCCCTTTTTTATCACTCTCCAGCTAATATTCAGCTGGTTCTGTCGTGCTTCACTTGCTCTGTTCTGAAGAACCGCCTATGGTGACAAACCCGATGTTTGCTCTTCTGAGGGGCAAGGCAAAAGGATTTTTGCATTAGCAATTGTGCTATTGCCATCGTGACTTGCTTTAAAGGTGCCAAATCTATGCCCTGCCTTATGGTGAAAGTCACTGTAAGTAATCCTAATGATCCCTATCAGCCATAAAATGCACATACGAAAAATAAACATAAGATGGTGTTTCATGATTACACCTGTGTTTCTCTTTGCCTGATAGTTTTGTTTTCCCTGCATGGTATTCTATTATTCATGAAAATGGTATCTTTTTAAAGTGATTTACTTTATGGGCAACCTTAGTATTTCTTTTCCTCTATTTACTTTGTCTCCTAATTGCTATTACATGTCATTAACAGGGAGGCTAGAATTATTGCACCTGCTGGGCCAAATAGCTGAGATTTTTCTTCCATTTCTCATTGATCACCATGTTCGAATTAGTTCCCAGCGTGCTCGACAGGTATAGAAATCTTCCATCTTGCTTCTGCTTTGCTTTCATTAGGCAAATTTATTTATTATTTCAAGGGTAATCCTTACAGTGAACCGAATTGCAACTTTGAGCCGGTGTGACTGTATATACTGAATCAGGCCCTGGGCAGAGCCAGTTCAGGGACCCAGTGTCAGCTCTCACCGTTTGTTTTGGAGACACATCTCTCCTACCGTTTAGCGTGAGAGGCAACTTGAGCAAGGTGTTATTCTGCTCAGCAATCAGTCCCTTCCACTTTGGATGAGTTCAGTGCGCGTCCCTTAAGGACGAGGCTGTAAGGCTGTAGTTTTCTTTGGGATAGGGTCTCCCCCCGGTCTGCCCCTGTAAGAAGTACGAGGAAGTAAATATAACAGCGTAGGCTGTCTGTGTTTTATAAATGTTCTCTAGCTGCTAAGGACTTTTCCTTCTTAACGTGGGTGTCAAATGTTTTAGTCGGGGAACTTCTTTGCTTCACACATGCGGTTGGCTCGCTTTTCGGCTCTAGCCTACATTGTGCCCAGCCAAGATTTCAGCTACTATAAAGCACTATATGGAATTTGCATGCAGAGGCGGCTGTGTAAATGCTGACTCCTTTAAAGACCGTATTTGAGTTAAGGAAGGGGTTTGGGGATAAATACAGGTGGTCAGTGCTGACTTTGTCCAGGGACCTACCCACTGGCTCACCGGATGGCTGGTGCATGGGGCTTGGCAGATCTCTGCTACCATTTTGCTGAATTGCCTTCCGTTTTTCATGGCAATTTGAAGACTTAAAGAACGTATTCCTACAGACCTCAGCGTTGGTAGCTGGCCTGTTATTTTGGGTGCAGAGATCACTCCCGGTGCTCCTGGGCTTGCGCTCAGCAGAGGGGCATTTTGGGGGAGCAGCTGCTGCAATGTTGAGCATGCAAGTCAGGTCCCCGTTCTGAATCCTCTGCCAGAGATATCACTCTCTTGGTTTATGCTATAGGGAGTTTAGGAAGCTGAGCCTCCTTATTTAGGCAGCTAAATATGCACCCTGCTGCTTAATTTCCCAAGGTTTCTGTCACGGACAGACCCCTGCTACATGCACGTTGTGGGGTCCCAGCAGTGATGGTGAGGCTTCCAGCTCCCTCCCTCGGGTGCCCTGCTGCCGGCACTGCCTCTGCGCGCCGCGCTGCCTGCTCCTCCTGGCCAAGGGGCTCTTCCTTCCCCCCGGTATCTTCCAGCCTGTTGAAGAGGTTGCGTGTGAGTTCAGCTCCTTCCTTCAGATGACATCCACTACGTTGTACACTGAGAAGTTATCAGGGCGCAGAGCTCGTTTGACGCATCCTGACAATGACGCGATACCCAGAAAAGCTCCAGCTTTTGTGATGAAGTGTTACCATTTTGTCAGAGGGCTTCAACACTTAAAAGTTAACCGGGCTGACTTTAGGGGGAGCAGAGGGCTTTGGGCACCCCCACAGATGCTCAGCCCAAAGGGCAGATCCTGCAGCGATGGGCTCGATGTGATTTTAATATGGCTTTTGTGTCTTCATGAAAAAAAAAAAGAAGTCACTTCTGGTGTCAGTTGCATGAGAGTTGATGTTTAACTTTTTGGCCTTTAAGAAATTATAATTTGACATTAAGTTTAACTTTCCTGGCTAATGAAATCATCATGATGGAACAGCCCAAGTAAATAATAAATACAATAACTCTTCTTTGCCTGTTGTGTGCTTTTACTATTCATAATTTTTAGGACCATAGATATTAGCTACACTTACGTAAGACTTAACGAACAGTAATTATCTTTTGGCTAAAGAAAAAGCCCAAACGAATGCTAAGCTGCATTATCGCTTGGCTTCTGACATGAGCTGATAATCAGATTTTCTTGCTTAAATCCATGGTGCTTGAACAATGCTACCCACTGTCTGTCGTTCCCGATATTACCCTTAATTAGAAAGAACAGAAACACAAATCTGAATTATTTCAAAATCTGGTTTCCATGGTCAGTGGTTGGAAGGGCTTAACTTTATTACAAATAAACCTGGCTTTATTTACTAATGAAATCTGAAATGCTAGGCCTGTAATAGTAGATAGTCTAATAGTGCAGTGTTTACATGCTGAAAAATCTTGTGTGGGCAAAGTATTTTGTAATAAATCGTTAAGTAATTGAATTATGATTCTTTTATCCAATTAATAAAGCAGAAAAAGAGACCCATAGGAAGCCCTATACCATAGTTTAGGGCAAGCAATGAGACATTGTTCTCTAGCCTTGCTCTTTGTATGCAACTTTTTTTTTAAGATGCAGTTGGCGAATGCCTGTTTCTGTCTTTCCAGACTTTTGAGATTTTGATTTGTCTTTTTTCCTAATCCTCTGTATTTACTGGCTCCTTGTTTCTGAACACTTGACACAGTAAAAACTTTTTTATTTTTTGTATATATAGTTGGGGAAATCATGGTATTTTGTTCTTTTTATTTGTTTAGAGGATTGGAAGCTCCTTTTTCATCACTACATACAATCTTTTAATTTGCAGCAATAACTTTTATTCTCAATAAAACACCAGAAAGGTTATTTTATGCTACCTGATCTCTCTTACTCCCCTCTGATATAATTGCAAATCTGCTTCCATAGTTACTGTTGTGGTAAAATGTAACTTTAGCAAAATGTAACTTTCAATGTACCACAAAACCCGAAAAGTAAGAATGTGCATGCTTTTTGTTCCACAGAACACATATATGTAGCACTTGTTAGCGTACTAGCGTACATACAAACCTTATATCAATAGCTGGAGTTTTCTGCAGCGTTTTCAATCTATCTTCTTTTTCTAGTAAAATACTGTACATCTTAAATAGACGTTTTGTGCATAATAAATAGTTATTTAAGAGAAAAGCCAGGAAGAAAACCGCAGTGTTCTTGGCAAGCCAACAATTGAAAAGTACAGGTGCTAGGAGTGGGTATAGGCCTAAAGTAAATAGTTACGTTATTTTTTTTTTTAATCAAAAGAAGGTACCTTTCATTCTGAGAAATTTATTTCTTTTAAATATTTGCAATCCACAACCGATAGCACATAACACCACTTTTCTTTCTTCCTTGACAAAGGGACTAGCTTGTGGTAACAAGCAGATGCTTGAGTGGGCTGTGTGGCATGAGGTGTACCATCAGCCAAGAAAATCAATATTTACTGTTCTAGTATCTTTGTGGTGTGGGAGTTTGCCTTGTTTAAAAAGAGGATTGTGTATAATATATAAGGCCTTGCTTTTAGTTAATCAAAAGAGTGGTATTATTGAAAAGGGCACGTTCTCTACAATGAGTCACACTTAACCCTCCATGTCCTATAGTCCTGGTCTGTTCATTTATTATGCAAAAAAATTCAAACCAAAATCAGCTGAATGATTAGATCTGAGAGGTGCTTGCAGTCATTCTCTTCTTTAAAAGTATTTGTTGCGACGTAATAAATATGCTTAATAACAACAGCAAAAATGGTATTTGTTCACTAGGAGGGAAGGTGAGTCCCCAGCGACCATCGGAGACCCCCAGAACGCTGCCTCGTCACGGTTTCCAAGAGCACAGCTCTCCTGGTGGTGATTGCAGCAAGGGCCAGCGAAGGATGCACCAAACCCATGGTACGGAGAAGGGCTGAAATACAGGTCTATGCAATACTTGCGGAAATAAACTTTTGCCCTCAAGGAAACATTTGTAATGAATAGTACAATTAAGAAATCTCAGAAACAGTTTCCCAGTAATAATGGTTTACTTTTCGAGATTATGTTTTACTGGAAAGACTCAGATCTCTGTTTTGCATTGATTTCCCCCCCCATCTATTTTCACTCTACATTATGAAAAGAGTGTTTAATCCATTGTGATAAATTCTCATGCTACCTTTTCCTGCACTGAGCCTTTCATGTGTAATTTTTTAATTCATAGTGGGGGAGTATAAACAAGAAAAATACAGATGCTAGAGATGGCTATAGGGAGCTATGAAGTTGGGCCAATTTGGTGGAACAGAAAGGTACTTACTCATGGAATGGAAATTATTGTTCATTTCACTGTTCAGCTTTGCTCTTCTCTTTCTTCTTCCATGGTTTATTAGGCAGATGCTGTTTACGATGCCACATTTAACTTCTGTTTATGGGTTTCAGTTACGCGGGAGCATAAACCTCTGCTTTGTAAAACTCTTGATCGTGTGTAAGGCTCTCAAATGTGTCAGAAACTAGGAGCGCTGCTTATAGTTTAATGAAAAAATGGAGTAGTGGAGAGTAGTAAGAGTTCCTAGGTCAACCCTCTTACTGCTTTTCACTGCACTCTTCTTTTGTCATCTTTGCCAGGATTGCAGGATTTGGGAATCCAGAAGGGGAAAGGGAGTCTGTATACAACTAAAGCGTGGAAATGTTTTTGAACACGTTATGCACAGAGAACGAGAGCCTGTGGAGAAGGGTGCTAAAGGAGCATGTTCAGTCTCCCAGGAGCTCAGGAACTGCAGTACCCCAAGTCCTGAGCCCAGCTTAAAGACCGGGGCTTGGCTTTGGAGGCTGGTGGAAGGACATCTCCCACTGAGCTACTTCTTCCCACTAACTCCCCATGAGCCTCACCCCCTGATGCTGCCAAAAGCTCTTCCCTTGGCTTTTCATGGGGTTCACTGGCTTATCCAGGAGACTGGGGTTAAGTGCCCAGGGTGAATACTGTAGAGCTGTCACGTGTAATGTAGGCAAGAAATTTATTTCAGTCATCGATGCCTCTCTTGACAGCCGGTGGGTTGAGTGGCACGGAGGGATGCGAGGAGAGGTGGCGTGCATGGGGGTCTGGCAGAGGTCACAAATGCTCACCCAGGTCCTGAAGCTGAGGGGGAAGGACTTGGCGAGAGCTGTGGCAGACACAGAAGGGCTGACATACCAAGTTAAATGCACAGCTACTGTGCATCTGATAAACATTAGTTCTGCATAAACCAAAACAGATTCTCCGGTAGTCATCATGCTGTGATGTTTAATTGGTCTCTGTGTAGCTCCTGGGAGTCTGCAGGCCTTATCTTGCCCAGCTTCTGCTGCTTAGCCTTTAAAAGCCCACCTTAAAGAAAAAAAAAAAAAAAAGAAAAGAAGTTGTTTGAAAATGAATGTGAGAAAACAAGAAGTGAAGATGAATGGAAAAACCTGTCTAAATTTCAAATTGTATCAAAGCAATATATAAATCTCTTTCTTCTCTTTATAAACTCTTCATCTTCATATGCCTGGATTTTAAAAAAGACAGATTATGCTGGAAAATACTTCCTATACCTTCCAGTGCTGTTGCTCTGGGATAGCAGGACTGTGTCTCGTGCAATATGCACAGGGATGTGTTGAATCTCACTCATGTTTCGCTTTACACAGTGGTCACAGAGAAGGAGCCTTCGCTGCCTGACCCTAGACTTGTGCTACCTTTGAGGATGTTGTGTGGTCCTGGGCTCAGCATCAAGCTCCAGGGCCTTCCAGATAAACAGCGAAGTCAGACCTTGGCGGGGTGTTTCCCCTTCTCAGAAGAATATGTGTGAAAATCCAGGCAATAAATTCGTGTTTTCAATCAAGGGAGGCTTAGGGAGTTGTCAGTGCTGTAATTGTGAAGCTTTGCTGTTTGACTGTTTTTAAGAAGAAAATAGAATATCAAAGAGAAGTTGAGATGTGTGCTGGTAATATGGGTGCACAAACACATATTGTATGCAAAAACATTCAGTGTTTAGTGTCTGATAGGACTCAAAGCGGAGAGGAGTTATTTGCTATAACTATGCTTGTACAATAAAATTATTCTTTCATTGCATGTGGTAGCATCATCTTGTGACATAGACCTACAGTAGAATCAGACCACATGGCCTTTTTATGGTAAATTTTTAATTTTCAACAATGGTAAATGGGTAAAAAATATCATATGGCAATGAGTTCCTCTTTCTTGCTTATTATTAGCAGCATGAAGGCATCATGTGTTGCTTATTGCATTACTTTCTTGCTGCCCTTGTCTTTTTCAACAACGACGGTTGCAATTTGCCTGAACATACCGGTACTTTTTTTCATGCTAAGAAGAACTATTTCAATTACCTGGGTTAATCTTCCTCATAATCCAGAACAGGTCACCTAGTGGATGAAAGTCGCATTGAAGCAGAGCTATCCAATCTTGATTTAAAGAGTTCTCAAGAGTGAGTAGGCTGCTGTATTTTCCCCAAGCCAACTGTCGCAACAGGTACTTCATCCTCAGCACCTTATACTTTTCTACATCCACCTTCTCACTTTTGGATAATACTGTGCATTTATTTGATCTCTTCTAGGTAGTCATCTTCAAGATAATTTTTGCAGGTAGAAATTTTGTGGCCTCTCTCTCCTGCCATGTTGCAGTCCATAGGTGAAGAAAGCTTTCATTATGGTTTCTCTTTTCTGTGTTTCTGTATGACTCTGACACAAAATTCCACTTTTTTCAAGATGGGCTGGAAATGCACCAGAAACATGTCATACTGATTTCTGTGAATACCATATTCTGTGTCTTGGAAAGAGCCATGACGACACCTCGGCATGCAGACCCTACTTAAGAATATTGCCTTGAGTTGTTAGGACTCAGCAGGAGGGACTGTGTAACCTTTTAGCTTGCCCTGGAAAGCAGAAGGTCCAGTTTGTTCCTTCCCAGTAGTCCAGGGTCAAATGTTTGCTCAGTGGGGAGCAAGACATTTTCTGTATAGTCTCCAGCTTCAAAGGAGGATTGGTGTGAGGCCAAATGCCAAGTGCTTTGGAAATTTCTCCCAATAGACTAAGGGCTACAGTTTATCTCAAATTATTGCTAAGAGAGAGCAGAGATTCGCCATGGGGAGTCTTGATAAGAAGCTCAACTTTAGGAACTGCCTCAAATCCTTAGCAATAGGTGTTTGGAAAGATATGCTGAGAATAGGAGGGGACTTTCTCCATTTAGAAAGTCTGCTGTTTCCTTAAGGTAAACTTGGATGTTTATGTCTTCTAGGCTGAGAGATGTGAGAATTTTCTGAAGTGTATTTTAAAAGTGACAGAGCAAGTGTGACCTAGGCATATAGTTTCCAGCAATATATGGGGCAAAATCAAAATCTGCTCTTTGTCTTAGGTTGCAAGATAGTTTAGCATTAATTCATAATGTATTTAAGTTTCTCAGACTTCATCTATGTATAGATTGCAGGTTGAATGTCTGACATAAGACTGTTATAAACAGCTATGAAAAATAGTTGATTCGTGGGCATTTAAAAGAATATAGAGAAAATAAACAAGTTGGAGCATTCTGAGTGTTTTTCAAATTTTTACATTAACTAACCTCACCCTATGCAAGTGTGTAAATAAGTTGTAGTTCCTAGAATAAGAAGCAAAATATTTTATCGATATATTGATTACTGGATATTGCTGCTGCAATTTTTAATCTTTATTTGTTATTATAAAGTATGGATGTCCTGCTCTTAAAGTTGCATGCTGTTATCAGTGATTGAAGGTGACAAGGACACATTGCCAAATTTTAACTATTCAGGTTTAATTTTTCCGTATTCACTGTCAGCCTCAGGCAGAGTCTTTTCTTTTTAACAGTTTCAGCTGCAACAAACATGCTGCTTCTGAGAACAGTGTGAAGGAAAACAACTTTACTTTGCTAATGTGGAAAGATTTAGACTGTTCCTTTGAGAAACACCGGTGCTCCTTGGGAGCTGGGACTAGATCTCAAGCAGGATTTATGCCTCTATCCAGGATTTGCCTTTTGCCAGAGCCCTGAACTTTGCCAAGCATATGATTATAAAAAAAAAAAAAAAAAGTCTGTGCTTAGAGAATGATTAGGCAGCTAAACTCTTGGAAAAGTCCACAGACCCTGAGAGCTCCCTCCCTTGCATCCCTCTGAACCTCCCTCCCCGGGGCTGCCTGCCCGGGCAGAGCTGTGGTTGGGGGGGGCTGGCGGCCCAGGGACTGGGGACACGTTCAGGTTGTCTCTTATTACAGCTACGAAGCACAGAGGAGGCTGAAAATGCTGCACAACCACGGAGGCAACGCAGGGAGTTACAGAGCTTCGGATCAGTTGCTGCTCCTCTCCACTAGCTGAGACCTGGTAACTCCCTGTCCGAGTTGCCTTCCTGCCTTTCACCGCAAATCACCCAAAGGCACAGCATTTCTTGTGGTCATGTGTGCTGAACATTCATGCATTATTATATAGACCTGAATTAACAGGATTGCTCCTCTGGGTTTGGGCTGGCCAAGTTAGCCTTTGTATTTGGTAGCATGTGTTTCTTTTCCATGTTCTGAGCATAGGAAGGGTGAAAGTGAGCTGATTTCACAAGAAAAAGTTCACCTTGATTAAAACCAGCAAGATTAGGGAGAAGCTAGATCCAAGAGGTGGGAGAGAAGCAAATCACAAGAGAAAGAAGAGGGTAGAAGGAAGCCTGTAGGTAAAATTCAGAAATAGAGGTAGAGACTACTGATGGCTTTTGGGCATGGCAAGGCAAAATTTAGACACTGCCATAGGAAATGAGCTGCTATGGTACTGGATAGAGTTTATAAACTCTTGCACGCTTCTGCTTAGATGCTTAGCAAATAAGTGGTCCTCTGAATGTGAGTGGGATGGCTCACTAGAAATCAGATCCTGAATTTTTTGTCAGTTAGGCTGAAAGGTTGTCCTCTGGCTTTTAAATCTGGTTTAGTTACAGGGAAACTTGCTGTTCCAGTCACTCTCATTTCAAACAGGGGGAAATTCAGGCTCTGTACAGCAAAGCATTTGAGCACATAAAAAGTTAAATGCAAAGCAGTTAAGTCTGACTTTGGCTTTAACTCTAAGCACAGACTTAAGTATTTTGTCAGGTCCCATGTACGATGCCTGAATCCTTTGCTTTGCCAAAAAGAACTCAGCTGAATTATGTTGTGGTTCTTTTCCTCCCCTCCAACATAAATTTTGATTGTAGCCAGTGTTTCTAATTATTGTCTGGTTACTTTACACAGGTATGTGCCTGATTTATAGAAAGCTCGCTCAGCAGCACGACTGTCATTCAGGATTTGGCAGAAACAGCCTTCTATTATTTGGTAGTGGTTTGGTTTCTGGAGGGCAGGCTGTAGACACAAACAAGAGACGTAGCCCTCAGAAACATTCACGCAGCATCCTTCAGGAAGGGAGGGGAGGTTATCCAAGTCCCCATGCTGCTGTACTCATATAAATGCTCCCTCTTTTGTTGCTGCTGGACTCCGAAGAATAAAACCAAAACACAAAGCAGAGGCGGCACCACTGAGCGAATGCCACAGTGTTCCCTTAATCCATGTGGATCAAAAACACGAACGTTTTGATTCTGTAAAGAATCTTCCTCAGCATGCTGGATTAATCACATGGATTAATAAAACACTGTTGCACTCACTCAGTGGTGCCTCCTCTGCTTTGTATTTTCTTTTATTATTCTTTGGAGCCCTGCAGGAACAAAAGATGGAGCGTTTATAAGAGTACCATAGGCACTGGGAATTCTATAAGCCTCTCCCTCTATAAGGTATGCTTCTTGAATTTTTCCCTATGGATCACGCACTGCAGATTTGTCTGGCGTACTAAGCCCTGTGTTCCTATCTGCCTGAAATACGTGGAGTTTAAAACCCATGCTTTTTTCTTTCATTGTGTTTCTATTTAGTTCTGCAAAGAGTGTGGCAGGCAGCACATGTGGAACGCTCTCATTTAGCTGCTTTTGTGGAGCAAACACTTTTGTGTATCATTTCGGTCACTGGCAGGAGAGTGGAGCTGGTGGGCAGGGGCCGACTTCAGAGAAACCCTTAACTCGAACAACTTTCATAGGCAGGAGTGACTCAGGAGGTACAGACCTACGCTTTTTGTTAATGTATACTCACACATGAAAATATATGCTAATGTTAGCCTTTGTGAAGCCATGTGATAAGCTGCCAGCGCCCGGCACCTGACTGTTCAACTCCCTCTCTGTGTACTGATTCCAGTTCTCTCTATTTTTTCCAACATCTGCTTTCCAAAAAGCATCCTTTTCTGCCTCATAAATGTGAGGCTGACCCCTTCCTCTGCCGTAGGCCCCCACTTCTTTTCATCAGTGCGGGACGTAGGATGAGTAGTAATCAATCTTATGTTAAAGGTCTGAAATCCCAGGGTTTGGCAGAGAGAAAATTGAAGCTTTAAACCTTTCAAACAGGACACATTAGGGTCCCTGGATGACCCTAACAGAGTTAATTTCAAAGATGCAGAATCACTTCTTTTTCATGAGTAGAATGTACTTGAAGATTTTTTGATGTATTTATGTTTATCACTCGTAGGGTAATGAAAAAAGAGTCCTAATCAAAAATAACTTGAAGTCTTTCTAAAAGATTCTGCTCATGACTTTGCATACCGAGGTTTTATATACGTACAAGGAGACTCTGTAATTGTTGCTGTGTATATTATTTATCCACTGCAACTGGAGATTCTGGCCTTTATCTGTTAGTTCAGTCTTGTAGCTGTTCTACCTTTCAGGACACCTGGGTTACACTGAACCTAACAAATTACAGTGTCATGGTCTGTTATAGTAACTTAGCATACATATGAACTGATATCCTCTGTCCTAGGCCTTCTGGACACTAAGTTGTCTACTCTGTGGATGAAGATCTGTTATAAAGGGTGTAGGTGCCATAACAAATCAGTCCAGCATAGTAATTTTCTCAAACAGTGAGTTGCTGTATTCTTAGGGAGAGGGGCATTTCCTCACGTGGCCAGGGGAACATCTTTCTCATTATATTCCTCATTGTTTCTCAGGCTTCCTAAATTCTTTCTGTTCCTACCTTCCTACCCATGCCTCTGTCCAGGCATGCTACTGCAGCATCCCATTTACACTCTCATGGCTACAGTGCTGGGTGACTGCCATATTGCACCCACCGCTTACAGAGTGCTCCAGGGTTCAGCCCTGCTGATTTCAGTCCTCCAGCAGCCCCTGACCTTCATGGGATACAGCTCTTCAGACTCCTTTTCTCTCTCTGCATCCGTTTACCTTCGCTGAGACCGACTTTCCTCCCCTCTGCCAGAGACTGGTACTTGATTGACTGTAGCATTACACCACCAGTGACCAGACTTTTTCTTTTCAAATGCTGCTCTGAAAATGAATCTCTTTTAGGCTGATAAGACCAATTTCAAGAAGCAGGATGTCCTGCGGTGAGCTCCTCCTTTACTTTCATAGTATATCTGCTTTGCCTAGGATTCCCTTTTTTTACAGCCTGTTTTATTCTTTGAGTTTTAGAAATTCTCCCATGAATCATGTTGTACAATTGATTCATACTACATAATATCCATTCTTCTACCATGTATTGCAGAAATTGTGGCATTTTGTTCTGCGGTTTTATTGTGCTGAGCACCTTCTGCTAAAGTGTTAAAATATTGTTTGGGACTATTATCTATTGGCGATAAGTGATTCCAGGGTTGTGCAGCATAATTTTCCGTAGACATTCTGAAAGCAAAAAGGGTAACAACATGGGAAGAATTGCTCAATAAACAGAATTTTACACATTTGGGGTCTAAGTGCTTTCACTCTGTGGTAAATGCCATTCATTAATGATGAATGTAGAAACATTTTCCGCTACAGACTGGTGTCATGTAAGTATCCACTATAAAGCTTCTTACATTTTCCTTTCATTACTTAGGTGCCGACCAAAGTCCGGTGGTAAAAGCAGAAGCAATGTCCCTGATAATATGGTAAGGCTACTGACATATGTGATATGTTGCACGGGAATCACATATGATATCTGAATACGTATTACTACTACTGCCAACACGAGCAACAACTGTAGAGTTAGAATCGCCTAAAGCGGGAGCAATGACAGCTGGGTACTGCAAACACCTATCCATTTTCCTGTAATGGTTCCTTTTTCAAAGGTATTTCTCATCCACCCAGACGAAAGAAAACACTTCCTTCCCCCAGGTGTTTGCATGATAAACGAAATGTGTATATTCCTTTCTGTTGCTAGATGAAAAGTGTTAGACTTCATATGTTTTGAGCTTACTAAGGCTTTAGAGAGCACCTGATGTGACACTCTCCTAAGCAACTAGAGAATTATAGTCTAGGTTTCTCGAGAGCAAGCTGGGTGCAAAACCCGTTACGTAGCTATTCAGCCAGGTGAACAGCTACAATTTGCAGTGGTGGAGCTGATGACTTAAGAAATGAGGTGTACCCTGGCAGACACAGGGCAGAGCCTGTCTGTTCTATTTGGCCCCGATTGCTGGAGTGTTTTGTAGCAGACTGCAGGAAAGATGTAGTACCCATTTTGGAGCAGAAGGGATGATAGGAATTTTGGCAAATCAGAGAAAAGTCTTCAAGTATATGAAAGGCTGTTGCAAAGAAGAAGGGGGTAATTTTTTTCTCCCTGTCCATGACTGATAGACCAAGACATAATACTTTTAAACATCAGCCTCAGAATTTAATTTGTACCTTTTTCTTTTTTTTTTAGTGGCAAGGGTATATACTTTGAGTGCTCATCATTTCTCAGAATAGCTTTGACAAAAACCTGTCAGGACTAGGACAGGTAAAACTGATCCTGCCTTGGAGGGGGGATGGAATAAATGACATCTGACCTCCTGTGATCCTGTACAGATGGATTTGGAAGTGTTTCTCTCAATACTGTTGTCACATTTCCCACCAGTAACAGAGTAGGCACTCTGCCTCTTGTCAGGCAAAGCCTCATAAACCCAAGGTTTAATATTTTGGAGAACTAGGGCTTCTTTTAAGACCTGGGGCCTAAATAAAGTTATTTTCTTAACTGACTTCTTTGGGTTAGGTTCTAAATCCATATTTCAGTATCTGACTAGAGACAGGTTTCACAACTGCTGAGTTACTAATTTACCAGTTAGTAAGTTCATGTGAAGAGGCCATAAAGGTTTTATTCTAACATATCAAAGACATTTCTGGTTGGGCTGGCAGAGGAGTGGTGAGAAATTTTTTTTTCATTTTTTTAGTGCTACTTTGACACATCACTGTAGCTGAAAGGCACAATACAAAAAACGTTGCCCCAGTGCATTCTTGCAGTGTTTTTCTTTGTTTTTGTTGCCTGAAGTTAAATGTTAATGTGCTCAAGCACAGAAGGAAAAACATAAGCCAGATTTAGGTCAGTCTCATCTCCCAAAATCAAAAGGACAGTCAGTTTAATCTGGCTCCACAGACTTCCGAATGATGTCCTCGGTCTCAGACATACTACCTTCTGAATTTTAGATTTGTTTTTTGTGGACTGCGGGGCTTTTGTCTGCACACTCAGGGCAGTTAACCTGTACTGTTAGGCTGTACAGTCTGCAGATTTTGTACAAAATTATTAGAATCAAGGTTTGCTCTTGCTATCCTGATTGTTTGTAAATAAAAGGATGACATAATACGTGCTTTTCACTCTGGTTAAAAGAACTATGAACAAATTTCTGGGATATATTTGGAAGCAAGTGATTGTGGGAGAAACATAGTTTTTCTTTTATAAATGCACATTCTAAAAAGGAACAATCTTTAGAAAACTTCTGCTAGGAAGTGACTTCCTAGTGGAACTAAACTTGAATCTGCAGTCCAAATGCTAATTGAAAGTTCAAAAAAGGAAACCAGCCCCCAGCTTTTTATTATTAGGACTACTTGCTTAATGTTAGTTGCTTTTAGCTTTCCTCATAACTAATGGGAGCATAACATGTGATTTCTAGTATATGGGATGGATAAAAGTGTGGTTTAAAGACTGCATACTAGCTGGGCTCAGGAGGAAGAGCTGAGATGGGAGAAGAGGAGCAGACACACCTTACAAGGCTGTTCTCATTATTCAATCAAAGGTCTGATATGTGGTGATTTTGGACCTGCCAGCAGAAGCTGTTGGAAGGACTGCTGGCTCCCATGTCTTCAACTAATCAGGTAAGATTTGGGCTGAAGTGCAAATCTATTCTAAAAGCAGGAAGGAGAGAATAGGATGACAGGTAGACCACTGACCATGTGGTGGGTCTGGAGAGATCCCAAGTGTCCTGGTTATGAAAGAAAGGCTTCAGTAAAATCTCCCTAAGGAGCCCGTCGTGGTGGAATGAAGATGACCAGAGTGACAGGAAAGGTAACTAAGGAAAGGACAGAGAAAAGCCTGCTTAGAGTGAGGGGCTCTGGAGGATTTCTGCAGTGTTTCATGGCAGAGAGGGAGCTGCTGCAGAGCATGGGACACTTGGTGGGGCAGACAAGGGAGACCCCCCATGTACACTGCAGCAGCCCTGGTGTGCAGCTCCACTTGGCAGAAGACAGCAGAAACACCAGTCCAGCAAGAGGAGAAAAAACCAAGAAGCTGCATATCCGTAGAGATAGATCTAACAGCTGCAGGACACCTGGGTGGGTATGTGCCTATTTCTAGAGATGCTACCATATGTCCTTTCCCCAGACATCCTCTTTGTCTGGGAGAGTAGGAGTCCTGTATTCTTTGTAGAGCACACAAATATGGTAGTCCTCCTCATTTCATCACCTAAAGGTACAAGTGTATCAGAAAAGTGTATGGACTCAGGGAGACTCATCCCACAAGAAAACAGGATAGCAGAAACCAGTAGTTGCTCTGGCTTGTTCCATTAATTTCTCTAGATTGATGTCTTATTTTTTTTCTCCCTGGGCTTTAGCTATCTAGAAGTTAGGCAACTAATCTAAACTAACCTATTTGTTTAAGCTCTTTTTATAGACAGGAGAAAAAGATAAGCACCTTCTCAGATGATCCCTGCTCTCTGCTTTAGATATCTACCTTAGAAGCGAGAGTACCTGTCTCTGCCCAATGACCCTACTGGCTTCCTTGTCCTTCATCATTGGATGAGTCCTGAAATTACAGAAAGGTACCAATGACGCTTGCAATGTAAAGCAAAATTTGGGTATCTGATTTGGGCTGGGTTAAAGCTATTGCAGATTGGGACATGGAAAAAAGAGAGGAAGGGACTGGGGAGTGAAGAGCCTTAATCTAAGTCACAGGTAAATTGAGTGTTCCTTTAGTAAAGGAGAGGCCTCACACCCTCTGTAATACATGTAAAAAAGTGAACAATCGACCATACTGTAAATAACCTCTCTTACTGGAGCAGTGATTGTATTCGGTACAATAGCAAGTACTGGAGAAGCTAATTGCTAGAGCCAGGAATGAAAGGGAAGAGTGTGATTTTCACTGGGACTTTGTTCTGAGACAGTGTGCTTTACGGGAGTAAGGAACCCATCCTCTTGAAGGGGTGTAGCAAGATGAAAATGGCAATAAATAGAACTGGCCGGTTCTGGTTACTGAGAATTGCAGCCAGTGCCCTTCTGCTCAGCTTTTGAGACTGTCTTTGTGCATTTAACCTCTTGTGATGTACTTGTCTGCACGCATCTCCCAGCATCAGTCAGTAAGCAGGTTTTTGTATTTCTGAGAGTCAACCCAACATTGTGTAGGATGAGGAATATGATGAAAACCTACTGCAATATGTTTTTCCTCCATTGCAGCTCATAACAATAGTACTTAAGTTATTTAACTGAGAAATTAAGAAAACACAGCGGTTAGATACCTTGTAGAAATCTTGAAAATAACATTAGGAGGTTATTTTATATGAAAAGCATGAAATACTGTCAGTATGATCAAAACAATAATAACCTGATTTCAAGAGTTGTTCAGAGCAGATGTGCAAGGATCCTGTAACCAGCTTCAGTGATTCATGTGGTCCTGAGCGATATCACTGTATGTGGATGGTGACAACAAGGAGAGACTAGGAGGAGTTTTTTGAGGCCCCGATTAAGGAATTTTTAAGTGCTTTTAAGGATGTGTTGAGTTGTATTCTTTTCCAGGAGAGTATTTGAATGGGATTTAATCCTATGCTCAAGCACTTTTTCTGAAAGTGGTTGTCTTCTGGAATCAACTTTCATTTCCATTTGTGGTCAAGTGACAGCCCCCACCTGGATTTGAAATGAGGTCATTGGACCTGAAAGGTAGGGGTAAAGGTATCTAAGTGGCTTTCATGGAGACTTACTGTGTTGCCTATAGCTACTTTCATCTTAAATAAGGAAGTGTGGCATGTTTGTATTCACAAATCCCGTTGTGCAATGCGCTGTCTCAATTGGGGCTGTCTGTGTCTCCATATTAATTCTGAGGGCAGCTGCAATTTCCTCCATTTCATGCAAATTAGCTTCAGCCTTAAAGCTCCTGGCAGGTTGCCAGCATAGCCCTCTTTGGCAAAATTTGGATTCATCTGGGCAAAGGTATTAGCTCTTTTCCTTCAAAGGCCTTTATTTAGGCAAATATTTCAGTATTTTAAAGACAAATACTTATGAAAATTTTAGACAGATGCATTCTTTAACTACTTGAATAGTCTTAAAGATAGATAAATAAACCAAAAATAATTAAAATAATGGTATACATTCTTGCTGCTTATCTTGAACATTGCTATAAATGCCACTGCACCAGTGCCATTAAAATGCACGTCAGGAATTTTCCTTGGCTGCCTTTATGTGGCCTTTTAAGATCATTCAACTACATAATGACTTTTAAAGATATTCTTTTTGAAATGGAAGGACTTTTTTTCACAGTCTAGGTGAAAAAGATATTCCACAGATTTTCAATGCAGGTTTTAACGATAACTTAATTCTCTCTCTCTGATTTTTGGAAAACAGTTAAACATTTTAGATTGCACAATGATTTTGTGGTTTTGTGGTTCATACAATTATTCTGAGAATATTTTTAACTTTTACAACATTATAAATACTCTAGCTGATTTTTGTTTTATTCTGAGTATATCCTATTCTTTTTAAAAGTCAGATTTAATATTTTTTTTTCTGTAAAGATAATGAAGGTACTTAATTCTTCCTTCTTCTATTCTTTTCACAAGGATCAGATTCATAGATTTCCCAGGCACACATTATTTAAATACTAGTTCTACCTGAACAGTGACAATAAAATAGCATGAAAGGTTCCACGCTCATGGTGTCACACTGATTTTTAATTTAATTAGCTAGCAAATAAGATTTATCTTTTCCAGATATTGCTGCCATATAGTTTATTGGCCTCTTAGAAGCAAGATGTGTTCATCCTGTATGGGTTAACATCAACAGAAGCAGAAATCCTGCAGGAGAAAAGTGGAGCTGCGGTTCCACTTGTGCAAACATGTTATTTTTACCTGATACCCTCAGGTCTACAAACCCTCTAAAGCACAATGGAGTTACCAAAACCACACTCTCAAGACACTGCTTGTCATTGAAATGACTGACTTTTCTCTTTCCTATTACTGTTGACATGCAAGATGATAAGAACCCAGGCTGTTTATGGCATCTAAAGTGTTTTCCCTGGCTAGCATTTAGAAAAATGTCACTATATTTGCATTATAGTAACTGGAGGCACTTTGCAACTGACTGTCCCCTTGTTCCTGTAGTTATTGAGCCAGCATTCATAAAAGCTCCCAATTTTTAGGCCGTCTATTGCTGTATGCACTTATATCATATCTGCTGTTATCTCCTCTCTAAGGTAAACCATGCCAACCATTTAAGTCTCTATTTAAGAGCTTTTCTGTGGCCTTCTCTGGGCCTCTGTAATTTCATACAGTACCTGGTCAGCCATGGAGAGCCCTCTTCTCACAGAGAGGTGAAGGCATCTGGGCTGCCTTGTGATTTTCCAGGGTAATAAAAAAATTATATAGATATTTATTCTTCAGGAATGGATTGAAAATTTGAAAGTAATGCAGGAGAACATGGTTTGTTGTTCAGGAAAATATGGTTAGCTTTTGTAGCTGCTGTAGTTGGTCTCCTGGTCAGACGCTTTAGGAGGTTTGTTTTTTAGAAACATTTCTATGACAGTGAGCGGATAGTACAGTCTGTTCTTTTACTTGTGCTGGAAAATTGGCTGTGTCACAAAACGAAGAGATAAACATACAAGCTTGTTAGGGACACTGAAATATCCATTGTGACCAGTCACAGCCAGCAAATGTGACATCCATGAGGTGATAGATGTCTCTCCTTGAACAATTTAAAAAATGCTAAAAACTTTTCTTGTAACTTTGAGAAACATACTTCTGCCTGAAGAAGGGAAGAATTTGATTTGAAATACTATCTCAACCACAATCAAGGCTGGTGGATCATAAACTCCATGAAGTTTTACCTTCTTTTAATCATAATTTGTACTTTAAAATAGATATTTTTTTACCAAGCAAGCAATTTTACAGGGAATTATGTAGTGGCTTGGGTACAAATGATATCAATTTGATCACAAATAATTAGAATTTCATTTAAAGAAAATACAAAAGTTCTCAGAGCTTGGAATACTGAAAGACAACTGTTGACATTTTCTCAGTGTATTCTGTGTATGTAAAAATCTTACTAATGTAAACAATTTAATAACTGCCTAAGGCTTTGGCCAAATATGTTGTTATTAGGCATGTCTATTGGCACAGCTCACCTTTATTTTGAATGCTGGTAATTTCCATAACAGAACTCATGCCCCAGATAATTGCTGGTTGGGGTGGAGTTCCAAGGTATTTTGGTTTTTTTAAAGTTATTTTTTTAACACAGAACATTTCCCGGATCAGGCACAGCAAATTGAAGGCAGTAGCACAGACAAGCTCAGAGGACAGGCATGTCTTAAATAGCTTTGCCTGCAAGTTTGTGAGTCATGAAACTGCATCTTGAAGTTACCAACCTTGATCTCAAGCTTGGCCTGAAAACTGGACCAGAGCTTCATACTTGAGTCCTGGCACTCCACCTCTTGCTATGTTGACATATTTCTACTCTGTGTTCTTTTTATGTCATTGCTACCTGTTAATGAAAACTAAAATACCGTGCCCAGAAGGTCCAAGTCACTGAACAAGGTTCAAAACACTCAAAAAGGTCCACTGAAAGAAGCTGGCCATATCTAAAATATGTGACTGTTTGCTGTAGCGAGGTGCTACCAAGGAACTTATGGCATCAGTTAAATCACCTTTATAATTCGTGAAACCCCTGCAGGTAGTGAAGAAAAGAGAATAAAAATAGTACTAGATAGGAAACAGGTGCCTTAGTCAGTGCAGATAAAATCCACTTTTCCATAGGCACTACCACTATTTGAACTAAACAGTATGAACTTCTGCTTGTGCTAACAACTGTTATCAACAAGATTTAGTGGAGCATTCAGCTGTCAGATGATAATTTATCCATTTGACACTCTCACACAAATTAAATGGACCAATCAGTGCCTGGGACTGCACCAAAAGGAACTAAATCTGCAACTGCTATCTGTTCATAAAAAATTAAGAAAAACGCAAACCATCAGCACTACCTATGCATGTTAGCTGTGTCCAAAATTCGAGGTAGTCCTGGGAAAAAACTGCCTGCCTAGTTGACAGGCTTAACATGTGATAAAATAAGGGCAGATACAGATTTCAAGACCTACCTGCTAGTCAGATCCGGAAAGTGAGTTCAGACCTGTGCACAGCTAACCTTTGTGGTCCAGTTGACTTTGGCTTGCTCTGGGGTTACTCATATGCCCAAGAAGATGCTTTGAGGAGGGAGGTGGGCACTATCGGTACCACGGTCCAGCTGTGCCATGTGATGCACAGAGGCTGAACGCCTTGCCTGAGGTTTGGCAGTGACACTGGCAGGATCTGAGCAGGGATCAGGCTGCACACCTGGGTTTGCTCTGTGCCTTTCGCCACTGAGTCTACGTGAAGGAACCTGAGGTGTCTGCGCTCCCTGTACTGTCCCCCGTCTTCTGAAGGGTGGCTTTTGCCTAATATGTTATAATTGTGATCCATATTGAAATGTTCATTTCTGTACTACACGCAATGTATATGCCAGAGTTGTAGTTGTTCCCAACAGCAGTCATTGATTACTTACAGCTCCATTTTAAATAGTCGCTTTTATTTTAAAATGGCTTTGGGGTGCATTTGGGACTTTATTAATGACAAGCAATAGCCAGAATCATCAGCTTTTGTGAATGCGATCACCAGTTCAGGATGTCTGCACAATATGGGGATATTTCATCCTATAGAGAAAAGTGGGTAAGATCTCTTTTTAATTAGAGGACTAGAAAAAAAAAAAAATCACTTCAGGGAGCAAAATGTGCTTAGAGGTCTTAGCTGAGCTTTTAAGTCCATTTGATGGAACCATCAGACATATTTACCAGCCTCCGTCCTTGGAGGTGAGTGTTTGCTCAGAGGTCTGGGACTGACTCTTCAAGGGGCTTGCACACTGCAGGTATTCAGTATAAATTCATATGCATCAAGCACTCAGACAAAGAGAAGTGTGGAGGAACCTGCGTGCCGGCTGTTTACACAATGCACCTCAATTGCCCGAGAACAGAAGACGTCTGTTTGAGAGCTGTACATTGCCAACCCTTTACGTGGGTCGAATTCATCAGTTTAAGAAAGGGAGCGGCAAGATGAGAGGAGCAGGATGGTTTATTGCAAAGTTGCTCTAGTGTTTGAGAAATGGAGAAATTTGGCTGAATTGTACTTTTCCGCCATGACTTGCTGCCATCCATCTCTCGGTGCCTTAAGAGTCATCAGGATTCTTGCGGTGAGCGCAGCTTGCTGCCAGAAAATCTCAACTTTTGTTAATGTATAGGCATTCATCATCTGCTGTTCATTAACACACATATTGCTAATGCCTGGCAATGGAGCGAACATTTTTCTAGAGTGGGGTCGAAAAACTAATTATTCACCATATGGTGGCCAGCTCAGCAACAATTGCTGAAGCCATGGAAGCAAAAGGAAGTTGGCTGGTTGATTTCTTTGGGCAGTTTGCACAGTGATGACTCTCTTGACACATGCCATTCAAGTGGCCGCTGCATAACAGATGGGCTAAGGCTGGGAACTGTGGAAAAATCATGGCAGAGATCTGGTGGCAGCCTCTGTCTTTTTATCCTTCAGAATGACTTTGGGTCACGTGGGCTGTGAAAATAACAAGTAGGGGATTGTGCTCTGAGGATTTCCCTGCTTCTTTCATAAAGCCAGAGCGTAATTTTGACTGCCTTTTCGTATTTTGTTTATTAAAGGGATCAGGGTTTTAGATGAAAGAGATTACTTGGTTTGTGGTAGGGGGCTGTGCTGTGCCCATGACACTCGGCTCATTGTTAGCAGGAAAAATGCTGGCAGTTTGATAAGGGATAAGAAAATGGAGGGGTTTTAAATTAAAATTTAAATTACTCCTTATTTGTTCTGTTCTCATTTGTAAATCTCACATAGGCAAGTTAAGATAAGAGCTGTTTTAGATTCAGAATACTCAAACCTGAAATGAGTTAGTGTTTTTTCCAGAGGAGCTTAGTGAGGGAGGGTAAGATTAATTTGAGGATGCTGCCTTTCCAACTTGTATGCTTTCTGGATTTCATATCGTCCCACCAGTGCCTGAACGGGGAAGGCACTGAAAGTTTCCAAGCAGAGGTTTGCTGAGCTTTGGTGCCGTTCAAAATTAAATTGGGTGGGTTTGAACTATCTTCAAATTAAATTTTAATCGATTATAGCGAATTGTGGCAGTTGAGAATTTTCTCATGTCTCCTTTCACAAGAGTTGGGAGGAAAAGTTGATGAGCAGCAAAGGTATTGTCAGATCCCTTCTGAAGCTGCGCAGCCTGCCCAGGTGGGTGCTGGTCAGACTGGTCGTGGAAGACGTAGGGTGGGAAAGGAAAGGTGAAATGAAAGCAGGACTGCGTGTGAAGTTGCCCTGCGTGGGGGAAGGTTTGTGGGTGAATCAAGCACAGTCATTTGGGTCCATCTTGTCAGGAACAAAAGATGAAGTTTCTTACGTGAAACGTGGTATGTGAGGTCTTGATTCAGGATTCTCATTCTGTAAACATTTCTTCCTGGCCTATTTTATCTAAACATAACTTTATAACTTATACAGAACTTTCCCCCCTCCCCCACCAAAAAAGCAGAAAGAAATGAAAACCTCTTACAGAACAAACTTCAAGCAATATTTCACAATTCACTGTTTTTGAGATTTCTCTTTATAAGCGAATGGGCACGTGTGGCTTATCATTGTAGCCTTGCACTGTTGGCTGTTCACAGGCACCGCTGTCGTTTCTGTAGCTGTGTGCCGCAGAGACGGCACAGTGACTCTGAGCAGGCCACCACGTGGCTTTCAGGGTCCTCGCATTACCCCTCATGCAAACCCCGTTTTCCATTCTTCCATATCAAATCCTGGCCTGTTGGTTTCGGAAGCGGGATCTGCGGCTCTTGCGGTGGTGCTCAGGGGAGCCTCGTTGCAGACTGGCATTTGCTACATCGGTGCAAGTACACAGGAGAAGTTGAGCAAAAAGAAAATAAGGTGGTTTTATCTTGGATTCTCCTGTTGCGATTTATGACAGGCCAGGGGTAAATAGCACTAATTTTCATTAGGGCATGATACTTTCCCATAGGTGAACAGGGGAACACATTTTACCAGCTCTATCTCCTCTATGAGAAGGGAAGTACACTAGCCCATGACATTACTGGCACTGAGTATTCCTCCTGGAGAAGGAGTAAACCAATATGTTCTATTTGATGAACTTCCTCATCATCTTTAGTTTCCCTGCATTGATCTAAGCAAGCACAATGTGGAGATTGCACAACGTGGAGGTAGTCGTTTCTGGGCTCCTGTGATCTCCTTGGTCCGTGATGGCTCTATCACTCAGCCAGTGCTTACCCTACCTTCCCTCAGTGGTTTCCCTGTCTGCATTAAAGAGTGGGATACTCCTGTTTTTAGCAAGAAGTGGGTTGAGCAGAAGACTAGGACCATTATCCTCTAGCAATTGCTGGAGAAAAATTCCATGTCTCAGTGCACTGCTAGGGTTAGACTCCTAGAGGGCTGGATTTTCACATCACTGCACCTCTTTAGCTTTTGGAGGTAACTCCAGACTCTCGGCACTTAATCAGGTTTTCCTCTGCCTGTGCTGCGCCCGCTCACCTGAGCTTGCAGAGCTCTCTGCTCGCCTGGCTGGAAAAAGTCCCTCAGATTTTGCATAGAGATTTGCAAGGAATTCTTATGGTTGCAATTTATAAATTTGAATGCCTGCCAAATGTGATGGCTAATAATCTCTTTTCCCATGAGAAAAATCCAGAAGAGGATAAATATTTATAAGGAAAATTAAACAAAATTCCTAAGGCCTCAGGTGAGATGTAAAGGCACTTTGTAGATTTGAAGTGAGGAGAAGATGGCATGAAGGTGTGTTCATATACACATTTGCATATAAACATACAATATACATACACACACACACACACACTTCCATGACGTTTTCCAGACATATATATATATATGTACACAAACATCTATTTGATAGCAAATTCATTTATTTTAAAAATAAAGGGTGCATATTAACAATACTGGGTCACAAAGAACAAAGCCAAAGAGCATAAATGTACGAGTGGTCCTTTTTTAGAACACCAGATGTTGCCCTATGATATTGCAAACCAGTTTCTTCATAAAATGCTTCTAATCCAAAAGATGATTTTTTAGGGATTTCACCATAAACAACTACTCATTTCCTTGTCTGCTGTTAGACTCTGAGTATTTTACTAAAAGTATTTGTGTTCTTTTTTTTACAGTGCAATTAGGGAAGTGTAATCTGTGTTGCTACCCTGCTTATGAAATACATTAAACATACAAGGCGATCTTTAGACTTTAAAATCTCAAAACCAGTTTGGTATAAAAGAGGCGAAAGCGCAAGTATCTGTGTCGGGGTCAATATCCCAGCTTATGGTCCAGTCACAAAAGATGTAACTTAATTCGTCTCTGTGTTAATAGCTAATGAAACTTTAAATGACAGTTTTTCTTTTGTAATCAGCTGGATTACCACACATCATGGGAAATAGGATTTAATATGTTGACTGTTTTGCTTGAAGTGCTCTGGGAGACTGAAATTTGGCAGAAATGTTTCTCAAATCAGAATTTGCTGTTGCTTGCTGAGGTTCCTACAGGAACTGGAGATGGGCATGGGTTGTACATGATTCCTTGTGTGAAAATTAATCTGTTGCTGTGCTTTGGTACTTCTGCTGCTCACTGAACAGTTTTGTTTTTAAAGTTTGCTTCACAAGAACCTTATCAAAGTGTTTAGGCTTTTAAAACAGATGATAGATGAACATAGTGTTTTGTTTTATGAATTAAGATGTGTTGTAGGAAGAAGTTTTGTGTTTTTTTTTTAATTGAACTAAATATCAGACATTCAGATATTGAAGTGTAAGGTTTAAGTTTAGCTTTTGTTTAACCCCCCCCCGATGCAACCACCAAGAGAAGAGCTCTGAAGCCCAGATATAATGAAAAGTTTTCTTTTTGTGTCAAGGCACATTATCTGCCATGACCTTCATCTAAAGAACTGGTGAATGCTGTCCTGGCAAAAAATCGCTATAAATTGCCATAAATTATGGGTACAGACCAATGCAGCCATTTCTGGCTAAGATCTGGAGCCCAGAGTTTGCTACTTTATCCAGTCCTCTTAAATCATAGCACAGTCCGTTGCTGAGCTGATGGACTCAGCCTTTTGGATAGGATATGCTGTTTGTTCCGTTGCTAGGCTAAAATGTCTCTTTCTTTAAGAACAGCTGAATTGTGTTGCTCTCATCCTTGTTTAATACACATCTTATGTAGATTATATGAACCAAATTGGTTTAAATGGGAGATTAAGTGAGGGCTGTGTGGTGATTATATGTGCCTCTAAGTGTTAGGTTCCGTGTTTAAAACTTCGCTGTGTATATTTTTTCTAAGTCCTTTCACACAGAGAGTGATAAAAAATCCCCAATCAGAGTATAGGGATTTTTCCAGGAAGAACATCTTAAATACTTCTTGAATTAGCTTTGTTTCAGTTTTGTCAGCCTTATTTGCTGAATCATCAGAAATGCTTACTGGTTGTTTTGGCTTTGCTACCATTTCCACCATGCTGAAGTGGGCCATTAACTCAATATAGTTTGGGAGATACTCCACTCTCATTATCTTGTCACACATTAGCAGTTTCAGAGCCATAAACAATGAAAAGAGAAAAAAAGAGTGAGTCTGGATATTTTTTTCTGTATTTCCCTTTGTTTTATAGAGACTATATGTTTTCATCCGCAAGCAGTTGAGTTCAAGCAGATGGATTAAATGGGAGATTAAGCATGGACTGTACAACCCCTTTTTGGGGGAATCTCAGCCAAAACTTTAGTGTCTATTTCCCAGGAAGCAGTTCAACCTGAATTTGATTAGGCTGGAGAGCAAACCTCACTGCTGTTAATGGCTCAGCACACAGGGATGGTTTTTGACACAAATAAGGGTATTCCCATTACTGTGCTGTCAATAGTTCTGTGGCCTCATAAACCTGTGCTCATCCTAATGCCACAAAATGCCTTGCTTCTTATTTGATCTGGCCGTATTCCGTTTGATGTCTGTGTCGACATCAGCTTTTTGTATTGCCTGTCAAGTGTACCTAAAAAAGATCGATGGTAAACACGTCTTGTGGTTTTCTACTTTTTGCCAGAGAGTGTGTAATGTTATTCCATTTACGATAACGTTCTCTGCAGTTTACAAAGACTGTATGATGAATTGTCTATGGATATGACACCAACTTACACTGTATGACTCTTTTTGGCGATCCGCTTCAATGTTGCTGAAAGTTGGCAAAAAACACAAGCAAAGTGACTGGTGAGCAGATTGCTTTATGATAAGAGTAAGGGATGTCAGAAAAGATGTCAAGCGCTTATATATACTGCAGGAGTCTAAGTCTATATATAGCCACACAATTAAATAGAATAAATGTTTGTAGTAAGTCGATTTTATTTATTGCAGTGGCAAACTTTGCCAAACACATGACGTGGTGGACACCGGGATTGACAAAAATGACAAAAGTGATAGCAATGACAAAACCAGGGATGTATGAAGGGGTGATAGTTTCCTAATGGCTTAAGTGATAATGGTAGTCTTATCACACAGCAGAATGAGAATATGAGTATTTGTGGTCTGCAGATTTTACATATAAAAAGACTCAGTTTTGGTCCATCACAGTTTAGCCAAGAAGCCTACTTTTTTCTCCATGTAGATTTGGCTCATGCAAATTTATAATAGTCCTGTAAATGTGTATCTATGGACACAAGCAAGCACATAGACGCTATTAGGCACAATGAACTCTGAGCTTATTGATATAGCTGTGTGATATGGCTGTAGCTGCAAGACAGGAATCTTATTTTCTCTGGTTGCTTAGTGCAGATGACAGTTTTCCATAACCCAAAAGTTGTTTCTGGCATCTGCCATCTGCTAAGGAAATCCTCATGAACTGCATTGTGGAAAAAAAAAGCAGAAACTTAAAGACAAACAGTGGTTTTGGAGGGAGGAAATATTTTTCCCCCATCCTAATAATGAAAGCTTTACTAAGCCCATGTTTTTGATTGGCTTTTTTTTTTTTTTTTTTTTTT
>VFFE01007103.1:1021951-1134463 GCA_008921705.1 Burhinus oedicnemus | reverse complement strand
TTTTTTGACAGGATTGGTTGGGAAGGGAAGAAGTTGATCTCTCTCAAAAAATTATAAAAAGGAGATACGTGTGTTGACAGCTGGGATGTGTTGATGTGGTGGCTCTTTTCTGTAGCTAACTAATTTTTGTTCTGAGAACATTACACAAACTCAGGCACTCACTAATTCAGCAAATAAGGACCCACTGCCAAAGCAAATTCCAGCTGTGAACACGCAATCGGTTCCGTGGCTCAAATAGGAAAGTATCCTATGCCTGAATGTAATTTCCATGCGCATTTGTCTGTTTGGCTGCTCCCTCGGTCTTTGAACAAGTGCAGTTTTGCAGTCAATGCAGAGGCTGACCCCGTCGTTCTAATAATAATGAAAATATTTGTTGCGTGGGATGTTTGGGTTTGCATCTGGGTTTTCCTTAGTATCACCAGAGTGAAAGCCAAATCCTCGCGTACGGCTGGGTGGGTGTAATGTGACTGGCAGGTGGGTGTCCGCCTGAAATGCGGGTGGGAAGCGTGGGCTGCCGTGGTAGGGGTGGCAGGGACCGACTGCTCGCTGGCAGGTCACCCCCACCTGATGTCCCCTGGGTGTGAGGACGCACCTCCAGCGCAGGAAGCTCTCAGGGGCCTCCTGCTTGTAAGATGACATTGGTCTTCAGTGCTGAAGCGCCTGCAGGTTAATGGGAGGTCCATAGCAGGGGTCCCTTCCCACTCCGTGGCAGTATCAGTGACACATTCCGGCACAGCCGTGGCAGCGGGGTTGCCTCCCACACACCAGCCCTGCTTCTGGGCCCCTGCAGCGGGGCCGTGCTGGTGCCTGCTGACCTCCGTTCGCAGCCTTGGAGCATGGGATGCGCTGTCGCCCGTGGTGAATAGAGGTTAGTGGCCAAAACTGTCCTTTCGTCCTGGCAGGCACCCGTGGGGATAAGAACAGCAATGATCACAAACAACATCTTCCATAAGTTTTAGACTTGGGAGAGAGCTTTTGGGAGCAAGGAGCCACAAGAAAAGATGTTGGGAAGCATTTCTGGGCTCAGGGAGCTCAGCCTTCTGTCCAGGTGTTTCAACTAAGGTGGTAGGCACTTCTGCGCAGCATGGCTGTGCTAAGGCTGGGGGGAGCCTCCAGGAGGGGCGCGCTGGCTGTGCCCACGTACCCTGCGGCAGCCCTCTCGCTGGAGGGGCTCCGGGCATGAGCCATGTTCAGCTGCACCCTCACAAAACCCTTGTGAGGTCAGGAGCAGGACCATAGTGTCTGCTGACCTCGCCTCCTGCTTTGCTTTGAACCCACACTTCTGGAGATCCCTGGCTTTGCTCCAAAATTATCTGTGCAGAATAGACATCATCATCTGAACTCTTAAGTAAGTTTGGATGGACTGATTTTGGTTTGTTTCTTTTTAAAAGGTGACGAAGATTGGATTGGATATGTTACTATTTAGTGCTGAGATGCAAAACTGAATTTCACTGAGCAGTCAGACAGGATAAATACTTGCAGACACTTAGCTGAAACACACTGGATGAATTAGATTTAAGGTCTGGAGGCAGTTAATGTACATTCCCTTTACCTGGTGTTACCTGGGACCCAGCCCCATACCTGTGAAAGCACTTAAACATACTGGGTGCGGGATACAGCAATATAGTTGCAGCTTTTTGTGCCCAAGTCCAGGGCTGAGGACGCGGTGGGGCTGAGCTGGACTGTCTGCGGAGCCAGAGCGTGCAGCTAAACAGGCGCAGAAACCTTCTGCTGAGCTGAAATCAGAGACGTCCTCATGTTTTGAGGAGTGGACTCCGACAGTCAGCAGCCGTGTCCCCCCGAGCCATGTGTATCACAGGGCTATGGGGTGTATTTCTTGAGATTGTCTCAGGAAATTATTTCCCGTTGTGTTCTGCTGTGGCTGTCGCCATTCAATTTTGCTTTCCCGTGGAATGCAGTGGATTCCTTACCTCCACATTACAAGTATGGAAAAAAATGATCTTTCAGATAATCTTGTGCTTGGTGTGCTATCTATTACAAAATTCACTAACACTTGCTGAAAAAGTAACTTAACCAAAAATCTTGGAACATGATTATCGAGAACATATAGGCTTGTAGTTGAGTTTGGTATTGCTGTAAATAAACCACAAACTTTGAATTCTGATTAAGTTGTGTTTCATACTCTGGACTGAAGGTATTTAACACTTAGTTGGTATGCTTTCTGAATAAGCTGTGTAATTTATGGTAGAGTTAGGCCAGAGCTATAACAGCCTTAATAAACTATTGATCTCTGAACATTAGGATTAATTCAGCTTGGCTCCCAATGAATTTGAATCTCACGTTTGTCACATTTTGCTTAGGGCTGCAATTTGCCATTTTTGACACCAGGGAATCCACACCAGATACAGCAGTTATGAATCTGTAAGGAAAATAAAAAAAAAAAAAAGGCTTGCCTGAAAGCGTGTACTTTATTAGAATAGAGGGGACCTGCTCGGAAGGAGCCTTGATGGAAAGTGCAGGTCCTCTGGTGCCTGGGAAGCCACAAGCACAGGCTGAATCTTCTCCGTGGTGAGGAGAGGAGCAGTTTTGATCCAGCCCTCAGGCTCTCCATGGAGCAGCAGGTGGCACAGCCGTGTGCTTTCCGGGGTCTGAGGCTGGTGGAAACCTGTCCACATCATTCTTGGTGCCTGCCCAGGAATGCTTCCTGGGCTGCTTTGGTGTAAGGTTGTAAAACTGATGTGGAAGCAGAATGTTCTCCTTCCTTTTCATTGCTCAGCTGTTAAATAAACAGTCTTCCCAAGTTTAAAAAAGAAAAAAGATTTTACAGAAATGTGTCATATTCAGATTTGAATTTTAGATATGTATCTGTACAATTCCGCTGTACACTAAACAGTTGTTAAAACCAAAGTTACCAATAAATAATATTATCTTTCTGGCTTCAAACTGTTTAGTGGGGCAGAAAATGATTGGGAAGCTAGTATTTGTTCAGTGAATACAGGAGTCAAACTATTTAATTTAACTAAATGAATCAACACCGGTAATGGAACTTTCCTGTCATCTGTTAATTTTACTAAAGAGACCTCTAAAATGATTGCAACGGTTTTGTCCCTTCCATGCCATCTAAGGGCCAGACTGTGAATGTCATATACTGAGAAACAGTTGCTGATATAAGTAATACAACTGGCATTTAATTGGTGTAACCTCGCTGGCATTATTTTCATGACCACTGAAGGATCAGTCAAAGATTTTAGCCTGCCATGCTATATCCTTTTTAATTCGATTTTCAAATGCTTTTACAAGTGAACAGTATATTATTGAGCCTCAAAACTAGAGCATCGTTGCTAACTACCCATTACTAGTTAGCCAATGCAAGAGCTATTGTGGGAGCTCTACCTTATAGGAAGGACTGCTGTTCAGCCTAATTATTACAGATTATTAGATTAATTTTTTAATTGAGTAGCCTAATTAAAGTAGCCCCCCTACTAGCAGTTAGGAAGAATGTATCTATTATCTTGCGTTCTCTTTCTCCGCTGCTGCTGTGCATCCAGCTCCTTGCAAAATTGCTGCTAAGGAGGAGGAGGACCATGCAAAGTGGTCGCCGTGTTTGCATCGGTTGCCAACTCTTAGATGTATTCTGACAATAACAGGTTTTGACAGAATTTTTAAAGCATTTTGCCCCCCTGTTTTGGGGCGATGATGAATGTGCCATACAGATGACCTTTACACAAGGCCACATGCTAATATTCAGAACCGTGCTTTTGTTTGTCTGGAACAATGGTTGTCATTAAGAAAGCTGAGGTTGCCAATATGCCCCCCTGTTTCAGCGCTGGACCCTTCCTGATTGGGCACCGGGAAGCATCGTGTGCCTTTGACTGAAATGACATGGAAGATGTATGGTCCGAGTGCCGTCCTCAGCACCACTGCTGTGATGGGAAGAAAACCATGCTGACCCAAATAGACCTGCGCTCAAACAATGTCGCACCAAACGAAGACAACATATTGGGAAGAAAAATGCTTGTAAACTGTGTGTGCTGGAAGATGTATTGGCCACATGGCCATAGGGCAAACTTTGAACTATTGAAATCTTTAGAAATATTGTTTAGTTCTTGAACAATACTTACAAACCTAATTAATCAAGCATAGATGGTTATTTTCACTCTTTACATACTGCATCATTTTGCGACAAGAATAGGGCTGTCACATTTATTTTGCTGACCACTTCCCAGGTGCTTGCTGGCAAAAGCAGGGTTTGAACATACATTTCCACAACAATCCTCAAATAACAGCCTTAAGAGAGCTCCTGGCCTTCTCCTAACCCTTAATGCGCTTCAAAACTTCCTGTGTGTTTCCATGTTCCTGTTTGTGCATTTCTTGGGCTATGACACTTCATTTTCTTTTTGGTTTAGTTCATTTTATATTTAAATACTGCTAGGAAGAAATTTGACATCTAATCCAGAACATATTTTAAACCTGACATGAACATAATGAGTGATGGAGCAGCTAATGGCATAATTTTAATGTCAAATTAATTGTATATGTACCTCTTAAGAGATGTGATGTGTGGATAAGAAGTTCACTATAAGACCTGTTATTACTATTATTTTTTTTCCCTAGTGCTTCTGCTACATTCTTATCTGTAGAAGCTCTTGGGAACTACTCATGCCATGAATTCCTCTTGAATTGGACATAAGATAGGGACTTCAATCTCTTTCCAAACCTCAGACTCTTTGAATCCATCATCCTACTGATTTCCAAATTCTGGTATCTCTATATTTCTATTACTGTTATTATAATAAAAGTTTACTAATTTCAAAATTTTTGATGTATACCTTGTGGCCAAAGCCTTCTGGACTACTGAAGGTAAGTAACTTGACTTACTTTTAGAAGCTATCATCATGTTTAGTAAGTCCTGAAACTAATTTGTACAGGCAGTAAACAATTTGTGAAGATGTTAAAAACTTTAGAATTCACCTCAAGCTATTATGTACAGCAAGAGCCATAAAATATTGTCTCTTGTTATAATTACAATCACTGAAACAACTTTTTAATAGTTAAAATACCAATTATTATTTTTATATTTGTTACAATATAATAGTCACATTAATATGTGCAAGTGGCCTCCTAAAGTAGGCTATCATTCAGAAAAAATGTGTATTTTAAATCACAGCTGATCTTGGACGTGACTTTAAATGAACAGTCAGGGTTAAAAGCATGTGTGCAAACTACCCTCAGAGGCAACATTTTCCCAGTTCAGAACTAACTTACTATGGGAATGCACATCCTTAAGCACATGCTTCATTGTGTTTGAATGCAATGCAGTGAGATATGCCCATAAAATATGGAACTACTGAAAGCACCCAGGAACTTTTTTTTCAGTGCTAAGTATATGTACTAATTAATATGGATTGCATGTTCGCTACTCTCTTTTTTTAAAAGTACTCTTTTTAGCCTACCCCCCTAGTAATCTCATGTATGCATATTTAATATAATAAACAGTCCATATAAAAGCATGTGTCTCCCAACCGGGCTTGAGGTGGTGTGGGAAAATGTTCAGCCCTTGCTTGTCAAGGTCTGCTGCACAAGAAACAGAAGTGTCCGCTGCTAGGAATCTTCCTATTTGCAGAAATGAATGGAAATAAGCCAAATAAAGAGCTGTTTTCATCAGGCTAGAAATATTGAATTAATGTGTAAAATTAAAAGCAATCCAAGGTATGTGGATCTTCAGGGTCTGTGCACACAGCCTGATTACTAAGTAAGGTCAGCTGTGTGGAGCTACAGGCTAATTTTAAAGACACTGAGCTGCTACATCTAAGCAGACAGTGTTTCTGTCTCCCAGAACTCAGAAATCATTAATTGAACCACTTCTTCACTTGGCATTCAGAAATTCAGGATCTTTGGTTTTATTCTACAAAGACTGGAAAGGCAGGATTTTCATGTAAAAGGGAAAGAGAGGTGGTGAGTTAATAACTTCGTGGTTGCTGCTCCACTTTTTTCTTCCTCTGTTTCAGTCCATTTTAGAGGAGAGGACAAATGGGTTGTGCCACCACAAGTCCCAGTGCACTGCAAATGTGGCACTTCCAAGTCTCCCCCACCCAGGAGGGCTTCCCCACCAGGCTGAGGGCAAGAAAGGACCCAAACCTCCTCCGAGCCTGTAGTCTAACACAGGTGCGGCTAAAGATGCTGCGTTAAGCGTGCTGGGAAAGCTTCAGGAGGCTGCGGCTGGTTGATGAGAGCAGAGGTGAGGTCCTGCCTATGACTGTGGTGGGGCAATGCCCAGGTTAATCAGGCAGCGCTCAGCTGCGAGAGAGCAGCTGCCAGGCCAGGTAGATGTTACCTGCGTTTTACCTCCTGCTTCCCTGTATAGACTCGCTTGCTCTGTTTTACTTCTCGTCTTGTCTTCAGCAGTACCAAACCAAGCCTGTCTGAGATTTCTTTATATCAGCTAATATTCTGTAGAGTATTTCAGAAACCAGTTACCCCATTCATCACATTTTAAATGCAAATGAAAAACCTGTCTTTACAGTGTATTTTCCATAGGTCGGAGCTCCTCTCGCTTTCCTCCACGACCAATTTAAATACTGATTACACTGGAAAATGGAAATTTCTATCCTGAGGAAGCTTATGTTGAGGTTAATGCAAAAGAAGAGGAACTGAGCTGTAAACCTGAGACGTTACTCTGCCTGTTCAACGATGTAACACGTTTGAGTCCCCAATGACCGTATGAGTCAAACGACGTTTTGGTCACTGTCTCAGTATATCCGTCCTCATATGAGAATGGAGGTGACTTTCTGGCCCCACTATGGTAGGAAGACAGTCAGCCCGCGTGTTGGGTGGTCTGCAGGTACTGCTTCATCCTCCTCCACCATTCACAGACCTTCTGCCTGCACCAGTCACAGAGGTTTTATGTATCTCTGTATGCATGCAGTGAGAATAATATATAAGTCTTTCTGGGTCTTTTTGTGTGTACGTCTATATGTCAGCCAAGTTGCTGAGCAAAATCCTCACTTATGTTTTTTTCCCAGAAATCTGCTCAGCTTTTCCTGCATCTGCCAGGGTCCCCTCGGCCACGGGTGTGGAAGGGGACAGGAGCAGCATCCAAACCTGCCAACCTGCGCCACATACAGGCTGCATCTGGCTGGCAGAGGGTGGTGGCGGCGCTGGCAGCCCCAGCAGCCCCAGTTACCATGGCACTGGAGACATTCTCCAGGCTTCTTCATATTCCGTGAAAAAAATGCTCGGGGCAAACACCTTCTTTCGCAGAAATTTAGCATGACCGTTCCCTTCGCCGCTGGCCTGTTCTTCCACCCATCTCCCCACAAAGAGGTTAATAAATGTTTACTTTTTTTCCTGTTTCCATATGGTTTGTTCACAGGCTTTTGCTTGTGTGTGTATGAATGCTCACTTGCATTGACTGCTGTGAGGGAATTGTTCTACTAATGCTGGCCATCTTCAAATCAATGCCTGCACATAACAACAGAAAGTGCCTCAGATGTAGTGGTTTCCACAGGACTATTGTTAGGCCTTTGTTAAGCATTTTTGAACCTAATAAATAATGTCAAAAGTCTCTATCCTAGCCAAAAATGTTCCTTTTGAAGCAGTTCTAATAGTATTTTTGTTCTGCGGTGTCTCCCAGTGTTGTGAAGAATTTGTGCCTCACAATAGGAATCTGGTATATCGCGTGCCGCTTTGCCATTTTATTTATTTATTTATTTATTTATTTATTTATTTATTTTGAGATGCGAATCCTCCTTTCTGGGCAGGCATTCCCATTTCTTTACATAAATGTTAGTTTTTCTTGAATAACCATATCACTTGGAACTTCAGTGCTGTAAACGCTACTAAATTTCACAAACTGCAGGAGATCGAATCTTAATAATGATGGAATGAAGGGAAGGAAAACAAATCACTGAACTTAATTATATGCTATTTCAGTGAACCTCCTTTGTGTTTTGTTGCATAACTCATAATTAAATTAAGTCTAAAGCAAGGTTTTAACAATTGCTTTATGCACTGAAAAACAATGATGACAATGGTCAAAGATGATCACAGTAGTTCCCTCTGGCTGTATTATCTACTAATCTAGACCTTAATGACTATTTTTTCTGGAAAAAACTCTAATTGGAGACTCACTCCAATTCATTATACCTTATATAGTACCTATTAACGATAAACTTGATCTGTCCTTAATCTGTAGTTTAATTTGTGGACAGTATTCCCATTTTTGCAGTGCAGTAGTGTGAGGCAAGTCAAGCTAGCATGAAACATATTTGCTAGACATATTTTATTTCTGTGCATTTTACTTTGCTTATTTTAATTGGGCTCTGGGGAAAAATGTCAAACATCACATTTCTGTGCATTCATATTCTCTGTGGCACCAAAGCAGTTGGATGCTATCTGTATTAAACAACTGTTTATATTGTGGGGGTTTTTTCAGTCATCTAATTTCAGCTTAGTGCTAAAAGAGACATTTTAGCTTGTTTTCTGGCTACAGTATAAATAAATATTAGAAGACCTACAGTAGGAACTGCTTACTCGTGGTGTTACATGGGAGGGTCTAAAACAAATTTCAGCTCACTACAATTGTAGTGGAGAATGAAACTCCATTTGGGGCTTGATAAATCAAGCTTCTAATACTCCTGGTGACAGTTCAGTGGACTTACGCCTGTGTTCATTTTCTTTTACAGCTGATGCTTAAAAATTCAGCCAAAACATGTCCTTGCACAGGGATGCAGCATTCTTGGCCCCCAAGCTACAGCAATGGTGCGGCAACAGGAGGCAGGAGCGGGGACCGCTGTCTGTCTGCCTTCCCTGGGGAACAGGGGATGCAGCCAGCCCTGACTGATAGAACAATGGGTGCATGATATCCCTTCAGAGTGGGACAAAAAGGAGTGCTATCAGTGCATTTTTAAGTGCTGATAAATCCTGGAATATCTTCACTTCATCCGTTGAGGTAGGAAAAGGGGATAAATTTGGGGTGTGGAAAAAACACCTGAAGAAGCCCCTCTGAAAAAGGAGATGCATGTTACCTATGCAGGGAATAAACAATTTTAGCAGAGATTTTAGTAATAGAATTTTTGTAGATTTTTTTAAACTACTGTCTCCCAAATTTAACTTGTAATTTCAAACCAAAATAAAAGATCTCCCTGGAGAAGGTTTTAGCCAGTAATAACTGTTTGCTGTCAGAAGTTAAATCACAGTATTATCAAAGTGTCTGCCAGAAGAGAAAAAAACCCACACTGTAAAAGCTGTGTGAAAGTTTAAAAAGAAGTATTAAGAATTTAGTTTGGCTATTGCAATTATGAAGCCGAATACTGGATAAAACAGATCTATTGGACAGGGTAAGTACAATAATAGTTTTTGAGTATAGACATGTTTTTCTTCTATGTTATGACATCAGAAAAAAATTATGTTGAACTTTCTCCTAATATTTGAAAACTCAATGTAATTTTAAATAGCAGAAATTAGGAGAGAGGTTCTACTTTTCTTGTAAACTTAGGTGGGTCCAAATGAGTTTTAGAGTGAGGTTAGAGTTAGCTTAGAATTATTTTGTATTTCACTAAAACAATAATTCTAATACCTTCAAGTTTTCATTATATGTTAGGTTGAACAACACTGAAACACTGCTGCAAGGCATGACTTACGAAGTCCCCAAAACCACAATACAAATGCTGCCATTGGTCTACTGTAATAAAGTGGGAAAATAATTTTGTTATAAATAAGTGAACAAAAAAAGTAGAACCAAATAAAAGAGGCTGTGAACAGCACTGTTCTCAACACTTTTATAGATAGACCTATCAAAATAATAACACAAAAATAGTAGAATAGCAGTCAACTTCTTAAAATACACCAATTATTATCCACCGTACCAAAGTACAAAGCCACTGTTGATAAAACCGGGAAGGCTTCTGTCTTCTGAAGGTGAAATTTTGTTGCTCATCTTGCTGTTGCCTTTTTTTTTTTTTCCTTAAGGACTTTACTTCTCAGGAAGCTGTCCCTGTCATTAGGTAGGACTCTCCTGGGCAAGTAGCTGTTTTAGAGGCTTTGGGGGCTGGTGGCAGATGTTGCCAAGCTGTGACGTGTGGTGGCTTCTCTGTCACCAAAAGTGGGAGCCAGGCAGAGGCTGAGCCGCGGTGCGTAAATTGCTAGCTGGGCTTGGGGACGCCCAGCTGTGTCCCCAAGAGACAGGCTGGCATGGACCTGCGTGGTAGTCTTCAGAAAGGCTTTGGGAGGTGTTCCCGCTCCTCCTGCACCCTGGTGGCTAGTGCTCTGGGGGAGACTAATTCCTATCATTTGAATAGTACTAAGGCAATGGTGCTCTCATCCCAGCTAGTTCCAGAGGGTCCTCCAGTTATTGAAAAATTGAATAATAATGGTAATAACCATCTAATGGCTTTGTCCTTTTTTCCTCAGACAGACCACCTGTAGCCATGCAAGGCTGAGATGCTTTCTGGCCATTGCTCTTGCCAGTGCCTTGGGCAAGGGGAAAACAGGTGATCCCCACCCTTCCGATGACAAACTGGCCTGACCCAGAGTCTCTGCCTTCCCTGCATGGCATGCGGGAGCTGCAGCCTGCTGAGGTCTCTGCTCTCAAGAAGAGGAAGATATTCAACCACAATTCATCTGGGGGTGAAGAGGATTGTGGGTATGAGCTTGCTTTAATGTAGTTAGCTTCAGAAATGCACCATCACTGACTCAAAATGGGTCCCAGTAAGTGTTTTGGGCAGATAGTCCATGCTGAAGCTGGTGTTTCACTGGTACCTGAGGTGGCTAGCTTGACTCTAACATGAGTATGTCTATACACACAGTAATTAATCCCCAAGATATCTTAAGTCTCTGCTGCCTGCTTGCTCAGTTACGCTGGTAACAGCTATTGTTTCCTGAGTTCATATTTAGTTATTGTAAGAGGTAGCCAAGAAAGTCAGAGTTTGAAGGATTTTTTTTTCTTAGAAAATCTAAGTCTTTTTCTTCTGCAGTATGGGATTTTTAACAAGGTTTCATCTGGTTCTTTTTTTAGAGCAGCTGAAGAAAACAAAAGGAAGGTTGATATGGTCTGTACTGAGATTGTCTCTAATAAATTACATGTGGTCTTCTGAGAAATTATTCTAAGAATCCTAGGAAGGATGCGAAGATCTTCATGGTGTGGATTGTCTGATGCATCTCTAGTACTTTAATATACAGGGAAGTTGTCCATATGAGTTACACTGATTTAGATGGTCCAAAGAAATAAAGTGATCTCTTGGACATCCTAGATAATTAGAATACATAGGAGCTTTTTTTTTTTTCCTTTCACAAATGATTGATTAAATTGTTATATTGCTGCAAGAAAGCCAAAGTACTTATCTTACCCATGAAACACCTTTCCTTTGACTTGAGAGATCTGTAGATTTCTACTTCTCTATACCACAAACAACATGCCTAACCTTATTGTTCATATTCAAAGAAAAGCCCCTGTAACACAGGTAGTAGATGCAAGAACAGTCCTTCTGCAATGGACAGAGGCCTAGATTGGACCTACAAGTTGGGTTTAATTCAGTAATTAAAAACATGAAGGTTTCCTTGTGGGCTGGAAAAGCGAGGGGACATACAGAAGGCAGGGAAAAAACCTGCTCATTGCTGTCAGGCTTTGGCAACAAGTGGAAAAGAGCAACAGATCTGAGCAACCTGATGAACTTCCAGCATGATAAGTGTGGCAGCATCAGGTGTGCTAAGCAGTAGCTGTGAGCATTGCTGAGCTAGGGACAGTGCTGTGGGTGCCCTGAACATCATATGCCAAAAATCCAGCTGTGACTACTGGTATGTCTCTGTGTGTGCACAGTCTGAAACTACACAAATTTGATTTGGACTGAGACTCACTGCCTTTCAGATGCGAACATGATATTGTATTTCCAAGGGCAAGAGGATACATTTCACAGTAGTTTTCCTTTATATCAAATATAATTCATGTGGGGAATCTTCGTTGGTTCTGGTGAGATATTTTTTCTTTCAGATTATGTTTCATTAGTGCATAAAATCCAGACAAAAAAAAATTAAATTAAAAAAAAAAGCAACTGCTCCTGATGAGAGGAAGACGAAAACCTTAATATTAAATTGACTGTGAGGGAGAATCTAAAGATAAAGATTTTTGGAGAGGGTAGTTCTCGGTGATCGATATTTGTTGTTGCTTTTGTTATGCCTATTCCTGCAATTTGTATTTGCTCTTCCTGGAGACTGTGGAACTTCTCAGAAGAAATCAAGAATTCAGATCTTCTTGCCTCACTTCGCCTTGCCTCTCCCTTCATCCCTGTAGAATGAACACCTTTGGACATTGCATTAAGCAACGTGACTGTCACCTGTTGTTCATGGCTGCTGTCTTCCCTACTCACGCTGCCTTACCAGTGACCCCTTCAGTTGTTCTGGTTTTGAGAGCCTTTGCCTTGCTCTGATGGCTATTAGCATCACTTGCCGGCAGAGCCCCGAGGTGGCGCAGCCGATGCTGTTGGGGCTCTTGCGATGTAGCTCGCTGGTGCTGGGCCGGCTGGGCAGGTGGCCAGAGCTCCCCTCGGAGAGCGGGACGGGAGCCGCATGAAACTCAGCCAGGAGTTTGGCTGGTGTTACGCATCAGCTCTTGGCTGTGTGCTTTTCATGCCCCTGCCGCTGTGGCTTGGCTGGCAAAACTTTGCAGTGTGCACCTGGTCTTGCTGCCTTTTGGACCTCGCTCGTGAGGGGCATTGTTTGGAAAGACAAGGAGGAGACTGTATCTGACTCCTTGTTCTCATTAGGGGACAGAAACAAATTTATCTTGAGGATAGTGGGGGAAATTCCCTAGTAAATCGAAGGGTTTGATAGAGGATTGAATGAAATAACTAGGATCCCCAAGAAGGATATATTTTAGTCATAGAGCCTTTCCACCTGGGATCTCCTCCTGTCCACCACCAGGCTTTTCCAAGAAGGTCAAATATCAAATGTTTACGGGCTTCTTGGAGCCTTAAATCAGAGTAGGAGTTTCCTTCTGCTGCTTGAAATGGTGTCATCCACTCAGATGTTTCCTGTTTAAGTAAATACCTCAAAGCACCCTCGACCACAGCTTTTACAGTAAGGGCCAAGATGAGTGAGAATGTGTGACCCTCCAAATCCAGTTTGCTTGGACCCCTGTTTCTTATAAAGGGTAACCGTTCCTATAAAGGACAAAGCTTACCCATGAAATGTTACAAGAGGTGCGGTCCTCATAGTGTAGTTTAAATATTAAAAAAGAAAAGTTTTCCTAATCACCACCAGTGAGTGATGGATATGGATATTCTAAAATCAAGGCAGAGTCTTTTTGCTGTCAGAACTTCACCTTTTCCTAAAAAATCCTGAGATATGAATGTAGCTAATCAATTTGATGGTGACACATGAAAGAAGACAAAGCTATATTTGTCCTACTAATGACAGAAGTGAATTGCGTTGTGCCAGTCAGGTGTACACTCCTGAGATCAGAGGAAAAAGGCTTTTTTTAGAGAGGAAAGCCCCTGATATTTTATGAAAGCACTGGAAACATCTATCTAAAGGTGATATTTTAATCTTTTTTCCCCCCTTTGTTATTCTCAGAAGTGTATCTGAAATGCACATGTGCACTAACTGGCTGAACGTTTCATTTGCAAATATATTTTCAGGTGGATTTAGCACTTTTCTTCTTTAATAATTAATTAAAAGACTGAATTTTTGAAGTTTTTCACTACCTGAAACAATTTTAAGTTTGTTTCAGAAAACTTCCACTTGTGTTTTATGTGAACTGCTCCTTCTGATTGACAACTAGTAGTTATTCATGGTGTATAATTTCTTTTCTAAGTCACGTGTGATTGTCTCCTTCCCCTGATTTGAGGACTGGGTCTTTCTAAAAAGAAGAGTAATGAGCTGTGATTAAAGATTGTTCTTGGGCACATGTTCATACATGAATACAGGAGAATGGAGGATATTGGAGAATTCGTCAGCCTTAACACTGTACAGACCTATATGAAAAGCACACGATTGTGGCCAAGTTAAAAAAAGAGGAAAAATTCGCTGCTTGTGCAACTCTGCCTTTCACAGAGACACACCAGCAGAAAATTTGACCCAGTATTTTTGTGTTATCTACAGAGTGCTGTCAATCACAGGGAAATTTAAATCCTAATTATACTCTAGAAAAAACACCAACAAATTCAAACCCACATTGGTCATGAAAAGTCTTTGTACTTGGTACTGCATTTTCATTTTATTTAGTTTATAGTGCTGTTAGTGATGTCTGTACACATTTATCATCACAAACCCTTTTTTCATGTGTGTCACTTTGCCAAAGTAATATTAAAACTGAAATTATTCTGTCAGTTGTCAATGCTAGGATAATTTTTTTTTTTAAATTTCAGCAGATATTATTTATCAATATTGGACAATAGAAATAGATGCAGGCAGGATATTGTTTTTCTTACAGTGAAAAAAATGTACATGACCATGATAAAAAATAGAACAAAGGAAAAATGTTTGTGTCTGTATTTTCTAGCTGGAATATAGCGAGGAGGAAGACATGGCATCTTATACAGAAAGAGAATTTAGATTCATTCTTAGGTGCTGAAAACAGGAGGTTGCACGTGTGCACTGTAGCTGTGTTAAGAATTTGGCATCTCCGTTCTCCTGAGATGCCACTGGCCCTGAGCACGCACAGGTTTCACATATCCTGAGAAGATGGTTGTGTGTGTAGCATCCCCATTTCATGATTTCCAAGGCTGAATGTAGCTTTCCTCCTCTTTCGCCTCTGGCTGCGTCAGTCTGCTCTCATCCTCAGCATCAGAACCCAACAAGGGGACAATGGTTCCCTTATTCTCCCCAGCCTGTCTGCTGAGACTCATGAGCCATGGAGGTAAAGAAGTTGCCTGGGGGAAACGCAGAGCATGGGGAACACGGTGTTGTGGGGGACAGAGGAAGAACATGAGAGGGAACGGAGGGTGGAGGAGGAAAAACAGGGTAGTGACATAGCCTGAGTTGCCTCACACTGCTGGTGGGGGCAGTTTTGTGCTTTGACCTCTGTCAAGGCACTTCTTGTGAAGCTGGGTTAGTCACATATGTCTTAATTGCACAGGAGGCCGGCAATTGCATAATGGTCATTTTCATCACTTTTTGAATGGTCTGGTTTGAGACTGCTTTTGCAGCAAGCCTAAAAATCACAAATGCTGTTGAAAAAAGTGAATTCTGAAAGAGGCATTGATAATACTGCTATGGCTCCCATTACTTTTTAGTACCGGGTAATCACTCACCTAGGGCCGTAAAAAGCTCATGAAAAAATTATTTCTGAATCCAGAGGCAAAGGATGTCTAGTAGCAAGGATTAGTCTACGGGACTTTCAACTCAACTTACATTCATAGATATGTTTGGTGCTAGATGAACATTGAGACATCAACATTTTTAAGTATTTGATTTTTTTTTTGGCATCCAGTGTATGAGTGTGAAGTAAAGAAACTGAGCAGATGAAATAAGAATTTTGTCATATCTATAATAACTGACCAAGGCTTGCTACGAGACAAGTTTCTAGCACTATCTGAGATGAAATAATTTATCAAAAAGTTGGTTGAAAAAGATTTTATACCTGAAAAATGACTTTTCAAACCCTTGAAAATGTTAAGCTTCAATTAATACTTAAGGAATAGCTCTCTTTGATTTAAAGAAAATACAAGGGGGAAAAAAAAGAAACTTTACAGAAGTTTTCAGTGGTTAAAGTTGGTTTTTAACAGGAGAGAAGATAATGGTAAATAATGTTTGTTACATTCATTATTTCTTACTCTTGCAGAAAAGGTTACCAATGCAAATCTTGATTTTGAAATTAATGTGAACTTGAACTTCCTCAAGTCTCAAATAATTTCATTTTTCGTGGCCTTCATGCATTTAGTGTCCAACACCGTTGTTGACTAAAAGAGACCACCTCGGACTGTGTTCTCAGCAGCTGAACATTGGCCCATTGACTTTGGGGAGAGAAATAGTTACACCACATCAGAGGCCAGTTCTGCACCTTAACAGATATAGGAAGATGTAAGAAATTTCAGCCCCAGGTTCAAGGATTTTCCAAAATTTGAGGACTCATTCAGTTTGGTTCCACAGTTTCAAAGACAATTTTCTGTTCTTGTTGACTTGCCTGAAGGTTTGAATGAGTAAAAAGGGAGAAGTTGTCTAAAAACAATGCATGCAAGACCAGCACTGACCTAGTTCAGAAGTACAAGTGTGAAAACAGAGCTGACTTCTTGCCCCCAGTCATGTTACTGGAAGTTTTGCCACTGACTTCAGCAGAGTGGAAATTTCAGGCATTTTTCCTGTCTGAAGTCGCTTGTAACGGAACGGCTCTTTGCTGCAAATGCAGATGCAAATGAATGCACTTCATGACTAGTTCTGCTGAACTGAGGCTTTTCCAGACTTGGTGCCTATATTCCTATGCAATGCTTTATTTAAGAATCAAAAACAAGCCAAAATTTGATGAATAGAGAAATTAGACTTCTAATAATAAAAATAAGAATTGGTTTTAGACGAATGAATGGCTTTAGATAAATTTTTATTTCACAGAAGATTTGCTTTAGGAATTAAATTTGTATAAATTAAGTCTGGAAGATTTTTTTAAATGGTAACATCTATCTTTCACGTAAGCGTCAAGAGAATGTGCACACACAAACAGGTTTCAGTAGGCTGTATAAGTATTGGCTTAGAAAATTTGCATGTAAGCAAAAATATATTTGAAATTTCCCATTTTTTTCCTTTAATACAGTTGGGATTGACGCATGGGTAAATCCATTTCAGTACCTAAGATGCTCCCGTTCCATCTAGCTGTGCAACACACAGTTCTTCCCAGGGAATGTTGTACAAGTTGGAAGCAGACAAATGAAAAAGTCATGGGAAAATTACATCTATTTCTCTCAGGGTTGCTGTTGGTTTTCACTTTGTTTATCATCCTGTATCTCTCTTGTCTTTTCTGTGCTTTGGATGCATGTTGCTAAGAACTGCCATATCTAGACTGAAATTCGCCATTTGTCCTCTTGTACTGCTAGGTTTTTTATCTCTGTTTCGCAGTGAGATTACATCAGTATTTTGTGTTGCTCCCCCCATACTTCCCCAGTTTAAAGATGTGCTCTTTTAGATTTTTTTTGTGTGTGACTTTAACAATGTTCTGTTCACATTTCCTTGGATAGACCCAACAATTGCTTGTTGACCCATTTTAACCCCTTTTGAGCATCATCTTCAAAGTGTAACTGTCCTTGACAATGAAAGAGACCTTCCTATTGTCTGGTCCTTCCAGGCAATCTTTAGCATTGAGTTAAATGGCTTTCAGATGGAGGAGTTGGCTGGAAGGAAGAAGACAAAGTGGTCTGTTGTTTCTGAGTGACTTTGCTAGAGTTTCCCTTTTTTCTTTTAGAATGGTGCATTTCTATAGAAGATGACAGACGTTTTGACAGGTGCAATATGCTTTGAACTGTTGTGTCAGATAATTCTTTTGTCTTGGTTTTTCCCAGCAGAGTGGTACATCTCCTTAGGATGCTGATATGCATATTGTTTGCTTTTCATTTAGTGTGGTGAAGCTTTCCATCCTCCTTTTCTCTCTCCCTCTCTCACTTTTTTAACGGCCCTTTGCATATATGTAGCTAACCCAGATGGGAAGGCGGAGTGACCATGACTTAAACCTCTCTCTCCAACCTTTTGATCGTGATAACTGACAGTTATAACTCAGGAAATTATAATGGCAATAGAGAAAGAGCTGGCAAAGACACACAAAAGCATGACCTCAAATAAAATCATGCTATAATCTCATCTCTGGCTGCAATGAACTATGCCCATATAAAAAAGGCGGTTTCAGGGCTGTCACTTCAGAGCAGGAAAGATTTAGTTTTGTTCATCTACAGATCGGCCTAGGTGAAAACAAACCACGGTCCCACCACATAATCAAAACGGGTTTGAGGGGAAAAGAACTCCAAGCTAAAGTTTTAAAACTTAAAAAATGTTTCATCTTACTCCTAGTAAGGAAGTTTTATTCTTTCTTAATACTCTTAAAGTTACCACAGAGAGTATTTCTCAGTCAGGTAGCCTCATTTTTTTTGGAGTGCATAGAGTGTGTTCTACATTTGTGGTCAATGTTTTTGCAGTGTCAGCTATGAGGGGTTTTAGTCCTGCTATGAATTATTGTATTGTAAATAGCAGCACTGTTAAACTGGTCATGCAGAGATGTCAGGATTTGTGCCTAGTAGTATCTTTTTGTATCAGTCCCTGCTTCTGCCTGACTGACTGTTTTGGGCTTAAACAGACTTTCCTACTATTACCTTTGATGTTTTCTTTTTATTTTCAGAGTTAACATCCCTTCTTTTGGTTGCCTGGGTATGACTCTCATTCATTGTGTCATGAATGACATCCGTGTTACTGAAAGACAACCTGACCCTGAAAAATTGAAAACAAGATCATCTTTTGCAGTTGCTTCACGTTGCATAAACTCAATGGGGAAGAGAGATTTGAAGGCTGCCAATTAAATAGAGGAATCGACAACATAATTTACTGTAACAGGAAGAGGTGACTTGGAAAGCTTTGCTTTATGAATCCTTCCAGAACATCTAAGAAGTTGATTTAATAGCTTATGGCATACAAGTTTAAAATATTTGTACCAAGATTTTTAAAAATCAGGGACTAGCAGCTAAATGTCTGTAAACTGCAGTTGGGTGAGCTGGTGACCTGATTTCCAAAAATGGCGAGAACCCATCAACTTCTGTAGTTTCCACACATATCTGCTCAGCTCTGAGGAATGCTTGTACTCTAATGTTTCAGCATACATGGCAATTTAAAAATTGTATGTATTATTATGGCATATAGTGGGTAATCTTGCATTAAAAAAACCCAGTTCTTCTAAAATTATAACATTTATGGGAAGCTTTTGACTGGTGCTTATGATACCCCAAACAATGAATGGCTATATTTATTTCTTTACTAGTAGATGCCTCAGTGCTGCAAAGTGTTCTACAGCTGTGCTTAAGCATGTGAGATCAATTGGTCTGAAATACATGGCTAAAGCATTGTCTGAAATGCTATCTGCTGCCATAGATGGGTCCTAATAATTGTTATACTTGATGGTAAAAGTGCTTCTTTGGAATCACTGAAATTTTCTGTCTCTTCAGTCACTTTTTTTCAAGAAAGTCTTGTTTATATTGTAACTCTTGCTTTTGTAAGTCAGTTATACAAACAAGGTACAAAATCTCTCTATTTTAGTAGCTATTCTTCTGAGCTGAAGACAGAGCATTTTTGCCATCCATGTTCTATGCTTACCTGTTACCACTGGTCCCTGATTGCAGATTTATTCATGTATTGACTGATAACTGGTTGAAACTCCTTACGTCACAACAGTAGAAAATATATTTGCAACACTGGAAATTTCAAAACAGAATTGTGTAGTTATATGTTGTAGTCAGCTGAGAACAGGTTCTTATGAAGATTGTTGGATGGTCTTAACAAGAGGCCTGTTTACTGATACCATCTCTAATTGGTATGTGTCATGGAAATTTCTCATCTTAAGAGATCTGACATCGTTCAGGGGAGAACCAAATGGAACCAATGTTAAATTGCTTCAGGCTCTTTTGCAAAGTAGAATATTTCTGAAGCTGGAAGAATTTTGCCAAGGGACTCACAAGGCATGGAGTTCTTGGGACGATGTGCATCACATCGGGTTTTATGGTTTCCCTTTCACTGTTTGAGGACGTTGCATAGCTGAATAGGTTGAAGGGGAACCCACGCCTTTTTCACAGGAGCCCAGTGTAAGCATGGCAGAGTCCTTGTTATGGTCATCAGTGAGATGGTTATTTATTACTTGATCAGTATCTGAAATTTCTATAGGGTTCTCATCAACAAAATGAAGGTGGTTGCCCTTTTGATCAGGTCTAGTAGGAAAATATGCAAACAGTTCTCACAGGCTGCTGATGTCTCAAAATAAGCCCACTGTAACAATTCACAGGCTATACAAACTTCATGGTTGTCAAGTATTCTGCTTGCCCTTGCCATATAGACGTCATGGTTGTCACTGGAGATAGAGCGCTGTACCTTCTGCTCCAAAAGCGTAGGCTCCTACTGTCAGGATTGGTATCGTGTGGTGAGCATGGGGAGACTATGCAAATTGGATAACATAATGCTGCTCATATGGGAGCTGACTGTGCTAATTCCCATGTTAATCCTGGGAGTGAATGCAGTATGAACGAGACACTCACCCCAAGGCTGGCTGAGGCCAAGCTGTGTGTTCCTGCCGTTGAGAAGAGCTGTGCCTTCTCTCCAGGTAATCAACCTGACTCCTGAGTGCTCACTAAAAGGTGCACCTGCTGTCTGATAGCATTTCCCATTGCCATCCAAGTGTCGAGTGTGGAATAACCTGTAAGGAATCCGCTGATGAAAAGCCAATTAAAATCAACTGGGAAGCTTTCCACCAGTTTGGTAAAATTTGGATCACACTATTAGCAAGAATCATAGAATCATAGAATGGTTTAAGTCAGAAGATGGAAGAGCTTTAAGGATGACGTTAAAGATCGTCTAGTTCCAACCCCCTTGCCATGGGCAAGGACACCTCCTACTAGAGCAGTTTGCTCAAAGCCTCACCCAACCTGGCCTTGAACACTTCCAGAGATGAGGCCTCCACAACTTCCCTGGGCAACCTGTTCCAGTGCCTCCCCACCCTCATAGTGAAAAATTTCTTCCTGAGATCTAATCTAAATATTCCCTCTTCCAGTTTGAAGACATTACCTCTCATCCTATCACTACATGCCCTTGTAAAAAGTCCCTTTCCAGCTTTCTTGTAGGCCCCTTTCAGATACTGGAAGCTTGCTATAAGGTCTCTTCTGCAGGCTGAACAACCTCAACTCTCTCAGCCTGTCCTCATAGCACAGGTGCTCTAATCCTCTGATCATTTTTGTGGCCCTCCTCTGGACTCAATCCAACAGATCCATGTCTTTCTTATGTTGGGGGCTCCATAGCTGGACACAGTATTCCAGGTGGGGTCTCATGAGAGCAGAGTAGAGGGACAGAATCGCCTCCCTTGACCTGCTGTCCACACTTCTTTTGATGCAGCCCAGGATGCGGTTGGCCTTCTGGGCTGCGAGCGCACATTCCCAGCTCATGTTGAGCTTCTCATCTACCAACACCCCAAAGTCCCTCTTCTCAGGACTGCTCTTGATCCATTCTCTGCCCAGCCTGTATTTGTGCATGAGATTGCCCTGACCGACATGCAGGACCTTGCACTTGGCCTTGTTGAACTTCATGAGGTTCACACGGGCCCACCTCTCAAGCCTGTCTGGGTCCCTCTGGATGGCATCCCTTCCCTCCAGTGTGTCAACTGCTCCACACAGCTTGGTGTTGTTGGCAAAATTGCTGAGGATGCACTCAGTCCCAACATCCATGTTGCCAACATAAATGTTAAATAGTACTGGTCCCAGTACCAACCCCTGAGGAACACCACTTGTCACTGCACGCCACTTGGACATCAACCCGTTGACCACAACTCTTTGAGTGCGGCCAACCAATTCCTTATCCACCGAGTGGTCCATCCATCAAATCCATGTCTCTCCAATTTAGAGACCAGGATATCATGCAGGACAGTGTCAAAAGCCTTGCAGAATTCCAGGTAGATGACATCTGTTGCTCTCCCCTTATCCACCAACGCTGTAACCCTGTCATAGAAAGCCATGCTGGGCACATCCATTCCCACAGGAATCATTTCACCTGTCTGGCAGAATAACGCCAGATTGATGCAGGCTTTCCTAGAGTGACAGAACATGAGAAAACCCACTTTTTTCCCTGGTTGATGTTCAGAAACCATTGTAGGCCCATAGGGCAGGAAAGGGAGTTCTACTGAGTCTTTCCGTGGATAGCAGTAATTTGTCAGACCAAGTCCAGAGCACTGAGTTAAGCAAGAGGCAACAGCATCAGTGTTATTACTGACAGGTGCTTTCTGGTCACAGCCTTTGACATCTTATGCTTTATGAAAGTTTGAATACCATCATCTAAATATAGTTTTGTTTGAACACAAAGTTTAACCTAATATGACTGCTTCATATATTTTTGCATTCTTAGACTCCATGAGTGAGATGGCAGCTTGCACATCCAAATGTAGTGGCCCACAAGAGGCCTTTAATGAACTTGGAGAACTTCATCCATACACAGGCTCCTGTTTGTCCCAGCACAAAAGGACTCATATGACAAGACAGAGTTATGCCTCTTAGGTATGTTTTCCTGGTGATTTTTACTCATACCCACCATGATCTATTAGCAGAGCCAGTAACACTTAATCAGTGCATTCTTCACCAAGGTTTAAAATCAACCAACAAAACCTTAAAACTAAGTTTCTAAGTCTTACTGAAGTTTCTACCGTGTTTCAAAGCATGTTAGTATGCTACAAATTCAATGGTGATAATGAAATCCCCATCAGAAGGCATAAAGTTATGAGTCCATTTAGTAGAGCTTCTTGCCAACAAAGTACACTTCTATGTGACTAGATTCAAGCAAAAGGATGGACTCATAATTTTTCATCTTCATTATTATGTAGGTCAACATAAAATTCTTTTATCAATTGTCTCAGTCCAATACTGATTTCATGCTGCTGACATATGGTCAAAGTGTTAATATGTCCTTCTAGCCTTGTATCGAAACATGTTAGTCAGAAGTTAATCCCTTTTACTAGATAAGGTTAGTCTCAGGTGTTGTATTCTGCAATGTTGTATTTGTTGTATTTGAAATATTTGATAAAATGGAATTTGAAAATTAATATCTACAATAAATAACTACAATCTTATGTTCCATAGCTATTAAAAAGTTCATCTATGGCCTGACTTATATTGCCTATGTAGTGAAGAAAATGCTGAAAATGAATTGCCTCTAATCTCCTGTCTACATAATAAGGATGGTGTTCAATCATTAACATTTTTCATTTATGGATGGTTTTCCTCATGGAAGAATTTAAGGATGAACTGAAAGAAACGATGCACAAAGGCCAAGCGAAGTTCTCTTCATTACTGTGAATCCTACTGAAATATTTTATGTAGGAGTGAGATGGTTTCTAAAATGACTCTGAAAGACTTTGCACTTTTTATTCAGGCTGACTGAAAATTTCTTGTTTTCATGTATTTTCAGTTTTACAAAATCGTGATTTTAGAAAAACAATATGTTCCCCAGAATCATACTGATTTTATTACTATTTTCAGTAAAAATACCAATTTTTTCTTATAAGTTCAGTTTACTTTATTCCAGGTTTTCTTGTTCATCATTATTTAATAATTTATGTTATGATACAAGATAGAAAAAAAAATAGAAGGATGAAATACCACTGTGAAACATTTGATAATGTCAAAACAAAATCCATCATTGTATGGATCTCTGCAACAAAATTTTGTAATTCTGATTCCATGGGAAATACCAACATGACATATTTTAAATTAGAGGTGTACTAGATGGTACTAATCACTTTTCCTGTATGTTTTTCTTTTCAGGTTTCTCAGACTTGAACATGATATAGAAAATCAATAAACAAGCAACTGTTGTTTTCTCTTTGTTCCACTGAGTTTAGTTTATGTGTAGGTTGCTGGTTCAGGATTTCTTGGTCTTCTTGCTTAACTAAGAATGGAAATCAATTGCTTGGCTAGGGTTTAATCTACCTTTTTGTAGTCTTGAGGGTGACCACTAGTGTTAGTAGGGTGACTGATAAGTAAACTGGAGGAATTAAGGTCTTACTATTTAACTGAGACTTATATTGATAATGTCACTCATTTCAATGAATGCTAGTCCAGATCACCTGGTTCTGGAACATAACTTTTGCTGAAATACATTTGCTGATGTTGACTGTAGAGAAAAGGATTACAAAAGGCATCTTAGTAGTGTGTTGCAAGAGGAATACTACAATATTTTCCTAAAAAAATAAAGATGAAGTCATTTGAAGACCCTTCTTTCTTTCTCCTTATGTCAAAAACCTATGTGTAAAATGTACAGTGAAAGGTAAACAATTCTTGGACACTGTCTTCTCCCTGTTACCTACCTTGAGTCAACACTTAGCAACTCTGGAAGTCAAGCACAACTAATGTACTTACTTTGCATAGAGTACATGACTACACATGCAGACGGACACTGGAGAATCTGGAAACTATACTCATTCTTTAACCATTGGTTTGCTGGAATTTAATTTTGTGGTATATTTTCCTTCTTTCTCTTTTAAGAAGCCAGGTCAGAAGTGATATTTCTTAGGAATTCTCTTAAGTATTCACAGCAAAATCAGCAAATCTCTGCAAATGCCTTTTTATCTTTTCAGAAAATTTCAGCGTAATTGATATTATTTTTTTCCCTGTTTGAACTGAGCTTTAAACATCGGGTATGTACACAACAATGAAGGAGTGGCTGGTATCAGACTTTCTTTGCTGGAGAAATGGGAAAAGATGCATCGTGAAAAGTATAATTAGAACGATTTGGGAACAAAGCAAAGTTTCAGAAGATTTTTCAGGATATAAGAGGCAAAATATTGTTGGACCTACCACCGCCAGCATAAATGGTAGGAAGACATTTACATCAACAGAGCTTTTGTTCAGAGTGACTCTGATCTTCACTTGGACAGCAATTAATTATTTGCCTGCAAATATAATAAGTCCAACCAACTGGCAAGGCAGTCTTGTTGAGGATTTTCCCTCAGCCAAAGCAAAGAATGAGGAGTGGAAAAAGACAGGGACATAATTGCAGATCAAGCAGTGACAGTGCTCTGGGTCTGAAACTGATTCCAGTATGTCATAAACAAATACAAAGAAGGTGCAGCTGAATAGAAATTGAAAGGAGGCAGCGGCTACGCTATGGAAATGGGAGAGGAGAGAGCATGTTGGCAGGCCCGTGGAACCTAGACCCATGCCTATGAGGGTATGTGTGTCAGCTGTACCAATCTATAGAGGCCAAGGATGTTTCCACTGAGCTCAGATGTCTCTTCCTTTTAGTGAAGGTGTTACAAGTCTGATCCTGAAGGTCGCCTTGTTACTCCTGTGTATAGTCCCTGTGGTCAAGGATAAAACCTCAGTGGTTGAAGTTGAGCATGTAAAATCATTAATGCTATTTAGGAATACATACTTGTTTTCATTCTAGCTATCATGAGATGTTATTGACAAGGCTCATATATTGGAAATTCTGAGCCTGGGAACTCATTCCCTCAGAAATGCTGAAATGTAAACCCATAATTTGGGTTCCCAAGACCCTTTCTTTGGTTTTGTATATGCTTTCCTTGGTTATGTATATGCTAATGGCATCATCAAGATGTTTGAGCGTAACTGAGAAGGGAATTTGATCATTAACTAGCACTTGTGCCTCTCCTATGCTGATGAGTTACCTCCTTTATGATACCATCATATTCAGTTCCCAGGCATCAGCTTATTACATTAACTTCAGGCACAGGCACATTTTCCTCAGATCTTGCCACAGCCTTACTCTCTCCCTTCTCTAAAATGTGTCATACTGTCTTGACATGTCGTTTGAGTTTTTGCTGTCTTTGGTTTCCTGTTATCTACACTATTCAAGAAACAGAACTAATCATGACATAGTCACATCTGCAAAGAAGAAATCTGCCTTTAGTAAGATAAACTGAGACATGGACAGACACGCTGCGTGTGTAAGAAGTAAAGCTAGGACATAATCATTTGCTAATGAATTGTTTCAGAGGGAGGTACAACTTGAAAAATCAACACCTAAGTAGCGAGCTATCTTTTTCTGTCCTGGCATTACTTTGTCTTGGTGGTATGATTGATAGTTCTGGAGGAAATGCAAATGAGATTAAATAGCACACAGCTTTTCAGCTTTCATTCTGAATGTCATGCACTTTTCTGGACATAATAAAGATGAGAATATAGATCTTGTGCAAGCTTTAAAAAAATGTTTCTTAAATGGTTTTCATCTTGATAGCTTTAAGGTACCTTTCCTATATCAAGATGAAGAATTCCGAAGATGAAGTGTTTGACTTACGGGCAAATTTCAAAATATAAAGATTACTGTAAGTTATTGTGGTGCAAGAAGAGGAATGACATTGATCATCAGTTTTACAATTTAGTTTTAATTTTACTGATGGATAAATGTCGAAAACAACTCCAGTTAATTTTTGCATGTGTCAGCGTTCCAGTAAAATGCTGATGTGGGTTTCTCTCGTACCTACTAATTTGGATAAGATTGGGGTGGGATGCCCCAAAGTGATATCTGTATTTATATTTTAATTATATGAAGGGGAGGAAGGGAGTCCCAGATCTATATTTTCCGTAGTTGGCAAAACCCAGAATATTAAAACAGCTTGTTTGAACAGAGCTGCTTCGTGAACTGGCCTTATGTGAGCTGGACTGGTTTTGTTACCCAATGGTGGGGAACAATGTAGCATAGCATGTTTACGGTGTGTTGAAGCCCGTTTCACTACCAGAAGAGGGTGTCTGGTCATATGTATAGACCTGATCCTGCACCACTGCCCAGACCAAATAAACCAGGGATCATTCCAGGGCTAAGTCTTTCAGTTATCTTCCAGAATACTTATGACTTGGCCACGTAGAAAAGAACAGATCAAAACAGATGGACTGCTTCAGCCTGCAAGGAGCATCTTTGCTCCTGGCAGTTTTGTTCCTGGGAAGCAAAATGCCAGCAGAGCGTCACTGCCTGTCTCTTTGGCTATAGCTTGGCTTTAGCTGCCTCAGAAGGCAAAGTTTTTAAGATCTGGAGAGTTTGCAAACTTACGTTTTCCCTACATATTATACTGTATGCACAAAGGAGAAATAAATTGTGTATTTGTTTTGCTTTTATTTGCTGGCTTAGGAAAGTGTGTGTGTGTGTATGACTTGGTCTTAGACTGCTACTGATATGATGGCTGTATTATCTAATTTCTAATGTCAAAGTGTTAAGAATCCATTTTTCATAAAACCTTTTCTTTATTTTCAGTCAGCATGAATGACAAGCTTCTCACACAATTGTTACTTTGTGCAGTATTTAACTCACATGTAGGTACCCAATTGTAAATTTGCTACAAGGCTTATCTTTGCTTCTCACATAAACTAATATAAATCACATGGAATTACTTTCAAAGTTATCTCATATTAGTCCAAATTCAGTGCAGTAAGGGATAAATATTGGACAAGGGGACCTGGGACATTATGGGCCCTCTGTTACTTCTGACTACACCTAGTTACTGAATGAGCCAGTTCACCCAGGGATTAACGCTTGCCAAAGTGGGTGAGGATTTCAAAATCCAGGCCATACTTCTTTGCAATCATTTTTTCTGTATAATTTTATTTGAACTTGTTAGCTTCAAGATTACTCCCCTAACAGAAAAGCAACTGGTATCACTATTATATAGTTCCGTGGCTTATAAGTCATAGGATGTTTTCCAAACCTATTTTACTTTGCTTGTAATGAAACAATGACAATGTTTTGTTTTAGATGTACTACAAATCATAATGGATAAAGAAAATGGAGCCAATCTGTTTAATGGGGGATGAGAAGTTATTTTCTTCCTAGTTTCTTATTACTCTACTGCTTTAGTTCCTGGCAGCATGTTAAGTACTGGTCCCCAGCACCGAGTGGCAATTTATCATCTTTCTTGGCAGGCTTCCTGCTTCATCCTGCACCTGCCTCCTTGAAAGAAAACAAGACATCAGATACTTATTCAAATAATGCAATAGCTGATCAGCAGAGTATCTACACAATGGTAAGTTATCCATGATAAAAGGACAACTTTTTCATGCATTATATGTGACATATGTGTCCTTTCTCTTAAGATTTATGACATTCATGGCGGTTAGTATTGTTACTATAATCAAATCTTTTACAGCCTAGCTGCAAAGGTTCAACTTATTGTCAATAGATTTCTATGTAAGAGTCAATCAAGCAATTTCATAAATGCTTTGAAACACCTGCACTCTCCTTGGAAGTGTAGAAATAGCAATATCAAGGTCTCATCTTTCAAGTTGTGAAGCTACTGTGTCTTAGTAATTCTCTATAAGCAAACAATCCGGAAGAAGAGTAAAAACTGTATGCTTGTTTGCATTTGTTCCCTATGAAACATATATTACATACATGTGTATGTATATTTATACGTGTGTTCACAGCCACATATATATGTGTATATGTGTGTGTGTATATAAACTTTCTGAATAATAGACTATAGCCTTAATGCACAAATAAAGAAATCAAAGGAAAGCTATGTCTATGAGACAAGATGTGAAGAGAAAGGTAGGAACTATTCATAAGAAGGATACCTAAAATCTTATTCACAAATATGAAAGGAAAGGTCATGTGGTTTACCAGGACGTTGCATTTTACAAGCCTCGCTGGAAGCAAAATGCATAACTGCTAGAAGCAGGATGTCATGTTCCTCCTGGCATGGGAGGTGGGTCCTTTGGTTAAGGCATTAGCCTGAGGTGTGGAAACCAGCTCTCTGCAATGTCACTGATCCCCCGGGACTGGCTTCTAGCTTCTCTGAGCCCCGCTTCCCATCTGTAAAACAGTTAATCGTAGCCCTTCCCTATGCATTGCCTGTATGTGTAGTTATCAGACACATGCAGGCACCAGTCAGCTGCTTGTGTTTGACCCAAAGCATTTAAAATATTAGAACAGTACAGCTGCATATGGTGGCATGGTGATCAATAAAGCCAAGTTACGTTCCACTGAGGAATACTGTATTATCTATGATTATTAAGAATCAATATCAACAATCCACTGGGTTAGCAGCTGTAAATAAGGATAATTCTTGCCTGAGAGTTCTCAATCTAATAAGGAAAACAAAGAAGGGGTAGAAAAACTCAGAGAGAATGGAGCAATTAAGAGAAAAGTGACAAGAGTATGAGCATATGTAGACAAGTGGTGCACAGATAAAAGTTCCTGGGCTTTTTAAATATCTTAATATAAACACAAGGAAGGAAGTAAGATAAAAATCTGACCTCAGAGAATTGTCTCTTTGCCATAAATTCACCAGAAGGAGAGAGACACATGGATCCTGATGGAAAAAATATCGTAACTGTATGGAGGAGTACAGGAGAAGAGGTACCGTGTAGAGGTACCTTGCACAGCGAAGAGGTGCCGTGCAGAGCTGCTCAAATCATTAAAAGACAAAATGCTTCTTCAAGGTACTCACCTCAAAGCAGGAACTTGAACTCAGGAATCCCTGTGCTAGGCAAATGCCTGGGGTTGGGGAACAGCCCATCTCCCTCTTTCTTGTCAGAGCTATTGCAGTCATGCATAAAACTTTTGAATGTGGCTACAGAGAAGGACTATCATGGTAACAACAAAGTATTTTAAGGCAACTGTTTATTTAAAGCTTGCATTGTGAAAGATTTTAGCTCAGAATGTCACATTTGCCTACTGAAATACCATCTGCAAGAGCCATTGGATCCAGAGGCTAAATCTGGTCTCAGTCTCCTCTGAAAGAATTCTTCATATTGATATTCTGATTAGGAATTTGCATTTATTCATAGTTTGGTCTTCAGCTGAGGTCCTGTTTTATTTTCTCCCCATGCAAAGGAAAACTTTTCTAGTTTTCTGCAAAAATAATTCTATAGCTATCACACAAAAGGGCTTCTAATTTGTCCTGGTGTGCTGAGCATTAGAAATATTTGCTACCTTCTGAAGATCTGCAGACCTGGTTCTGCATTTATCCCCAGGGTTAGCAGAGGGTTCCTGTATATTTGGCAGGCGTCTTGGAAGACTTTCCCATCATCGTGCTTGCAGTGGTGCAAACAGCTGTGCCAAAAGGCTGGTGGAGGGCTGTCTTGCTGTTGCAGTATGAGAGCTTTGCTGCTATATTGAATAGGAACCTTTTTATTGCTACCCAGTTTTGACTAGCAAATTGGTTTTCATTCTCCCAGACTGGAAAGATGAATTCTGCTACATTCATGTGACCCTGATGTTTGACAGAGGCCGCCCTTCCTGCCAGGAATGCAGAAAAGAGAGAGAAAACTAAAGCATGCTAGTCACAGCGGCAGTGCTCTTACCTTATGAAACCATCCTTTAAAAAGAGCCTGGACCGAGTATTGTGGACTCCTGGAAGCTGACGGACAGTACCGATGTAATACTTAAACAGCGCTACCAAAGCTCATAGGTTTCCTGAGTGTTAATGAGTTGTGTGGGTTTTTTTATGTTCTCCTGTTCTTGCCATAGTGCTGGTGCAGCTCAGTAGCCATGGGCAGGCTTGGTAGCAAAGGCTTTCTGCAGCACATCATCCCCACACCAGCCAGAGTTCTCCACTCCTCATAGCGTGACCTAGGTCTGTGCTGCTGTTGCTCAGCACCGTACAGCTGGGGGTGGCCTGAGGAACTGGTCCTAGCTGCTGGACCTCATAATTTAGAAGAGCCAAACTACTGGAAATGCTCGTGGGGTTTTTTTGTCATACTGTATACGTGGCTATTTGATTTCTCAGGTTTCCTTACATGTTTGGATACCCTAATTTTCCTAATGAGCCATCGTGTGCAACTGCTTAGTAAATACCAGCCTTAATGCTTGTGATTTAGAAGCTTTGCTGAGTAGCGACAAAGGCAGAATAAGTGCATAAGGCTTTGTGTATCTGGTTGCTTGGGCAAGTTGCCTTACTTAGCAAATGCAAAGATATTAAATTTCTATTCAGATGATTAAAAAAGAGCTTCTTCTGTTTTACTGCATGACTTGCTCTGTTTACGGTGCATTAGGTGTTTACTATAGTGATAGAAAAATGGCACCTTCTCCATCTCTCTCTCTTCTCCTTTGTAACAGATGTTTCTTCAGAAGGACCTGCCAATTACCTGTGTCTCCAACAGCATCTAACAAGATTTCATTTTAAAAAGAAAAATGTAACATGTATGCTTGCCTTTATTTTGTGAAGTTTTGATTTCTAAAGGTAACAGCTAGTGTCAGGTTTCTCAAACTGCTCCTTCTGTTTCTTGTTTTCAATTGCAACAGTGTGCTGTGTCAGCAAAACCCTCCCCGCACTGCCACGCTCTCTTTTGTGTGGCAGTCGTTTGACACATAAAACTAGCAGCTGCTCTTAAAGGACCCGGCAAATTAACTGTATTAAAGATACAAAACATGAAGGGGTTCTTTTTCATGACTGTGGGAAGCTTTTATAACCACATTTAATTCAGGGATAAACCTTTCCTGCCGTAATTAAAAAGAGGAGTGAAATAGGAGCGTATTTTACATACAATGGGATTGCTAACACCGAGACGATGGGATGAGATGGGATCAGTCTAGCCCGTGGAGGGGTTATAGGCTCAGTTCTTCCAACAATTATCCTGACACCTGAGCTGTAGCTGTGTGCACTCTTTGAGCCCAAGAGACAGTGTCCTCTGCCCGCTCTCACTGCAGATGTTTGTGTTGTGTTCAGCTTATGTGCACGAGCGTCACCAGTGTGAGAGCTTTTGGGAAGAGTCTGATGATGCTGAAAGCAGTCTTGCATCCCTTGGGGCACTCCTGTTTTTCAGTGAAGTTACACAGGATCTGTGGGTCTGCATGGTCTATAAACAGCTACAATCTCTGCAATGCACTAGCTATGAAAGACGGAAATAGAGCCCAGCAATCAGCACTTGAAAACTATTTTGTTGGGGGGTTTTTTTGGCTAAACTTTAACTCAAACTGGAAAAGGTAACTCTCAAAAGTTTTGGTAATTTTGGGGTGAGAATTGTATTTATCTGAGGAGAAAGAAAAGACCCCAAAAGATGAGCCAGCAGAGTCTTTCTATTGGGATTTTTTTTTTAACATAAAATGCAGCTCTTTACACTCGAATTTCTGTGAGGAAAACTCACCCTGGTTTAAGTCTGTGCCGTCCAATCTGTGCTTCAAAGCCAGTTATAGCCCACAGAGATTACAACAATCTGTGGGCAGCCACGCAAGCAAGCACGGCCAGAGGATAGGAAGAAACCTGGAGATAATTTTCCAGAGGAGAAAAAGCAAACCCAGAGCACGAGTACCAGGAAGTCAGACTAGCGCTTGGGACTTATGGCTGCCCATTCCCACTGCAAAAGCTTCCCACTGTGACAGCATCCCGTCTTCTCCTCTGTGCTCAGATCTGAACCAAACTGACACAGATGGTGAGAAGAACTTCCTGTACTCCAAAAGAAAAAGAGCCACAGGCTCCCTGAAACTTACTAAGGACTTGACTATTCCCAATCTGTTTTGTCCTGCAGGTACTCAGGTTTCGTTGCATCGGTGGGCAAAGCTTCCAAACAGATAAACTGTCATGTTGGTAGAACCACAGATGTGTCCACTCACAAGTGGTAAATGGTCTTTCTTGTGTAATTCCAAATAAATGTGAAAGTTTTAATAAATATTACAGATTTGGAGTGAAAATGGAAGAATGCAGAGAATTCATGATAATATTGTGCATTGTTTCTGGAAAGTGTCCCCCACCCCAGCATTAAAGCCTAAGGAGGATGAAAGCCTTATGTTGTATTTCTTCAAGATTTTTAAAAATTTTAAAGATCCATAATAAATTTTTAAAAATACATATGAAAATTAATTTGTCCCTGTGCTACTGCTGTTCTCCTGGAGAAGATATTCTGTTGTTTCAGTTACTTTATGAACTGGAACTATAATTTTGATAAATATTTACTGATCCAGTGTTTTATCAGAAACCAGAGAACTTAAGGGGTTTAGTTGCTTAGGCTCCCAGCAACCTCTTGTTTTAACATGTATGAAACATTCATCTTTCATCAGGAGTGCATAAAGTAGTTTGTTAATTAGTAGTGGGAGGTTTTTGTCAACTTGATGTGTTTAATTTGGATCTGTCATATAAATGATGCCAGCCATAGCATTCAATTGGAAAATGCCTACCAAAGGTCTGCTTCATGAGTGGAGCTTGCAAGTACTGGGCAAAGCCGAAATGGTCTCATAAAGGAAGTTGCATTTGCAAGGGAAAGTAGGAAAATGGTAGGACCCTCTTGAGATCCCAGCAAAACCTCCGCTGGTAGCACAAGCAGCACCAACCCAGATAACATAGGAGGAATACGTACGTCTGGGCAGACTCCCAAAGGACTGACAACCTTTAACTGCTGCCAAAGGAAAGTAGTGGGATTTAGGGCTACAGTAACTTCCACACAAAGGTCCAAGTGTAGCCTGAAACAAAACTGTGAGAAGTTTCAGGGATCATCAACCAGGGCCCATTGACCTGGAAGGCACTGGAGGTCTGGAACAAGAAGAAACTGGGTTAAACTGGAAATAAGGCCAGATCCTCTAAATCAGCAGAGCTCCATCGAATGTGTCAAGTGATTTGTTACTGTTAAGCAGGTTGAGGAGAGCTTGCAATTTAGTCTGACCATGATGCACATATCAGGTGAGGGTCAGTGACGTGAGAACAACGCATATGGTCTGGACCCTGAAAATAACTACTCGTTCATTTTCCACAAGGAACTGAGAGAATCCTGTCTTCCTATCCCAAACAGGCCTACAAATGAGTTTTTAAACCTCAAGCAGTTCCTGAAAACATAATTTCAGTTATGTGTTGGGATATAAAAGTTGCAAATCCTAGCTTTTTTTTCTGGTTAAGTATGGTGATGTTTTTTCTGTTTCTCACTGATGGAATTGCAGAAGGAATGAGCAGGCTTGGCCTCATCCAGAAGTGACACAAATCAGCAGGAGTTTTTCCTTTGTCTTCAGTGGCCTTTTATCTGGCCATTTGTACTATTTGGCAAATGATACACAAATGAAATACTTCATACAAATGAGTACACAATTTAAAGTTTAGATTGGCTTTGTTGCAGTAATACCTGAAGTGACAATGCAAATCATGAACCAGATATTCAACTGGAATGTCAACATTTGATCAATTTGCAAATCTGAAAATATTTGGTGAAAGCATTTGTGACTAGATTTGAATAATTTATAAGTTCAATACTTTCACAGTCTGTTCACAGTGATCCAAGTAGAAATACAGATGAAATTCATCAAATACATTGTTAGCTGCAGATTAATCTTTCAGTAACTTAAATGAGGCCAGCCACTGTTTAGTGTTTTTATTTAGTAATGGAAAAAATGTAGGAGCCCTCCGGTGGTCAAAATACACCTCTCCAGTTAACTCATATTCCATTTAATGCTAAGCAATTTAGCTGATAAAAGCTTTATTCTAGTTAGTATATTAGTTGCAAGGTATTTTACAGATATTTTTTAAATTACTAACACTTCTCTCATCCTGCAACTATGGCTAAGCTAAGTCAATTTTTTGAGAATTTCCACATTGAAATCAAGAAAAGCTATCAGCACCAAAACCAAATAAATTAGGCAAAGGTCTTAGGTAGAAAAAGAGGTTCTCTGAATTTCCAATGCTGTGTGCTACATATCTTACCTGAGCACAAAGAGAATCTAAAATAAGCAGAACAAGCTCCAGGTTACATAGAATCATAGAGTCACCTAGGTTGGAACAGACCTTTAAGATCATCAAGTCCAACTGTAAACCTAACACCTAAACCAAAACCACCACTAAACCATGTCCCTCAGCACCATGTCTACCTGTCTTTTAAATACCTCCAGGGATGGCAATTCCACCACTTCCCTGGGCAGCCTGTTCCAATGTTTGATAACCTTTTCTGTGAAGAAATTTTTCCTAATATTCAATCTAAACCTCCCCTGGCACAACTTGAGGCCACCTCCTCTCCTCCTATCACCTGTTACTTGGGAGAAGAGATCGAACCTCACATCTCTACAACCTCCTTTCAGGTAGTTGTAGAGAGTGAGAAGGTCTCCCCTCAGCCTCCTTTTCTCCAGACTTAACAACCCCAGTTCCCTCAGCTGCTCCTCATAAGACTTGTGCTCTAGACCGTTCATCAGCTTTGTTGCCCTTCTCTGGACACGCTCCAGCACCTCAATGTCTGTCTTGTAGCGAGGGGCCCAAAACTGAACACAGTATTGGAGGTGGGGCCTCACCAGTACCAAGTACAGGGGAACGATCATTTCCCTAGTCCTGCTTGCTACACTATTTCTGATACAAGCCAGGATGCTATTGGCCGCCTTGGCCACCTGGACACACTGCTGGCTCATATTCAGCCAACGGTCAACCAGCACCCCCAGGTCCTTTTCTGCCAGGCAGCTTTCCAGCCACTCTTCCCCAAGCCTGTAGCACTGCATGGGGTTGTTGTGACCCAAGTGCAGGACCTGGCATTTGGCCTTGTTAAACCTCATACCATTGGCCTCGGCCCATTGATCCAGCCTGGCCGAATCCCTCTGTAGGGCCATCCTACCCTCAAGCATGTCGACACTCCCACCTCACTTGGTGTCATCTGCAAACTTACTGAGGGTGCACTTGATCCCCTTGTCCAGGTTGTTGATAAAGATATTAATGAGAACTGGCCCCAATACGGAGCCCTGGGGAACACCGCTTGTGACCAACTGCCAACTGGATTTAATGCCATTCACCACCACTCTTTGGGCCTTGCCTTCCAGCCAGTTTTTGACCCAGCGAAGAGTATTCTCATCCAAGCTATAAGCAGCCAGTTTCTCCAGGAGAGTACTGTGGGAAACAGTGCTGAAGGCTTTACTAAAGTCCAGGTGGACAACACCAACAGCCTTTCCCTCATCCACCAAGCGGGTCACCTTGTCATAGAAGGAGATCAGGTTAGTCAAGCAGGACCTGCCTTTCATGAACCCATGCTGACTGGGCCTGATCACCTGGTTGTCCTGCATGTGCCATGTAATGGCACTCAGGATGATCTGCTCCATAATCTTTCCTGACACTGAGGTCAGACTGACAGGCCTGTAGTTCCCCATATGCACATACGTCCCAGTGTAGTGAGGTCCTCTTCCATGCCTGGAGACCTCACGCAAAGTGAATAACTACTGATAACAGTACTTCGGCATATATTTGATACTGAAGCAAATGACTACCCCTGGGGCAGTGTGACTGTGAACTGGGGCTCTGGTGGCTCTCCGGGAATAAGGACGGTTTTTTGGTAAGTACTTAAGAATACATTTTTACACTTCTCCGTTACTGAAGTGTTTTATAAGCCATAGAGAGGGGAAAAAAAGACACTGCAGCAAATTGTGTGTATCATGGCTATAAAATGAGACTCAGTGAAAAATTGTTTCCTACTCACGTTAACAAAATGTAGTTACAGCCAGTCTGATTTTTGAATTCAGAACTCCCCTGGTGAGGATTTATGGCAACAGGATGTTATGGTTAGTACTTCCATTCTCCCTGAAGCATTCCGGTAGCTAATACATGTGAGGTAAGTAACTGGCATGGGCATTGCATCCCAGAGTCAATATAAACCATTGTTTTGCTTAGCATTTGTGGGAAGAAGGGAAGAAGAAAATTTATGACTCTCCTGCTCATACATGGCTGTGAGTACAAGGCTGATCCCCAAGGTGTGCTAACGCAGTCGTTTCTGGTGCTTGCTGACACTGCACAGGTATAAGTCACCCCCAGTTTTGAAGTACTTCTCCTTACTTCCTGCCTTTGACCATGGCTGGTCTCGTTGATGACCATCCCCTGGTTTGGGTGTTGCTGGAGCTGAGTCCCGATGTGTGCTCGCACCCTCGCCCTCCTCTTGCTGTCAGCAGAGTGTTTCAGCATGCACAGACTGCTGGTTTATGGACCTTTCTCAGCACAGCTGCTCACACGCTGGTTCATGGCCAGAGCACCCAGCACCTCGTGCAGTTAAATCTTCAATGTGAATGTCCTTACATGTAGTACAGAGCATCTTCATAGCACCACCTTGTAACCATTAAGAAGGATGCTAGTGTGCACTATGTGTCTGATTTACCATACTGAAATCAGTGTAAAAGATCTTGTTTTTTACATCAGGGTGGGACTGGGTCTAACATAGCCTTGAGTATCTCTTCATCACCAGGAGATAACTGCAAGATGTAGTGTACTTCTGGAGGTAAATTGCTTCTCATTACACTTTTGTTTGCAGTCTACCGGAACAAAATAACCAAGCACCCTCAGAAATGCTTTATTTACTCCTGAAATGCATTGCAATAAGCGATTAGGAATAAAAATATCTGAATCTTCTTTGGTTAAAGATTGCTGATTGCCAGTAACCAGAAAAGTAGGAAGCAAAAGCAGGTAAACTAATGTTCAAAGTGCAATGTGCTGCCTACTTTTCTTTCCCTAAGAGAAGAGAGAGGGCAAGACCTACAGAAATAAATGAGATTACTAGATACAGCACTTCTCAAAATGATAAAATAGCTATCTTAAAGTCTCATCTGAAAAGGCGTATTTTCCTTTCACCAAATATCCTATCTTCATGTTGAGTAGATCAGCTTACAGGGGAAGTTCACCTGAACTATATGAACTGAATGAACTACCTATAACAGTAAATGAAAGCCAACTCTATAAGGTTATTAAACAAAGGGAAATTGATGGTACAGCTAATATAGCACTCTGAAATATCAATGTCAACCTAATATTACATTCTTGCCTAATGCAGGCAGGAGGTTGCTGTGCTTTGTCCTAATGAAGTGCTACTCCTATTGCTAAATGTACAGTTTGTCTTGCTAGTGTCTGGCATTGGAAAAGAGAGAAAACCACTACATGCTCATGTTGTGGTTTTCCCAAGCCAGACCATTGTCAGGGCTTCTGCTGCTCCCAGTGCTGACCACCCATGACTCCTGCTCTTCTGGACAGGGGCACTGAGCCTGTCACTTCGTAGGACTGAGCTCTCAGGAGGAACAGAAGTTGCCTTTGATGGAGGCGACTCCTCAGCCCTCAAGAGGACAGGCAGGGAGGTGTTACATGCTGTCCTTAACCTTCAGCTCCCTGGGTGAGATCTCCACTCATATTGCTTTCATCGTAGAAAGGGAAATGGAGATAAAATGGAAGATGAAAGGATTTTTAAGATTCTTACTATTTTTACAAGTGTTGCTGAAAATTCACAAGCTCCCTGATTGATCCATATATTTAGTTAAATTTGCTTCCTTTACAGTTGGGGTTAGTCTGTATTGTATGAATCCACTACCATTGAACCCAAATATGGTGAGTGGTGTCTAACCTAGTAGCAGCAGGAAACCAGCTGTAAGCCAGGCAGTCTTCAGTGATGAAACCCTTGACAAATAAAACAAAGAAGTTGTGACTAGACCTATCAGAAAGAAAATCTGGAGCATGTCACTGTTTTGAAACAAAACCAGTAAGTGCATTGACAGTTCTCAAAAAAGCTCCCAGGCAATAGCGGGTATTCTCTACCTCCAGCATCAAAGGCCAACTCATGTCGAGCTCTCAGAAAGCCATGGAGAGGAGCACTGAAATGTACTGAGTTCTGAGCTTGGTGTGCTAAGCAAGCACGGGTAAATCTTCTCACCTGCCTGTGTTTAGGCTCACCCCAGATCTCCCCTGTTTGGATCCTAAGCCCTCAGAGCAAAGGCCACCTCTCTTTGATGTGCCTACCACTACCAGGTGCTCAGACCAATTTGCTCTTAATACCTTAATGTAGATAAATAGTGTTGATGCCTCAAGAGTTATAAGGTCTTGACTGGCTTTTCCCCACTTGGGAAAGTTGCTGTCACTGCTTCCCTACTGATGTTTACTGACGGTAAGTCCAGAGGTACTGCAGTCCTACTTCTGCCACTGTTCAGCTAACACTAAGCTGCTCCATCCCTACTTTGCCCTAAGCCTGAAGGAGAGTAGGGAGCTCCACCTTCCCTCGCATAACCCTTCTGTAAGGTTTGGTCCAGCAAGTGTCCTCAAACTTGCCCAACACAACCAGCAGGACTGAGCTAAAATGCAGTTCTGGTTGCATTTCCTAAAAAAGCCCAGCAGCAGCAAGGACAGAGCGAGCTGTGTCATGGAGGAAGCAGGACTCTAAGGATCAGTTCCTGCCTTTGCCTGAGGGGACTCAGCCCCATATCCTCCACGTCAGGGACCTGCGTTGCAGCCACTGGCCCTTATAACCCACATGCTGAAGCCATAACTTTGTGCGAAACAAATAAAGATGTACCAAGCAAAAAAGAGAGAAAAGGAAGAGTGTGAGTGTGTTGTTGAACACTGAGGAGGAAGGAGACATAAGTCTCGTGGCTGCCACTGGTAATTTTGTCAACAATTGATACAGGTACAATATACAAACAATCCTGGGACTCTACCAGGGCTATTTTTCATAGTGGTAGCAAATTACTTGTGTTGGAATTGCGTGATAAATGGCCACAGAGCTCATCTGGGGGGAATGCATGGCAGCTCTGTGGTGATAGCTCTTGAATATAAACTCCTGCTCCTTTCCCACTTTTGTCTGTGGAAATTAATTACCTGAATGACTTCATACTGAACAAGAGCTGGATTTTTCAATTGTATGGGAAAAGACATCAGAAACAGCTTATTTTCTGGACTGCATTTTTTTTTTCTTTCCAAAACAAATAATAATTTTGATGTGATTCTGTAAGAGTCTTCCTGTGACCTGTTTGCAGTTTTTTAACACTGGACATATTCCCTTCAGCAAGTGCTGTACTATTCCACGTAATACTGAATTATTACAAATTCAAAGTCAGTTTCAATGTTGAATAGTTAATGGAAGTATAGCAGTGGCATTTTCCCTCTCTGATGAGATATTTGAACTGGTAAAACAAGATGTTTGGATTAATAAGAATTGGCAGTAAAAGGACTAGTAGCTGTGACATCACAGACAAATAATTGAGAGTCTTGAATTCACTATTAAGGATGCGTATAGCAAAAAAAGCAGTATCTGAAGGTTCAGTCTGTCAGTAACGATACAGCTGTACCCACAAATAAAGCATGTTTGGGACCAGCCCTGCAAGGTTAATGGTGAAGGCAGAATTGCTGGAGTCGTGGTACTTTTCTTCTTGGTTAAAATGGTGAAAGAACAAGGCAAGCAAAGACAGTCCCAGGGAGGATGGCTCTGTGCAGAGTCCGTGGGGTGGTCAGCAGGCATCTGTGAGGAACACCACCTCCTGAGCACCCCTCAAGGCTTTCTACTCATGGTGAGTCTCACGGTTTCTTTCAAAGAGGTAAAGCAGTTCCTACCCCTCAACTGCAGTGAAAGACCCTGAAAATTTTACAGAGATCCACCAGTCAAATCTGTTCAGCAGTTCTTGAACATTCATTCCTTAGTCAAGTGAATATCTTGTATGTACTTTTCCTATCACTAATATCTCTTACTGCACCCAAACACATAGAGCTGCTTTGCTGTCCACCTGCATGCCACAGGGCTGTGTACCACCCAGCTTTGCTTCAGTCCATAGCCAACCCCAGGCTCTAGAGTGAACCAGACCTGTGTTGCTTTGGCAGGTAATATAGGAGAAAAGCAAAGGAGAGTGGCAACCCAGTGCCTGTAGCTCATGGTCTGCAAAATGTCACTGAAAATTACTTTTAATAACCAAATATTAGTGCTATTGCGAGAAGCAGTCTTCAGCTGGGCAACTGCAAAGTTGCCCAACACTGTTTGAAATTTTTTTGCTCCTGTCATTTTTACTGAACTACATTTAAAGTCATCTGCTAAAAAGTTATCAAATTCAGATACAGTTGGGAGTTGTAAAAATTGTATTGACCCTTTTCAAGTGTATTAAAATTAGCTGCAGAAAGGAATTAACATGTTTAGAGTTTCTTCATAAATAAATTAGTAAGCCTTGAGTAAGCACTGCTCGGGTATGTTAGACATTTGAAGCTGACTTAGTAAAGGAAGAGTCCTGCATAGTAACTCTGATGTACACTGGATGATTGCTCTTTCCTTGGAGAGAAGCAGAAGGCTGAGTAGTGGATAAAGGACACCGATGCTGAAGAAGAAAAAAAAGTCAGGATCTGGAGTACCTGGGTAAGAACAGGCACTCCCTATCCCTGTCACTACCCCATGCCTGTCCTGCTTGGGGAATCATGCTCCGCATGCACCCAGAGATGCTCTGATAACAGCACAGGTAGGCTTCTGGGTGGGGATTGCCTCTGCAGACCTGGGGGCTGCACCGAGACCTGCTAGCAGTTAAACTGCCCTCGTAAAGAATGACATAGGCATTATTTTTTTGCTAATTGTCTAGTGCTTTCCTTGTTTTGCTGAAGTTTTACAATGACCACAAAAGGAACATTTAGCCGTGAAACAGAATCATATATGTTCTTGTAGGGATGTGGGCAGAAGTAAGAGCATGACAGCTTCCTCTGTGTAGTATCATGTATTTTTTAATATGAACCTGCTCAAATTACCCTTCGAACTGACTGCTTAGCAGGGGCTGTCTAGGTAGGAAATGTGATCCTGTTTGTCACAGGGTCTGTCACTGTGTGAATGGAACTGCTAAATTGATTTACAGTGTTTTAGCACAGCTACTCCTGGACGTGTGGGGCTAGAGTTACAGAACAATTAGTGTGAAGACATCAGTGGTATTTTATTTATGAAAGGTCAGTTCACATTCTGTAATTAGGCCAATCTAACCACAATTATTTATGAGCTGTAGTTGGCAAAAAATATTCTCAAAAAGTTAGTTACAGTAGACAAAGACTAAGGAAATCCCAAACTGTAAATGTTTTGCAGCTAAAACACTGTTACTTATATAGATACTTTCATTAAGAAGTTTTTATATCCTCCCTACTTCTTGCATATGACATACTCGGAGAGCACATATAGAGGAGATGGTGCTCTGCAAACCAGACGCAGAAGTGGAACATGTGCATGCTCTTAGCCCCAAACAGGCTTAAAGCCTCGCTTAAGATGATTTAAGTTAACCCTTTTTCCTTTGCTTTGCCATGGAGCAAGGGGGTGTATGTACTTCCAGCAAGCATGCTGCTTGTGTTATCTTGGTCTCTACAGATAAAGTCTTTACACCTTCTTCCTGATTCTTTGGGAAGTTTTGCCTGACTGAAGACCCAGCGGTCAACTGTGACCTGAACAGGAGCTTTTTTACGGAGCCCCAGCAGCAGACCAAGATGCAGATTATCGTTTGTTCCTCTGAGATGCCTTGAGAGTTCTCACATTTGGAAGTAGAGTGTTTTCAGTTCCTTACATTTTTACCTGAGTAAAGTGACTTGAATGTACAGCTTATTTTGCGGATGATGGTACTTGCTGCTGTTCATCAATATGGTGTTTAATTATTTTTTAGATTTTTCAGAGTCTCCAAGTGACTATAGGTATCTGTCCGCAATGGCTTGTACTGTGGGGAGGCAAAGACCCTTTCTCTCAGTCTCAGTTTTTTTAAAGGCAAAGGGATTCTGTGTAGGAGCCAAGACCCTTAACCGTAATATCTTCATTGTGAAAGCAGATGGAAGCAAGGTGACTGAAGTGATGTTGCCTGCAGGCTTGTGTTTTGTTTGAGGGATGTCATCATCTCATGCTTGGCTCAGGTCTGAACCTAAATTCGTACTGTAACTTGTGGTCCATCTATCCAGCTCCTCCCTGCTCCCCGCAGCCAGGCTGCTGTGCCCCATGGCTTGGATTTGAGGGCTTTGTGAGAGGGAGAGCCTGAGGCAAACCTGCCTGAGCAGCTTGGCCTCCATCACTGGGGATGAAGCCACAGTGAGCCACAGACAAATTTATACCAAGTGATGGCAACCGGAAGGAATATCTTCTAAAATCAGCTTTCTATTTTGCTAGTGGAAGTGCCCCTTTCCGCAAATTCAGGCAGATTGCCTTGAAGTGGCTTGCACAGCCCCTTTTGCCTTTGCAGTAGCTGGGGAGAGAAGTTCTCATGAAGCCGTGCAGGCAACAGGCACTTGGTCCTTGCTTGGGGGAACTTGTTGGGGCATGAGGCAGTCTGGGCTAAACTTGCACACTGTCCGTTGTCTTTGTTAAAGAAACTCTTGCTAACATGCGAAAAACTGGCAGAGAAAGCATCAGGATGAAAGTTCTTTTTTGAATGGTTTCCTTTTGTTTTCTCACAACTCCCTTTACTGGACAATTGTCTAAGGCTAGGGATGGTACAGGTTAGCTGAGGATTGTTTCCTTAAGGCCTTCTTAAATTTTGTATATTGTGTTTACATTCTCATGAAAGAGCACCAGCCTGTATATCTAATAATAAACACTGCTGATTCCCTTGATTAACTGCTGGTTTATCCCCCACTTTCTAGTCCCTTTTCTTATCTGATCTCTGCTCATGCGTGGTGGGGTTTTTTATCTCTGATCTCTCAGTTTGTCTTTATTACACATCTCATGGGTTGCCGAATGAAGGCTGGTCTCAAATAGCGCTTGCTTTTAAAGGTTTGATTGCTTGATTTGGGGACCTAAAAGCTCTTGGCTGGTTTATAATTCAATGATTGGTTGTTTTTTTTTTTCTGCAATATTACATGTGTATGTTCTTTCTCTGACCTTAAATATAGTGATATATTTACACAGATAATATATTTCATAAACACTACAGTGGGAAAATTTAGATGAATCTTATAAGATACTGTATATGGTTTTGTGTATCTGTGTGTATTATCACAATTTCCAAATCTCTCAAAAATTTCTAAAAGTTCACTGGGTATGAGTTTTATTTTTCTGCCAGTGAAAAGAAACATATAAATAGCTGCTGACATATGAACCTTCATATTACTGTGTTATTACTATTGGTAAAAACCCCAAAACAAGGATCTAAAATTAAAAGCAACTGGAAACTTTACTAAGCTGTCAGGTATATCAGATACTGCCAACAATTTCTTGTCCTAGAAGTTTTTGTCTGGGCAATTTCCCATAGAATTTTGAATGAGAAGGGTTTATACATGGCCATAGCAGGCAGGAGTGGTTTGGTGCAGAGGAAAGCAGTGATTTGATAATTCAGGTTGGGATTGTCACTTCCTACATCAAGAAAATGTGGGAAGACAACAGTGATAGTTATCAGAGGTGTGGACAAATAGGGGCCAGTTCTGGTTTTGCTGGTGGTGCTTGGAGGATGAGAAACAATGGCAGGTAAGAGAAAAAAACTGTCAAGACTGGTAAAATCTCTTTGAAATTGATGACAAATACCTTGAACTTGATGTGGAAAGATAAGATGGGGCAACAGGGTAAAAAGATGATCTTATTTGCTGTGGGGATCATACGAAAACTTCCTGGCTCTGGCCTTGCTAATGTGTAAGGTGATGTAAGCAGGTGCAACTTCAAATTCAAGGGACTTTAAACAAAATTCCTCTCCTCTTCTGTCCGTGTTTATTTTCTTATGGCCTATTACATGTAAATCACAGCAATATACTCTCCATGGTGCATAGGCTGGGCAGATGCAAAGTTGGTTTAAGAAAGCTTACCTGAGTCTAGAGACGTCTACCTTGCTTTAAGAGACCTGATCCTGATACATCTCTTTGAAATTAGTCCGGTGCCCAATAATTCCCTTCTTTAATTCTGATCCATACATTTGTATGTTTGCTGAGCAACTTTATATCATTTTTCTACTGAAAATATTTCCACAACTGTCAAGCTGCATAAACCGTTTCTGAATCCAGCACAACAGTTGTGCAAACGGGAGCAGAATTCAGACTCTTAGGCAATTACCTGAAGCTTAATTATTATCCTGATCCAATGAAAATTACTGTGAATCTGATTATAATAATACTGAATTACTGGAATAGTACCTCTGAAAACACATGTTAACAATGCAGGTCCATGGTCACCGTCTCCTATTGTATCCCAGTTTTTTATGCTGAGACTGACAATGTAAGACTATGCGGGTATAGTTTTCGTTGTGATTAAACAAACTCTTCCTCGATCTTTTTGACATTCAGCTGTTGCTGAAGATGTTAAAGCAAAAGTAAATGTACTAATCATTGGTAACAAAGCAGCCTAATCCACACTGACCTACAATTTGTTTAGGATCCTTTGGAGCAACGAAGAGATTAAAGTATATAAAAAAGAAGAGGTAAACAGTGGGTCAGAGATTAGAAGTGAAAAAGGAAAAGGCTGGTTTCCCCCAGACCACACACTGATAGTGGACCTTCGGTCAGTGATTGTTAGAAAATGTTTCATGTTTCATTTTCCCCCAGAACCTTAGAAACAGAAGGTTTGATTGGCACTTGTCATGGCTGATAGAGAGACGAAGATGCTTTGGTAAAAAGGAGAGGGAGGCAGCCGTGTCAAAAGCAAAAGTAGTCAAAGGATGATTCCTCCTTTCTGTGGTTTTGTCTCTTTCTAAATTATTCAAATCTGGGTGGCATCTTGGGATAACTGGCATTTTGACACAGCTTAAAGGATTGTCTCACTAACTCTATTGAACTAAGGCTGCCATCCTTTTAAAAAAAAATTATAAAGAGGCAGATCTTCTATAATCTGATATGTATACAAACCAAAGGCAGCTTGATGCAGGCGTTTTAAATATTTGAGGGGGGGCAGCAATTTTATCCATTTTGTGACTGATTGTCTTCTGCATCCATCTGCAAGAATGCTACTTATTGGTTTAAAAAAGCCTTTATTTGATTTTCTTTAGAATATCCATAGTTGTTTGCAATGCATCTGGTGGTTACAAATCCAAGTCAGGCCAGCTGGATTAGAATCAACAAACGTAGGGAATTTTCTCAGTCGAAAGAAGGTACCTCACCAACGGGGAATCTCCTCTATTGATGGTCATCCTGATTATGGATTTTTCTTTTAGGGGCAATTTTCTTTCATTCTTTCTTTCTTTTCAGAAAGGGACCGTGTCTCCCCTTAGCGCTTTGTCTGAACCACGCTGGCTGGCGTAAATGGGCTCCCCAGGGTTAGGAACTCCTCTGTCATTCTAAGCTGCCATTTTATGCTTTGGTGTCCTCTTCACTTATCCATAACCAAAGCCAAATCCTGCTCACTTTATTCACAGGAATCACCCACTGAAATAAATAATTGCATAAATTTAGCAGGATTAGATGTCCAGTGGCGTTCTGCGCTTAACTTATTAAAATCATTCAGCAAAGCTCATGCTTCCCACACAGTTACAACCACGCAATTGGCTGTAGCTAGCAGGAAAAATATCACTTTGGTCCTTGTATTGATGTATTTGCTTTGAACTCCTAGCAAGCCAACCATGAGCCTTCATTGTCTGGCTTAGTTTTTTAATTCCTAGTGAAGAAATTCTTTGATTTTTCTGAAAGGGCCATTGGGTAGGTGTAGGGTGCCCAGGTGGTTTCTGAGGTCCTTCATCCATACCCAGCAATGGCTGGCAAGCTAAAGGCTTCCCGATGGACAGATTAAAGTGTCTGTCCTGGTTTGAACAACACAGGACTAATTTCTCTTCTAATGCTTGGGAAAACTGCACTTCTAGAAGACTCCAGTGTCTGAATTTGTGAAAATACTTAGTTTATAGCCAGCCATGGTATGTGTGTTTCAAGGTGTCTGTGTTTTTGAGTTCCCCAGGTGCAGGGATGAGGAAGAGCGAGACCTGGGCACTTGACCCAAGCTGGCCAACAGGATTTTTTCATACCACGAACGTCACATTCAATACAAATTAGAAATTTTGCTGCTAAGTGCTCTCTCTCCCTTGATGGTGACAATCCAGAGAACTTCTTGCCAAGGTGCCAGACCCCTGAGGCCTTCCCTTTCTCCCAAAGCCGTAGCACTGGCAGTGTCCGACATTTGCTGTCCCCTGCTGGGAGTGCACAGATTCTTACTGATAGAATTGGCTGAGTATAATCATTATATATTTTATATTGGTATTGGGATCCATACTGGTTCTTTACTGTTATTAATGTTAATTATTTAGTCTTATCCTATTAAATCTATTTATATTTCAGCCCTCGTGTTTCCTTGTTTTTCCCCGATTCCCCTTCTCGGGTGGGGAGGGGTCATCGAGTGATAGAATAATTGTCTAAGCGACAATAAATTGTAGGTTTCTCAAACCATTAGAGTGTCAAATAAAACTAACTGGTTAAGCACAACTTTTAATGATAAAAGGCTGAACTCTAGACAGATTTGGCCGATTTTTTTCCTAGCAGCCAGTTTAGCCCATGAGATGAATCTTCTAGACTTTTACGAACAGGGCATGCACATTCATTATTCCAACAACACAGACCAAGATAGTTGTGCAAAGTTTCTGAGGAGACAGCTGAAATGAGAGTACTCCCAACACTGGGAATATGAGGTAAGCACCTTTTCACTTGACAACAGAAGTAGGAACACTTGGTGTTTTGAACTATTACATCGTGTTTTTCTTAACTGTTCACCAGGGAAGGGCCAGAAGAGATGCACACCTAGTCTCCGATATTTTTTTTTTTTTTCTGATTTGGAAAAATTCTTACTATTCATACCTTTATGTGCGATCTACCTTTTGTCATCTAGCATTATAAGAACCACTTGAAGATTCAATGAAAGAGAAAGATAGATTTTGCACTGAAAGTGGGATTTCTGAACTCTGCAGAAGGCCTGTGTGAGACTCTTCATGTGGACTTTGGTAAAGCTCCCAATCTGGATTACAGAAACCGCCAAGATGCAGAGCAGCAATAGGAAGAAGAGGAAGAAGCACAAGTCTTTTGTGTTAATTCAAAACACAAGAAGGCTCAGATCCCCCTTGCCAAGGTACTGAAAATATGACCACCTCTGGCTTCCAGGATGGTGAGTTTTTATGTCTAAGCTCGTGTTTGATTCCAGAGATCAGTCGGGAAGAGGGTAGCTGCACCATCAGAAACAAACCTCTGCCCCCACCATTTTCTATTCTGTTGCCATACTTCAGACATGATCATGATTATCAAATAACCCCTAATCAGCAGGTATACACCTCTGAAGATTATGTCCTCTGTAAAGTGGTGTCTTTCACGATAGTAAAAGGGAGACAAGGGAGCTATTTTCAAAACTAGATAATACACAAAACCTGAGCAAGCTTTCCTTTTACACAATTAAACCTATTTGTGTGTATGAAATAATTGGATTCTCATGTGCCCAGAAGAAATTCTGAATCTGCACCAGTGTTATGCATGAAAGTTAGAATTTTTTCCATATGCAGTTTAAGTTACTCTGCTATATAATCCTGACCCAAAGAGTTTTCAAATGCAGTGTTTCATCTGATTAGAACTAAAACCATCTTTGTTGATGTTACCATGTGATTGGCAGATAAGACTTACATCTTGTAATGTGTAAGTCTTCACAGGCGCCGGTATTAGGTCTCAGATTTAAATTAGACAGCAACAAATAAAGCAAAATGCTGACCAACCAGAATATCCTAAACTGGAATTATTTGTCCAGATTGCTGAAATCAGTGGCCTTAAAGTGCCGACTGTATGATCTGTATTTCCCTCAAACTGTGAAATTAGATTCCTTTTACAGATCCATCACGGTAGCATTGAGCCATTAGATACATCATACTACACTTGTCAGCCAGCCTTCCCTGTTCATTGGGACTGTAAAGCATATTAAGCAGACAATAATAGTGCCCTTCAGGATGATTAGGTTGTCACATTTTCCCCTCGAATAACGTATTTTGCTCCTGTATCCCACAGGCAGCAGAGGGCTTCTTTGAAACCCATGTCCTCTGTGCTCCACTTGCAGAGGGTGGTGCGAGGGACATTTCTTTGTCCTCTGCTGTCAAGTTTCCTTCTTCAGTTCTCCCAGTGTGGTACCTATGAAAGTCAGCACAGATGCCAGGTTTTCATCCAGCCACGCTTCATCCCATGGTGCCAGTTCCTGGAAAGAGGCTGCAATGTGCTGGCAGGCTGCAGAGTCACAACAAGGAGTGAAAAGAAAGTTGTTCAAACAACATCTAATGGACTTAATCCCCACTTCCTGCCCTTTCAGGATAACAACTGAGTTTCAAAGGCAGTGCAAACTAATGCACAACTCCTAGGAGCAGTTTGACAAAGTTAAAACATCCATCAGACTGAAACTGATGGCAAATAAGTGTCTCAAGAAGCTAGAAAGGTGAAAGACAAATTTCTTTTGTGAGTGTTTCAATCTACCCAGTGACCGGCAACGCGGCCATGGCCGGGCGTGAAAAACGCATCCTGCCCAGAGCAGTCCCTGCCCTCCTGGCCTCAGCAGCCCAATTTCCTTGCGGCGTATGCCAAGGCCTGGCCAGCTCTGCAGCTCTTTTCATGCCATGCAAGGAAAATTGCATCTGGGTCCTGTAGATATCAAATTTAACTTAAGTGGGGCCAAACTCGTATCCAACTGTGTTTCCTGTTTAGAGTCCATAAGTATTTCAGTGGCCAATTTCATGTATATCATCCTTATGTTTACCTCTTCCAGTAGCTGCTCCCTTTATTTGGTTGTATCTGTACAAGAAAAAATACATAACCCAACCCCACGAGATGAGTTCCCTATTACTCCTCTGGAAACTCCCACCCACGGTGGTGGGTGGATAATAAGTTATCGCTGACTTTAAGCCTCCTCCTGCTGTGTCAGAACTATCACGGCTGTGGTGCAAAGTCATGATCTGTTTTGACAGGTCAGTTTTGTACTTTCTAGTTTTATGTCACATAAGGTGATGATCATCTGGGCCACTTTTTTTCCTGTATCAGGTCTTTTTTATCCTCTTTCAGTTGGCATTAAGTCAGCATGGGGACATTAGTGTCGTATAACTCCATGTTGTACATTTCTGGCCGCCTTGACGGAAACACAACTGCATGTTCACGCCTGGTTTGGATCCCATTTGTAAAGCTGGGGACCTGCTACAGCATGTTCTGTTTTTAATGATCATAACAGTGTCACGTAAATCTTTTGAGGTGTTAGCATCAATTCAAACTTTTCCACTACTGCAGGGGTACATGTGTGTGCAAATGAGCCGTGGGGTCTCCTGCCCCGTTTTCAGCTGTGTGTTGTGCCAGTGCTCCTCTTCTGGGCTGGTGGATCCTCCTCCTCCAAATCGCTGCCGGCAGCTTCTAACAGCACAAGCAGCGGCCCTGCAGACACTTTTCCCATCCACACTTGCTGTTGGCAAGAGTCACGCTGAAAATGCCAACAAAGGAAATTATATGCTATTGTACAATCATACTACAATCATTTCTGTAGAAAATGTGCCTTTAATAAGTGCATTGTAAGAAGTTCCCTTCTCTTTTGTGTTTAGCATAATGAACCTTCAGACAGCATTTTAAAGAAAGCATAGCAGTCACTAAGCTCCTATTTCTGTGTTTATTTATCCAGCAATTTACATTAAGCGACAAGTATAACTAGCTTTTCTGGATAAACACTAAGCAAACTGGGAGTATTTTAAAAACATAATAGGGCACCCTGCAGTGGTTATCTTTTTTTTAATATTTTATACAGAAAAGATATTCCCAGATGCCACAGATTCTCCTGTTTGGTGTTGCTTAATGGCTGGTGTTTCAAGACCCTTGCTGAGCCTTGTCTGCAGGCAGGCAGCAGCCCTCAGGAGTCATTAAGGAGTGATATCTAGGAGAGGATTTAAAGCTGTGCTGCTAGCTAGTTTGGCCAAATTAGCACTTTCTAAGGGTCTAATCAAAGCAAAGCAACCGGGCCTTGGCTCAGTCACATCGTGAGGAGGATTTATGAGGTGGAGCAAAGGCCAGAGAAAACCCCGGGCAGTACTATGCATGAACCACCACAGTGGGGGTGCAAATACCAAGGAAGGGCTTGACGCTGGTGGTTTCAGGTGTGTGTAGACAGCACAGTGCAACTCCTGGATGCAAGGGGCCAACGAGCTGGTGCTCCCAGGCCTTTGTGCCTAACCTTGGGAAGTAAACCTCAGGTGTGGATCTGGCATCTGGGATCATGGCATGAGCTGCTCAGAGGGTTTTGTCCCTGCTCAGGTTGTTATAGATCATTTTTATAATGACGTGCCTTTATTTTCACAAAGCTGATCATATGAATCCAGAACTGGCTCTTTGCAGCTCCTATGCACTCTTCTGAGCTTCTAGACGAGAGTCAGGTTGTATCTGTCCTCTCATCCCTGACACATTTCCCTCCTCCCAGTAGAGCCCAGTCCTGGAAACCAGTGGTTCCCCTGTGATCTTCAGAGCAATCTGCACAGGAGCATCCACCCCTGGGGACCCTGTGTAGCCTCTGCACTGCTGTTCCTGCCCAGGGACCCATGGACCGAGGTCGGCAGAGTGGAGACCACATTTGCCTGTGAAACTGAGTTGGAAGCGAGTCTTTCTAGGCTGTCTCTTTTGTCAGCAGAGGCACATAATTTGTGCTACCCGTGTGGAAAAGCCTGCTTCTCTCCCTTGACCACAGAAAGAGCCTGACATGTCCTAATTTAGGCTACTTACTAACACTAGCTGGTAAGAAGTGTCTTCCTCCTTTGGTGGGCTGCAAAGAAGCTGTGACAAAGCCCTCTGGGCTGTCCTCCCAGGAGCTATTAGCTGCTGCTTTGCTCTGGCAGGGATGCCAGTTAGAGCTGCGTGCCCTCTCTGGTAGAGTGACAGCATGAGCTCCACAGTTTTGCAGGTTTGTAATGAGGCAGCAGCAGTTCCTTTCACCAGGAGAACGGCAAGGGGAAGTAGGAGGGAGAAACTGTGTTTATGCATCAGGCCTGTCCTCTTTCACACCTCCATAGTGAACAGTTGGATGTTGCTTATTTTTGGAACAAACAAAATTCAGCAAACACCATCTGCTTCTGACAAAATGAGCAACACTCACTAAAACAGAAACAAGAATATGCATTAAAATACCTCTAAAAGAACAACAGGCCCCATAAGAATATAACAAAGGCTGAGGTTTTGTTCAATGCCAAAAATATGGATAGAAAGAAATGTTTGTGTTAAATCCAAAATACAGCTGTACCTAACAGAATTCTAAAATAAACCAAAAAAATTACTTTGATTTTTTTCTGCATGCAGTCAAAGTCAGAAATTTAGCAATTACTTATTAATCTGTCTCCATCACAAGGCATCTGGGCCACCACACAGAAGTTACAACAGCGGTTTGAGTGCATCTTCACTTCCATGGTGTCATGAGCCTGTTTTTCCCCTTACACAGAACTGAAAGCAGTTCAATCTGATGGCCAAATTCCAAGTTGTCATCTCAGATGTTGTCACTTGTTCAGCTTTGATTTTCTGGAAATGGTGCAAGCCAGTGAATACCCAGTCCTAGTCCTTGACCTAGTGAAACAATTCACCCTTGAAGCAGCTTTCTGCCCTCATGCCGGGAGGGTGCCTTGAGGCTTCTCTGCTTCTCGGAATATGTCTGATATAACCATCTCTCAGTGTCACAAAGAGAGACTCTTCAGCGACTGCGTAGTTAAGAGCATTGCTCTGCTGACATTGCATGGTGTGGCTCTTCTCTGGTCCCCCCTTAAGTGGACTGTGAAGAGGGACTCGGACAGCTTTTCTGTGATATTGACATCAATATCACATCAAGGCTATGTGGACACTGCTTACTTCCGAGGGCTGCCTCTGTGAGTCTGTCATCACCTGAACTATCTTCCATGTAAAAGACATTTATTGTGCCCTCAGACTACTCTAGGCCTCTATCCTTGTTGGACCAGCCAGGTAACAAGGTGCTCATGCAGATTCTGCTTTTGGAAGACTTTGGCAAATTTGTAATGCCATCTATAGATGTTGTGCATCACCTATGTGGAGAAAAGGGCATGGGCCTGCTTTTGGGAACAGGAGGCAACCCAGGCCATGGGGTCCTAGGGATCCCAGAGAAGGGGCTAACCACAGCAGGATCATGTTCATGGAAAACTGCACAACCTATTGAGCAATGTGGGTGGATGTTACCTGGCCATGCTATAGGCATTTTAGACAACTTGGGCAGCTCCAAGTGGAAGCAATGTTTGCTGGGTAGGTGTGCTGAATAGTGCAATAAGAGAGATACCATCCTTGTAGCCCTGCCTTCCATACTGTCTGGATACTGGAATGACACTTAGGGGTGGTGCTTGAGTCTGTCCAGTATACATGGTCAGGAAATCAGGCCTTGAGAGCATCTCCAGGGACTCCAACCAGAAGTAACGTAACAAATCTAGGCCTCATTCATATTCTTCAATTTATTTGTGTGCAATTGTATTAGAGCTGTTGGCCATGGTGTTGAGCTGGAAGTTCACGTTCAGCGGACTATTCATTATGACCTTTGGATCTGTCTATTAGGAAGTCCTTACATCTGGTCACTTCAAAGCTCATATCATTTTCGTTTTTTCAGCTAGCTAAACCATCCAGATTACTCTGGAACAGGAACAAAGCTGCTTAATAATTTAACATCCTCCGAAGCAATTGGCCCTCTGTGGTCTTTTTTAGTGACAAGTCTTTCTTCTGCATCATTGACAAAGATCTTAAATAGGAGTGGGCCAAGATACAGCTCAATAAAGTTCCTCGTTTGTAATTACATTTTTAGATCTGTCAGCCAATTTTTAACCCACTGAATAGGTAGCGCAATAGTTTTGTGTCATTCTGCTGTCTTAATCAAAATTTCATATGATACCAAGTGAAATACACAGTAGAGGTCCTAAGTCTATTACCTATATCAACCAAACCAGTAATCTTATCCAAAAAAGAAATCAAGTTAGTTTGACAAGATCTATTTTCATAAACCTGTGTTGACTGGCATTAATTATATTTCCCTCCTTCCATTCTTTATTAATCAAATCCCTTATCAGCCGCTGCACTGTTTTGCCTGGGCTTGATGTCAAGCTGACAGGTCTATAATTACCTGGGTCGTGCCATTTACCCTTTTAAAACAGTGGCACAATATTAGCTTTCTTCCCAGCTCTGGCAGTTCCTCGGTGTTCAGTAAGTAGGAGTCAAAGAACTGCTCCAATTTCTGTTAAAACTCTTTGAAACAATTTCCCAGGTTGGCTGATGTCTAACTTTTGTGTTTGCTTTTTAATACCCCTGTAAGCTGCTATTACAATGGAAGGCACTTCATGATGATTCTATGATTTCATTACATCAGTGAGCTCAGTATAGCAGTTTGGTGTTTATTTAACCACACCGAAGAATTATATATTGAGCACTTCTGCTTTTTCTGTATTGCTGTTATTAGCATTTATATCCCTTCTTCTTACTGTCAGTAGACTAATGCCATTGTTACGATTTCTTTTGTTTCTGATACAGTTTAAATCTTCCAGTGTGCTCATTTACCTCAAAGCACTGTATGAGCTTTAGGTGAACAGACCTCCAAAATCACCCACAATTTGACTAAGGAGCTCAGCCCCATGGAATTCAGCACATTTTCCAGGGTCCTTCGCAGCACACCTCGATGTTGCCACCATGCCTGATGTGATATTGTGTGACTCACCCGAAAGAGCCTGGGCAGTCAGGCCTTTGGAGGCTCAGCCCATGCTGGCTCCATGGTGCATCCTTTCCTTGGGGGGAAACAGTGGTAAGTGGTGAGGGCTGGTGGACTGTACTGCTTGCTAACTGACCAAAGGACCAAATCGATCTTTCCATGCAGCCCCTGCAGGATACCCGTTAGAAATATATTAATGACCTTCAGGAAAAAAGATAAAGAAGGAAGGCATGAGTGTACAATAATAGGGTGGAGGAAACTCTCGTATACTAAAAAGGGGGCAAAAGAATGATTTCCTTGTCTCAGCAGTGTGGGTGGGAGATATGGGAAAACACGGCATAAATCTCTGCTCACATCCGTCCTGGTTTTTTGAAGAAACTTTATTTTTTCTGCATTTAAACATTAAAGATGTCTTTTGGGGAAGGAGAGGAGAATATAACATGTTTGTAGACAGGTTCCTGCCGCAGATTTCCATGTCATGCTACACTATAAGAAAGCAACCTGTGTCCTTTAAGGGGAAGTGTGTGGGGGTGGGCAGGGTGCTGCTGTCAGGGGAGGGGAGGCAGAGGCAAGCGCTCAGTATGTAATCAGATAAAGCGAGCTGCTTCGTATTAGCGTGTTAGCTTTGTCCAAGCTCCTAGCATCTTCAATGGGCCAAAGCGCTCTCTTCATTTGTCACCCCAGCGCACCTTTTGTGTGAATAATTTCCCATTGGTATTACCCAGAGCTTGGAGTCGATAGCTGACTAGCCTCTTTGCTTGTACTATTATTTCCAGCAAGCTTCATACATCTGCAATAAATCCAGGAGGATTTGCAAGTGGGCTGAGGAAGTATGAGTGACAGAATGAGCAGATAAGGCCCGAGTCCCACAGAAACAAAAGGTTTCCCGTTTTGTTCTGACAAGACAGGCGCTGCCTTGGAATTGATTTGATTTCATCAAGTTTTTGCCAGCTGACCCCAGAAGTTCATGCAAGTGAAGAATTAAGCCCCTAGGCTCTCTCACGCTCACTAGTAAACCTTCAGATCAGCGCCAAGGATGAGAGTATCTGTTGTGAGTTGGGCTGCCTGTTTGTTTTCATAAAGCAGGATCACTGAGGCTTTTTCTGCTGATGCTTTTTTGACGGTAAGAAACTGAAGTGTCCAATGACCCACGGTTCTCTGGACAGAGCATCTTGGAAGAAAACTTAGTTGCAAAGCCAGGTATCAAGCTACAACGCTATCAAACTTTAATACACTCTGAAAGGTTAAGACCTAATGAGGAAAAGCATAATAACTTTCTGCAAATCCTTATTCTTATGCTTGTGCCTAACCAGGAAAGCAAGAGACAGAAGCAGCATGAATCGGGAGGCCTGTCTGATATTATAGAGCCAGACCATATTTGAAAGTCAGCAGAAAATCTTCAGGAGGGTGTAAAAAAGTGCAGGTCTACTTCTGCTTTGGTAAAAGTGAAGACAAACTTTACATGTTGGGCTTGCAGAAAGTATGGCAGGAAAACACGACTGGACTGGGCAGCTGGGCTAGCAATGGAAAAACTGGTGTCAGAAAATTGAACCTTTCCAAAAAGAATGGGGTCTTGAGAGAAGTGGATTTTTTCATAACAGATGACATTATTTGAGCTACACCATATGGTAATGCTTAAGTTTTAAGAAGGGCTACAAGTGCTGTGGAATACATTGTCCTGCCCATCCATTGGAAGTGTGTGAGGAGTACACATAGACCTTCTTCAGTTACATCCTGCTTTATTGAGAATCTTCTCTTACCTGCGCAATAATTATCTAATTGGTTGCATTTATGTATTTATGCCCAGGGAGGCTGAGTTTGATGATATGCAGCTGAATTTTTTCACTCTTGGCCTTTCCTATTACGTGGCAGAGCTTTAGGAACGGCAGACTAGCTGTCCCTTGCTGTTACAATGGCATTCACACCCTTATTTGCAAAGAGTAGGTAACATTTTCATAAGCTAGGGAGAGGTATCCGAAATATAAGGATTTCTGGGTTTATGTGTATGTGTGTGAGAGAGAAGAAAGGGGGAGAAGCAAGGAGAAACTGGTTTCAGACCAAAGTCTGAATCTTAAATTTATAAGGTGTATTTCTTTTCAAGGGGAAATAAAGTGAGTTATTTACAATGTCTCGTGGATGCCACACCTGGGAGTTACAGGAGTGTCTGTTGGGCCTGTAAAAGGAGGTGCCCTTTGGACCCCCTTGCCCTAGAAAAAAGGTCTCCTCTTTCATATGAAACAGTGTTGCTGTGTACCTCAGTTTGCTTTGACTTGCGTAGCGTGGGAGTACAGACTTCACAGACTCTTGAACCTATTCTGTGCTTTTATCTAGCAGTGGCGATGTGTTAAATCTGGCTCTGCACACAGTTCCTGGCAAACACTGAAAACCTGTAAAAGTGTTGGAAAGCCTCATTTAGGAAACATTTTTGGTTGAATGGATTATCATATTTTTCTTGTAACAGGGTACATAAAAATTATTTATTTTGGTTAAAAATACTAACAGGAGATTTTGAAGCTAGTCAAATGCAAATAAGAAAAGAATTCCCTTGCATTTCCAAAATATTGATGGACTTCCCTTCAAGTGAGCTGATTTTTTGGAAGAAGTGTGTGTGCTTGTGCATACACTTTTGATACTCAACTTCCCTTTACACAATATTATTCTGCCCCCTGGTTCCATATGAAATGCTTCATTCTGAAGAGCAACTGTGTTAACTGCATGGGCAAACGCAATGAATTGCATAGTGATAATTCAGAATTATTGCTGAGAACCTGAAGGTTTGGGTTCCCAGCCCTGATATTTGAATGATCAAGTCCCAACATAAGGTAGTTTCTATTCCAGCAAAGCTTCTTCAGCTCCTTGTAAGTGGTATACCGATTTTAGTATTTAATTGAGCCCCTGATTATTCTTTCCCTTGTAGTTTCCTTTCTATCTGTCTCATGAACATCTATGATTGCCCAGTCAACAGCATTACTTAATTGGCTGAAGATCATAATCCAGCTTTCCTGAAAGGAAAAACATCCTAGACAAAGTTGCCAATTATTCCATTATCTCTATTGACAGCCTCGTGTAGTTTGATGTCCTTCGAAGCTCTGACACGGATATCCCGTGGGATTCCATTGTCTCCAGTTAAATCACAGTGCTGAAGAGCAGTGATTTTCTGTGTGTGCTACCACCATGTTTGCTGGCTTTGGAAATGTTACTTAATGTCTTGATTTCCCTATCTGTAAAATGGGAATAATATGTTGTTCAGGGAAGGTTAAGAGGGTTAATCGTCTGATGTTCATAAAATGTTACATGAGCTTCTTTATAGTTTTAAGAACGTACAACAAATGTAATAAAAAATGAAGTGGAAGTTATGGAGCTGGGTAGGAACAGAGGTTGCTACTGACTTCGTGTTACAGCTGCCTCAGTTTTTCTCTTGTTTTGAAACACTTTGAAATGCCAAAGCTGAAGTTTCCAGTATAGTCTGACTTCTATGCTCCTTCTTGCATCATGACGTGGCCTTTCAGAATGCAGTACTGTAGTATTTTCCATAATTTCCTAGCCTTTAAGTACTTGACTTTTCAATTTTAATATTCTTTTAATATAAGAAGCTTACTGCAAGTATGAGATTTTTAGTTTACAAAAGCAAAGTAAGCCACCTTCCCCTCCTCAGGAACAGGGTGTGCTGCCAAAGCTGATGTGAGCCATAAGCTCTGCATGGCCACAAGGTCCCCATGCAAGTCTCCCCCCAGCATGGGCATTCCCCCGGGTGTGTCCTGAATCCTCTTATTTCCCTGGAATCTTACATACCTTTTCCCTGACTGCCCTTGTTCGTACTCACCTGCTGGGCCCTCTCCTTCTGCAGACTTTGCCTGTTTTCATGGGACATCTCCTGTGTACTCTGTGAAGCACAGAGGAGGAGTGCAGAAAGCAGTTATACAGGCACGAGCGTGTGTGGAGTAAATGTTACAGGTGGTGCACAGCTTGTGAACGAAGGAGCAAAGACTGATTTTCCTGTTCTCCATCAAGAGAAATATATCTTAATTTTCTCTTAAGTGCCTTTTTAAGGTAGGAGCTTAGAAATACTGGACTAGAAAAACATTCTAGTACTAGCTACTATTTTTTTTTTCTTTTAAGGGATTAAATTTTAGTTTTGCAATCCTCTCTGAGATATTTTGATAGAATAATTTCTGATTTCAATAAAAACAGTCTTTTTATTCCTCAGCATTAGGCAAAAGTACATTACTCTACCTGTACCTAAGGAACAAATAACCTTGCAACTCTGTTGCTGCAAAGCTAGAATACTTAGATGATTTGGAGTCAAGACTTGACATTTGGCACAGAGTGACCCAACTAGTCCAGCCTGAGGGATGCACCGTCCCATAAACCTGGCCAGTTCGTGGTGTTGTTTCAGTACAGACATGCTCAGTACAGATTTTTTTTTAGTTTGGCAGCTGGTTTTTCTCACGCTTTCCTCAGCTCTGTGCAAACTGAATAACTACGGAGAGAGGACCTGAATGTGACTTTGGATGCAATCACTTCTGTCACCAGCTCTGGACTCTCTGGTAAAGATGGGGAGTGGAGACAGAGCCTGATGGCAGTAGGGCAGAAGAGCGTGCCTAGTTGTAAAGTACGGAGCAACAGCGGGACAAATATGGCAGACCTGCATTTGGGTCTGCCTGAGCCCAAAGACCTCTAGCAGCCTTTTAGGGCTATGTATTATGAGAGGTACAATGCACGTGGGGCCTGGTTTCCCCTGACCTCAGTCTTCATGACTCCTACTGGGGGCACTGCAAGCAAGCTTATATTGAAAGCTATGGAGCTGTTTTTAAACGGTTCTTTACGGCAGAGAATAATTAATTAAACAGGTGGTTCCATGAGCGGTGCTCCTAATGATGGCTGCTTTCCAGGGTCTCTCTCTCGTGTGGATTTCCAGGCTGTAACAAAGGTTGAACTCATGCTGAGGTCTCTCCCTCAATGAGGGAATTAATAGGGCCTCCCTCCCTCCCTCTACTCTGCTGCCTATTTTCATGAAACTTGTAGGTACTTAATTCCTGTCAAACCTCTACGCCTCCGTCGCACTTGGTCAAAATTGATTGACGATTTTGAAACTTCCTGGGGATGGGGGGAATAAACAAAGAGAGAGAAACAGATGCATGAGGAACATGGCTGGAGAAAACCTGTTCCCTAAAGTCGAAACTATTGCCCAAGATTTGAATGGTAAACTGCTCTTTGTTTGCCCCTTTGGCCATACCGGAGGGAAATAATAAGTAAGAGGAGATCTCTGCTACTAGTGAGGCTGTCCATACCATCTTGTTGTCCCTGTTTTAAAAAGATGTCAACTTTTGTAGGGGGGACAAGAATCACTGAAAAATCCTTTAAGGATTGGTAAAAGCGTCTGACAGAAATACTGACAGAACTCCACTTAATTTCCTCTGAGCATGAACTTTGCTACAGCATGTAAGTAATTTTACAGGGAGGATATACTGGATATTAAAGGGTTCTTTAACCTTGTGAAAACTGTTGTTGTTGAGACTAAACACAATTTGAGGTGACATGTAAGCCAAACATTGATCTTAGAAATAATGTACTGTACATCTGTATGGGATTCTCCATATTCTGACAGCTTCAGATCAACACAGGACACTTTTCCAGAAAACTGTGGTCTAGCTAGGTACAAATAATTTGACTGATTACACAGGTATATGTGACATTCTTTGGCCTTTGTTATGCAACAAGTCAGAGTGGATGGTCTAAGAGCCTAATCTGACCTTAAAAATTGGTTAAACAAAACCTAAATCTTGCCTTCTTTATCCTCCATTTCTGGGAGAGAGATGACCCTCTCTCTTACCCCTCTCAAAATTGTTACAGGGCTATTTGGTTAGCAAGTCAGTGGAAAGTGAAGTTGCAATATTATGAAATACTTGGTGAGAAGAAACATCAATATTTTATTAAGAGCAAACATGACACATTTTCTTTTATGGTTTGATATTTTCCAGAATCACCAGATGGCGCCAATGCAGATCATCCTATAAGTGATGTTTCACAGAGGGCTGGAACATCTACATCTCCCAAACCCATGTCAGTGTGCAAACAAAAGAGGACAACTTCTGAAAATTTCTTGTGGGGAAAATAGGTGTTAGATCCTGCGGAATTGTTCAGTACTAAGTGCGGTGCCATTCTTTTCCAGAAGGTATGCCACTAGTGCAGTTGGTCCTCTTTGACTTAAATCTTTCTTAGATGTTGCCAATAAGATAGATATGTGCAAACCCGATTTTGTCAGAAATTAGTTTTCTCATTCCTTTCAGTATTGTAGTTTAGTTTGGAATTCAGAAGCATATCACACGACAGCAACAGTCTTGGAGCATCTGTCAATTTGTGCTTGAAATAGAAACCTCTGTTGCTGTTTTGCCGTGGAAAGCCAAGATATTTTTGCTGTTGTTGTTATTGTTTAGATTTGGTTCATCTGGGGTGTATAGGATAAGAAACAATGGCATTTAGGCATCTTTATTTGTCCTTTTGTACTGTTTAGGACACAGCTATAAACAAACAATGAGCCTTCCCTCCCAATAGGAACCTTTCTTGCACATGCCCCAAAACACAACCTGAAGACAAATGACTCTTTTAAAAAGAAGCAGGAGATTTATGTTGCGAGCTTGTTTAGATACCAGTCAGAATACCGCATTGCCACAATCCTGTGAATCACTCCCTTTCTCTTTACAGTAAAATGTTACCGATAATGATGATGATGATAGCGATAATAATTCAGAATTTTTTCTGGCACCCTTTTGCAAATTATTACCTCTATTTTCCAGTTCTCACTCTAAATGAACAGGAAATTAGAAGAGATGAGTCCCAACACTTTTCCCTCATCAGATCCTGAATTTGCTGGCAGTTTCCCTTGAAGTGAAAATGGAGTTCCTTTCATATGAAGGTGATGATGAAGTGATAGAAACAGCAGCCTGGGGACATGGAGAAAGAAATTAGAAGGGAACAAATAAATGTTAGGAGGAGTTTGAATGTAGAGATGACGTAGTCGGTACCATCCACAGAACTCATGAGCTCAGCCTATGTTTGTGGAATGACCTGACATTTTCCTCCAATTTTCGCATCCCACTTCCAGCAGTTTTTCATGCTGTGTTAGCTGTGAGGAACCAAGGGCAACTTCATACAGCTCCATAACTCAAGGTCCTTGTCTTCTTGGATGATAGGCCTGGAAAAAGGAAAAAAAAAAAAAACTCGATGAGAGGGAATCGCATATGATATTTTTAATGGTCCAGTGTGTCCTACTTGATCTCAATCAAGAGAGAGGAATAGGAAGAGGCACGTCATTTCTGTGATATAGCTACTTAATACTGCAAGAGAAAAGTTTATGTTGGTATACTTGTCTTTTCTGACTGGAGCAAACCAAGGGAATTTGGTTTCTATTGGTACCTCTGGACTTGGGAGTATATATGGAGGATGCTGCTCTGCAGAATGCGAGTCTGAAGAGGTTCTTTTCTGGGACATTTAAAACAAACAACAACAAGCCCTCGCCACGCTCCCAGACTACTGCCTCACCAGGATGGAGCTCTTATGCGTTATACATGTTAAACATCTCCTATTCAGAGCTAACTTTGACTTTGTGCCCTGGGCCAGGTGAAAAGACTTTTCCAAATAAGAAAGAGTAGGAAAAAAATCAAAACCCAAAACACAAGAAGCAAACCATAAATTGAAATTTCTACAAGAGAAGGTTTCTGTGGCTGGCATGGTTGGGCATTTTAAAAAATAGTTTTCTTTATGGCAATTTACAAAAATGCTTAAGGAAAAATGGGGAAAAGAGTTCTTTTATGGGCTATTTTATCCTTTTTTTTTGTCTGCTCTTGCAGTCGACTTTTTGGCAAAATACTGCATCTTCAGCCAGGAGAAGTTGGCGAAGCACAAAAGGGCTTTTGAAGCGGTAAGTGTAAATTCAGACTTCTTTTCTTTTCTTTCTTCCTTTTTTTTCCTCTCCCTCTCCCCTCTCCTCCTGTGTCTGTAGACAGTTAAGCAGAAATAATAAGCACCATTGCTTGCAGTACACGTCCCATGAATTACGCTCACATCAAATGTAACTTTAGAATGGAGGCACGCTTTATTCTTTTCGACGAACTGTTCCCCTATCCATTCTTTATTTACATGTCGTGAGCCTAAGCGCTGCACAGCCAGTCAGAACACACACACAAGAGGGGGGAGAAAAAAGGAGGCCATTAAACAAATTAAAAGGGATGGGGATGACTAATACAGTACTCTTGGAATCTGCAATTTGATTAGTCTGAGTTTAATACACAAAAGCAGCGCCGAAGCAGGAGGGGAGTCGAAGTGCTCTTTAATAACCTTCTACAATTAAATTATGGTGATGAATTTAACTATTCTGTGCTTCTAAAGGGGTCTTATTATCTGATTGACTCTGAAAGAAAGTCACTATTTAACCAGGGTTCTTGAGTCCAGCTATTGGAAGACATACAGTAGTTTTATGCATTAACAACTATTTTTTGTTGTTGTTGCGTGCCTCTTCCCATTTGAATTCATCTGTGATTTGAGAAAGATGGCTCTTAGGGTTATTCCCACTGCTTTTGATGGGAACGTATGCTAGCCCTTTTAGTGTACTGCCCAGAGAGTTAAAATGAAAATTGCATGGTTGGGTTTGTCTCCTGTTCCGTATTTTCACTTGTAATTTGTAATTTTCATTTATAATTTTAGACTACTTCCCTCTGCTGGCCCTCTCCATTGTCTGACAATGCATCATTCAAATGTAGACAGTGTGTAAAGCATGCTGGGATCTTTGAAAAGGACTTTTGCCATTAAATGGCCGTAATATTGTTCCATGGTTTATCCTGACTTCTGGTTTTCTCTCTATCCTTCCCCTTACATGCTTTTACATATGCTGAAGGTGGAGTAAGATGTTTCACGTACAAAGTATTAGTAGAGAGGGAAATTGAATGTTCCTTAAAATGCTGTATTTCTTTTCTTTTTTACTAGCAAGTATATCTCTTTCAGTTCTTTGATCTTTGACACAGAGAGAGAGAGAGAAGGGGAGAGACTTCATGATTAGCTTCATGTCGAAATCAGAGAGCTGATTTTAGTCAAAATAGAGGGATATGATAGAGGCAGAATCCAAATGTTCCAGCTTTTACTTTTAATGGCCAAAGTGCTGGAATACCTTTGCAGAATTTGATCTGAATATTTGGAGAGGATTTAGGCTGAGGGGATAAAAAGAGAGAATTATGCAGAGTACTGACTATTCAGCTAGGACCTTATTCTGATACCTATTTTCATGCTAAGTTGTATCTTTCTCTGCCAGTAGTTTCGCTGGGGGGAAAAAAAAGAAAGATACTATTTCTGGTACTAAAATACCGTCCTATTTGAATGAGGGTGCTATCTCCTGCCCTTGTTTTGTTTCTGCGCGCAGTGCCCAAGCAAGAGGCTGGATGCCTCTGCTCCACCACACCAGCTGATGGCCCTGGAGCCGGTCCCCTGGCACGGCCGAGGGGCAGCACTGGCCCCGGCTGCCGGCATAACACCCGCCCGCGCATGGGGCCGGATTCGGAGGTCTTCATTCAGCTTTTGCGCAGCTGGCTGGCTCCACTGAATGAGGCTGGAGTGTAATTTAGACCTCCGCCGCTGCGCAGAGGAGGGAAGGGGTTCTCACCCTCTCGCTCCGTGCTCCCCACAGCGTCCCCTGCTCCCCGGCAGGTGAGAAAAAGTGGGTCCGAGGGGCTGCTTGCTGTCCTTTTCTGGCATTTTGCGGTGCTGTTTTTTCACAAAAATATGTGAGGACAAAGTATAGTGGTATGCAGCTATGGGATAGCTTGCCGTGGAGAGCAAAGGAGTAGCTAACGCAGCTGCGGAGTGCACAGCTTAAGCCAGCAGCGAGTGCAAAGTGCAGGATACATCTCTGGCAGCCTGATGTTGGGTGCCCTGAATAACTTAGAGGGGTTCGAAAGTTACTCTAATTTATGTTGGATGCCCCCAGGAAATGTGAAAGCATGTGAAGATGGTCACTGCAGGAAAGACAAGGCCATATCCCTTCCTTCCTGCCAGGGCTGCCTGCACACCCTGCCGAGAGGACGTGGGTGCCTGCGCTGTGCTGCTGGCAGGACAGTTCCCTCCATCCCCTATGCCAAGGGAGTTTGTTCACCCCGAGGGCTTCTCTGGCCCCTGCCAGGTACCGAGGGTCTCAGCATGGTGAATCTGTGGGCTGCAGGGGCCCCCTCCTTGCTCCTGCTCTTGGGATGCTGAGCTGGTGGTGGCCAAGTTTCAGTACACTGGTGGTCTCTATAGCTCCATTAACCAGGATGGAGCCATGGACAGTTTACGTGCATTCAGAGGCTCTGCTCTTTATTTTTTGGCCATGATTTTTACTTATGATGATCTATTTTTAAGTCTCTGAAGGGTCAGTGAAGACCCAGTACTTTAGATCAAGGGCACTGGAGGAAAAATTGTATTAGTGTTTTGATATTGCAGTTTATTGTTTTGTCTTAATAGTAAAATCCTTCCTCTTGCTTATTAAATCATGGCAGAAACTTCCTCGAGAGCCAATGATGACAGGCAAATATGATGTCAGTTTTTAACAAGATGCCAACCCGAGGTTTAGGAGAGCTGATTTTTATCAGAAGCTTTTATACCACTCGCGTAATAAAAAAATACATCATAAGTAGCATCCACGGCTCATGCTTGGTGAAAAGGGCAGCACGCTGCATGAAACGTAGGGATGCTGGGCCGAGCAACGCTTCCTTTTAAGAAGATTGTGCTCCCAAATTAACTTGTTCTGATGCTAAGCATAGCAGAAACAGTGCTGCTGCTAAGCAGAACAATTGCTTTTCCTTTGTAGTCTGCCTGCTGGTTTGTTCAGGCCTGCTTTGTGTTCAGCCTTGGCTGGGTCTGGGACAGCGGTTCAATAACTGTGAAGCTCTGTGTTTAGATCCTAGCCAAATCAGTGACACACAAAATCAGGGCAGGCAGTGAATCGCCAATGTGCCAGGTTTGGGAAATCAGCCTTCTGAATAGATGAGCCAATATCCTGTATTTATTTTGCTGTTTTCTGTACCCATTTCTCTTGCATCTGGGTATTTAATACACATTTCCAACCAGCAACACATCAGCCTTAAATTAAATTCCCTACTATGGATAGCAAAAACCAGGCCCTTCTTTCCCCGTGCTATTCCAGCTCCGTAGCAGTCACCAAATACAAGACCACACTCCCCCCAAGCCCCCTCCCTCTCCAAAAGCAATTTTAAACTGCTTGACTGAAAGCAGTATTTGAATGAGAATTTCAAATATGGATTCAGGCTTTCTCTTTAGCTCACCATGAGAGAACAGCGCAGAGTAAATGGTTGATTGCAGTGAGCACGCCAACTGTAATTAACTCAGTATTCGCTAGGTAAAGAAGTGAGGAATGAATCAGATGCACCTAAAATGAGCATGGTAGCACTAAATATTAAAAGAAGGGTTTAAAACAAGGGGGAATTTTACCAAAAAGATAAATAGGGACTTCTATCTCCTTCCCCTTAGCCAGCCGTGGTGGAGTCATTATGCCAGGAATACACAGTGGGGAGAAGGAAGCCGGGAAATAAGGCAAAAATGTTGTGGTGGAAAGGCAAGTGAGAAGAAAGAATTTGGTCTGCACAGGTACCTCTTTTCCCAGCCTGCCACCAGTCTCAGGGGTGCGCTGAGCATCACTGTGCTCCCGTAGGGGTTGCAGAAAGGAGACCTTGGGTCTGGCCCTCGCTCTCCATCTCGTGTAATCTCTTCCGTGAGCTGCTCGGGCTTCATCTGAGAGCTGTCGTGCCTGCTGCCTCTGCACTGATTAGCAGGCTTTTAAAGACCCAGACCACTTTGGTGGTAAGAAATCTGTGTCTAATTTCCAGATTATGTTTGTTTTCGTGCTAACATTGCTCGCTTATTTAGCTTGTTCCTTTTTCTGTCTGCTTACCTTGGAGATATTTATTGAAGCAGTTGTGCTCTGGCTCTGCTGTGGTTTTGCAAGGCTGACCAAAGCAAGCCCCTTCCGTCTCCCTCGGGCTCCTCTCATCACCCTGAACCTGCTCCAGGGTGACTATCTCCTCCTGTATCAGGGCACAGCAAGGACAGGGGAGCTGGGAGTCGAGGACGAGGGCAGGGCGGGGAGGACAGTGGCCTCGCTGGTAAGACCCCTGTCCCGCAGCACGGAAGCGAGGTGAGCAGGGCACGTCCACTGGCAGTCACCAGCGTCGGACACAGCCCAGTGATTGCAGCCACATCCATAGCAATGAGGCAGGTCTGAGGTCAAGCCAAGAAGTCAGTCCACAGGTCAGGGTCAACGATGTAGCTCAGGCAGGGACCAAGGGCAAGTGTCGGAGCTTAAACACAGCTCCTGAGCCAATGGGTTGAGGCCTGGATGAGGCTCCTCGCAGCAGGACTGCCTTCCATGGCAGGCAGACCAGCAAGGTTAGCCAACACACTGGAGAAGTCCAGCCCCCAGGAGCAGGGGAGCAGTGGCAGAGCCCATTGGGGTGATCAAGGAGGGCTCTGACAGGCTGGAAGGGGGGTAACCAGCCCTCCAGCCATCAGCACAAATAAAGTCTCTCCACTGCTACTTACTAGTGATTCTCTACTGGAAATATGCCCCCTGACAGACTTTGCATCACATTTTTCACATCTGGATTGTATTTCTGGCTCATTGTTCTCTCTTGCTTGGCCCATCTCACATGAACTTTCACCTCTTCTGTCACCTGCACTTGGCACGTCCCTGTCTAACAGCAGAAAATCCTATTATTAATCCTGAAATACGTGCCTTTGGACATTTACCTGAACTTTGCCCCTCCAGTATTCAATAACTTCCAATTCTATGAGAGACTCTGATCTTTCTCCTTTTTAACTTTTTGTTAGTTGAATGACTACTTCTCCTGCTAGTTATTTACCCACCTCAGTCTGGTGCTGCTGCCCAGGAAGAGGAAAGGGACTACGGGATTCTTTCATCCTGTGAATGTTTCTGACTTTGACAAATCCATGACTCGCTATGACACAGATGTCCTTTTTTCTGTTTCTCTCTATTTCCTTCCGTGCCCTTCTCTTCTCTTGTCCTCTCAACCTACTCTTTTAAAGATGAAATAGTTATAATTGTGGGAGTCACTTTTCTTTCAGTATTTTGAGTCTGGAATTGCATTTAGATGCTGATTCATATAATTTGGGCTGTGCTTTTAAGAAAGTGTGCTGATTAGTGAGAGTTATCTCTTCTACGTCATGGTGGGGTAACTTCGTTAAGTTGTATTTTGAATGACGCAGGTGTCTTTGCCTTGCTGCAGAGATGAAAGACCCTTTGGCAGAAGTGCAAAAATATCACAATTTAGTTTAAGAAAAAAAACTTTGTTCTAAAATTTCAATTGTTGATGGAGTAGATCATTGTTTATGGAAGATTTTCATCTGGTAGGTTGGCAGTTTTGAATCTGATGAAGTTCTTTATGTGTGAACATTTACTCCCATGTTTCTGATCCTTTGAAAGCTTTGGGTGAGATGAATTTGGACACTGACTTTTTTGTCAGATGAGGTGCCACTGCAGATCTGCTGGGACCCTCTGCTTGTTGGGAGCACTTGCAAGAAGCAGAAATATTTGGTTTCCCAGGATAAATGTTGTTGTATATCAGGTAAGTTATGAAAGGTATATATTTGTGTGTGTGTCTAGGAGAGAGAGAAGTTGAACACATAAAACTAAACAGAGCAATACACCAACCCTTCTACCTTCGCCCCTGCCCGCCCCCCCTTTACATTCACAAGACCTCTGGTTTTGGAGGGTCTGCTTTCAGATATTTAAATGTTAAGACTTGGCAAGCTGATCCTAGTAGTTTCCTAAGTCCCCCTGCGGTTATTCTCTTTCCATGATATTTTGCTGAAAAGAGAGTCTTCTCCAGGACGGTGAAAGGCAGTGTGGTGACTGCCTATGAAGAAGGGACTGTGTTTTCCAGTCACACAGTTACATCAGTTTCCACACTGACAACTGAGCTTGCTCAAACACACTTCCAAACAACGAGATCTTTGTGGTAGAGTCTAACAAAAGTCTTAGTCCCTAATGTGCTGCTGGGCCCAAATCATCCGTGTGCAAATGACCCGGCGGTGCTGCCAGTGTCATTAAGACCTGTGTCAACCTGTGGTCTGAGGGCTGTTTGCACAAATTTATCTAGCTGGGGAGGGCGGCTCTGTGCAGTTTGCTTCTCTTTCAAAGTTTCTAAGAGGAATGTCCTTGTGTTAACTGTAACAGCTCCCCTCTTTATGGAGCCCTTGGCTTCTTCGCTACCTTTCTTGCTGGTGCAGAGAGCAGGCAAAGTCCCATGGGGACACTGCATGGTCCCCCAAACACCTTCTGGTGTAGGGTACTCTGCTTTTCTTGCCTTAGATTTTGCTGAACAGGAGTATTTTGACTTCTCACCTTTTTAGGGTGAAAACTTGTCGGAGCAGAGGGTGACCTGTGCAACAGTGCCAGAGCTGTTCATCAGACTGGCTGTGTAAAGTGTGCTTTCCCCTGTGCTACTCAACACTTACTACATAACGAATTCATTAGCAGTGGGGAGGGATGTAAATGTATAGTGAGAACCTGAGCTCATTACCTGTGAGTAATTATGGCATCTTTTCCTTTCTGCTGTTGTACTTTCTCTGTTGAGAGTTTGTGAAATGCCCTGGTGGTCAGCCATCAAAATACTTATTGGCTGGAGCAGAAAGGAATGCTGGATATGCACGCAGGTTCTCAAGGCAGCGAATGAAGGAATGGATGTGATGGGATGTGACAGCTTCTTCATTGCTGGTTTTCAGTACTGAACCTAAAGTGCCAACTGCTTTCTGGAAAGATGTTGAATGGGGCCAGAGATCAATTTGTGCTCCAAAAGGACAAGAAAATACAAATCCCCAATTTGTATGATGGAAGAGTAGTTATTTGCTACTTGCGTATATGACTTGCTTTTTTTTCTAATTTTATCTCATATATTGCATTATTCTGCACCCAAATTAAAGAGAGCTTTAGTAGTTGGAGATATTCCTCAAAATAGGCAGTTGACTCCATTAAGGAAACTTCATGGACATTTTTAAAACTGACAGTAGGCTCTTAGCATTATTTATTGGTAAAATTGAATGGGAGCAACTTCACCCTGGATGGGATCTTGAAAATCCTTTCCATTTCCTGACGATCTCATTCTTGTGTGTGAAGAAAAGTCACATGTTGCCTGAGAGGGACATCCTTGTTCATCTCTGCAGCAAATCATGGTTCCCTGGTGATTCTCCCCCGATGCCTTGACACATCTGTACTCGGACATGCCTAATGCTGCTTCCTCTGTGTGTATAAAACAAATGGAAAAAATCGTCGTTGCTAAGCTACCAACCTCTGGAAGATAAACTTTAACCAAAGGTTACAACCCGCTGCTTAGCAAAGCTCTGGTTTTGAAACTCCATCACTCCAATGCTTTCTTCCAGCTCCCTCTGAACATTTTCCCCTGAAAATATCTGTCACTGCCATCACAGGACCGCTCACCCTTCCGGGAAGGCCACAGCATGCTGCCTTTGGGGCTGCCTGCCAAGGGTGGGCTACCAAGCAGGCATCAGGGAGTGCTGATAGTGCAAAGCGGCCACCTCCCTCCCTCCTGCCTCTCCTCTTGCCGCCTTTCACTTTCCTTGGAGGGGAGGCACAAAAGGAAACTCCACTTTTCAAGACCGTTCAGTTTGCATCGGGCCAAAATGTGTTTTCGACTGAACAATCACTTTCTGTGCAGACAGTGACAGCTCAATTGGTCCAAGGAGGGGGGCGGGAGAGGGTGCTAAGGTTTTCTTTCACTTCTTGTAATGTTAGACCATGTCAAATGAGACAGTTGAAAAAACACCCGGTTTGTTTGTCTTGCGGCCTGGATCAGGGTGTGAAATATTAGGACAGCAGCAAAGTGTTTGCATCTCTCCACAGCTGGAAAACACCTCCCACGCAGCTTCTCCCCCTCTTCTCACTCAGTGGGGACCTGCAGAGCACCGTTCTCTGGATAAAGGCTCCCTTGGGTGCCAGGTTTCTGGCCCTGGACTCTCCCTTGAGCATCTGAACAGATCAAAGGCATATTTGAAGGGCTTTGCTAAGCTCTCACCCTTGCAAGTTGCTTACTTGGGATATAGAGTTGATTGAAGTAGGATGCTCAAGTTTCAGGTTATCCCTGAGACTATTCTTTCACTCTAGGCTTCCTTTCCGTGCTTCTTTCCCTTAATGCCATTGCTATGTTATGGTCTTGATTGAACCAGAAGTATAAACCAGTGCAGCTGCTGAACTTGAGAGCAGGGGAGGGAATCCACAACTTTGTGGTTATAAGAAGCATGGAACACCTTCCTATTTCCTTCTCAATCTCTCTCTTTCCCCATAAAACACAAGCTATGCTGGTTCTGCCGAGTCTTTGCGTTAGAGCAGGAGTGTTTACACCCTTCTCTTACAAAAGATTTTCCTAGTTTGTGAACAAGACCTGCTTTAACATGGAGTAAGGGTTTTTTTGGGGGTTTTTTGTTTTGTTTTTTTTTGTTTTTTTTAAATTGCCATTACTAAAAATTTGGGCAGGTTCTAAGCACCAGCAGAAGCTGACAAAAGTCTCTAAGAGGTCAGTCCTGCCCCTACTTAAGCTATTCTTCAGGAAAGCCTTTCTGTCTATCCCTGCAATGACAGAGCACTGATCTCAATTCTGCTCCAACTCCTGGAGAACCAATAAACAGAGGAGTGAACACAAACTTTTAAGAAAGCTCAAAATCCCAAACCATGTCCTACTCAAACTGTTGAATCTGAAGACGGAATGTTTTATATTGATCCTATAAGGAGCGTATATAAATCAGAATGTCAGTCTGACTAAGACAGATGAGACTGGTAAAGTTTCAAGTGTAGTAAGAGCACATGCCATCAATGTGAACGTATTTTCTCCACTGGGCACGTTTAGTTACCTTAATTCATGCAAACCTCTAAATAGGATGTGTAAGGATCTGTGGTCCAGAGGGAGCTAACGCACCTGGGTGTGAAGCAAAGCAGGCCCTGAAACCCAACAACTTTGTTAATAGGAGCACAGTCTAATGTGATCTGTTGGGGATGAGGTGTGTGGATTCAAGCGTACAGTCATTGCCCTGACTGTGGACCCGTTGCTCCCAGACCTATGCTGGTTGGAGTAGGCTGTGGCACACTGGAACGTGCGGGTGTAGTAGCTCAGGTCTCCATCAACTGTGGGATCTCTGCGTCCAGTTTGTGACGCATATATGACTAACATCTCCTGTGTGACTTAAATCTTTCAAACCTAGTAAGAGTCCTGTAGATTGTCACAATGCCTTTTCCAGTCAAAATCTAGGTGCTCCTTATAATTAGGCAGGTAAGCACTGAGGCTCTGAGACAGGAGTTATGCTGTTTATTTCAGGATGCCCTGAGTTATTCTAGATTATCAGGTACTGGGGAGATGCTGAGAGTTTTTTTGTCTGCTGTGGCCAGGTCCATTAGATTTAGAAAAGACCTTGAAAGTTTTGTTGAAGAGGTGGAAATGGCACTTTTTGAAGGTAGAGGAGGGCTATTTAGGCTATAAGAAGGGAAGGAAGGGAAGGGAAGGGAAGGGAAGGGAAGGGAAGGGAAGGGAAGGGAAGGGAAGGGCAGGGAAGGGAAGGGAAGGGAAGGGAAGGGAAGGGAAGGGAAGGGGTAAGGTCTCAGATAGGGAAATATCAGAGGGTGCACAGGAGACCTCTCTGACTTGTTGGTTTGAGGGAGCGCACTATGAGAGATGGCTGAGGTGACAAAAAAAGAAAGAAGTAACAGTGTTATATGTGAACAGATTTGAAGTAAAAAGGATTGTTGTAGGTAAAAGAGGCTGAAAAACACATCAGTTCTTGCTTGTTCAAATCTTTTTTTCTCTGTTTACATGTCTTCTCGAGAAGATCATAAAGCCATTTAGGCTCTGCAGTGCCTAGACATATTTGATGCATCATCTCACTGAGAAACTTAATGAACGTTAATGTCTGTAGAAAGACTGTAGAGTTTACGGTATGTGTTAGCTCAGTATAATGGCAAGTCATAGACAGATGTCAGCTCACTCTTTTCTTTCAGCAGTTCTTTACATTGACACAATTTTTTAATTTTCAAAGTTATTTTTCTGATGCTACTCTGTTGTATTATGTATTGGGAAATGACTAATTGGTGGAGAAGGTGGTGTGGAGCCAAAACCAGCTAAACTACTGTGCTTTTGTGCTCAGTGGAGGGAAGGAGTGAGAGGTTTTGAGGGTTTCCCTCAGCTTGAATATTGAAAGCAGAGCTTAACTACACATTGTCGAAGCCACACTTCTGAGACACTGGAGTTCTGCCCAGAGGCAACTGGCTAATTTTCTGAAAACTGATATTGGGAGTGTCTTTCCAGGCTGATACTGATGAAGATGGGTACTTGAACCACTAGCAAGTTTTGATTGCCCCTTCAGAAGCACTGACTTCCAGAGTAAGTAAAGCCAACAGATCCATTCCTGGAAAGGTGTGAAAGGGGGTGGCAAACACTTCCAGTATTCATACCTTCAGCATTTATTTGTGATATTTGTTTGGTCAAAGCTCCCCTTAAATGAAGGAAAGCAACCTGACCAGCAGCAGCACTGGCACATGTGAGATATTTATTTATGAAACAATTCCATACATAACCCAACTAATAAATGAAATAACACAACTTTCTTTTTCTTCTCTTTTGGGAGTAACAGCAGTGTTAATGGTCTGAAAGACCTGGGGAGAAATCAAAGCTCTGAAAGAAGGGGGAGGCCAGAGGTCAGCAGTGGAAATGTTCTTGTACAGGTAATTTTGGCCAAGTAGTTGGGACAGGACCAAGAGACAATACTAAGGGTGCAGTCTACTCATGCTACTTAATGTTATGTCTTTGCACAGATTTTTTTCTTTTTTCAGTTGAGAGTTACATTTTGAAAAGTGACAGGGGAGTTGGGATCTGTCCCATTTTGGTCAGCCAACTTGGCATAACGGAGAGGACTCTAAATATAGCTGTAGGAGATGATACTCATTAGGCAACTGAAACCACTAGACAAGATAAAAATATGTCAAATATTCTGTGGATTTAATTTCAGATCGAGCTAGTCTCCCTGCATAGCAACTCCACCTCTGTGTTAGTTGCTTTTATTTACTTTCTACAACACAGACATTTGATTATATCTAAATGTTTTGTACATGCTCAAGTATTAGCAAATTTTCCAAGTTTCATGATAGTGCTTGAAAGATTTTCATGTCCAGCGTTAAAACATTTGGCTCTTCAAACTATTCTGGTTTGTAGCTGATGTACATCAGTGGACCTGTGCCAGCTTCCTCCAGCTGAGACTTCGGCCCTTCACTGCTGGCCTTTTTGCAGTTGTCTTATCATGATCCTGTTTGAACCATCCAGACATACAGCACAAACTCTGTTAATACAGAAAACCGGTACTAGGAAATACAGACATCAAGAAAAAGAAGTATAAAAACCTCCGTGATTTAATCCAAACCTTACAAAGGCGTTGTTTCTTTGGGCACTTTCTTTGAAAAGACTACCATTTCAAACAAAACAGAAGGAAATTAGTAGGAAGTGATTATGGAGACAGGAAATCTGAAAGCCATGAAACTGTAAATAAAGTGTTATTTGTACTACTGTACTTGGTGCCCTGCTTTGCATTCCCAGCACGAAATGTTAGACAAGGCTTTAGCACCAGAGCAGGGACCAAGTTATTTGGATGTTTAAAAAAAAAAAAAAAAACAAGAAAAAAGGCTGCAACCATGTATTTCATATGATTAAAAGAAGAAAGTCTTTTGGACAAATTACTTCGCATGGAATTCATCTGGGTAGATTTTTATCTGAAACGTGGAGCCCTGCAGCCAGTCTCCATTGCAATTTGTTCCTCTCTGCAAAGGATGTGACTTGTTTAGACATCAAACACATATCAAGTGGCTTGATGTTAGTATTCTGAAGCATCAGCTCTATGGCAGGCGCCAGTGCTAACATCATTACAGAACTCATGTTGCACAATGAGAATTCAGTTCAGCAGCGCCTGCATTTATTTTTTATTTTTATCAGACCTGTAAAGCTCATCTTTTCCATTTGTCAGCATTATCTTATGTGATCCATTAATACAGCTAAAAGGGATGCATTATACTATACACTTGGATCTCAGCTAATGAACCACCTTTCCTTATACTAACAACAATGAACGAATGAGCACAGATTTTAATTACTTGCATTATGATGTGTTTGCTTTGGCAGTGGTTACTGCCATATGAAAAGTTAACCAGCGAAGTTATCCCTACATCTTTAGTTGTTTGTATACGTGCATTCAGAAAACACCCCTTTCCTCTCCCTTTCTCAGCAGCCACCTATTGTGTTTTCTGCTATAGTTTAAAAACTATTTGCAAAGCTCAGAGGGATAATAAAGTAAAGCACCTGAGCGAGAGAGCAACATACAACTCCAATTCGGTCTGAAGAGATGCTCTGAAGCATATGAACTTTACCGGAGTTAAGATCACATGTTTTCATGTTGTGAGAGGCCACAGAAGTCCTGTGGGCAGCAGCCAGCCCCCGAAAGACAAAGAGGGCTCACAAAACCAAAACCAAAAGATTGATCGTTTTTTCACATTGTTGTTCAAGCAGAAACAACTGCTTGAAACTGCTGTTAGGCCTTCAGTTCCCAGTATTCTTTCACTTTTATGGTAACAGAGCTTGAAATTTGGACCTAGATGTTGAATTGACATCTATTTGGAGGGAGTTCCAAGGAGTCTGGTAGTGACACCTGCAGTGCACCTAGACTGGCACATCCCCATATGCCAAGAAAATCAAGACAACGCCAGCATTATGCTTATTGCTGGTAGAGTAAGCTCTGCAAGCATTAGCGAGTGGAACAAGTATAAGACAGGACAGACCAGAGCAGTCAGCTCATGTTAGGTGAGTTTTGATACAACTGGGTGGGTCACCCAGCCAGGATTATTGCTTTCAATGGCTGCAGAGGCAGTTAAATGGATAGTGTGTCTCCTGAGAATGTTTTGCACTGGATATAATTAGTCCTGTTTAAAATGTGGACATGTGGCAAGACAAAAACAAGGTAGCTGAGCCCTACTTGCAAGTCCTCACCATTCAGATGCCTTAAAAATCAGCAAACACCTCCTTTGCAAAGGGAGGGGGAAAGGAGGAAAGGACAAGGAGTGGAAGGAAAAAATTACACTTACTTTCTTGTGGTACACCAGAGAGTGTGTGGAATAATACCAAGAGACAGAAAGATTTGGGGTGGGCTGCTTTACTGATTTAAAGGGTGTTCTCAAAGACTCTTCAGTGCCTAATTGTGTATGGCAATGCCTAAATTATAGCTATAGTGTTTTGGGGCCACCTTCAGCTTTCCTGCCCCACAGCATTTTTTTTTCCCCACCAGTCTGGTGCCCTTGTCAACTTCCTTGGTGACTAACGTTAATATTTTGGGGGGTTGTTTTGCTGGGTGTGCTAATTGAGCTTGCCTCTGCTTCCATTAGGGCTTATTATTCAGCCTTCCCCCCTTCCCCCTTCCCTCTGCCCCCCTCCCCTCCAAGCAAGGCAGCAATCTGTTCTTTTTAAACTCTTCATCATCTTTGCTCTCTCCATCTCTGCTTCCCCAGATTTTAGAGATTGTTGACTATTATGTAACAGATGGCCTGACAGACCTCCGACTCTTTGCGGTGATGGCTAGCTTGGCGCAGAAAATAGCAGCACTGGAGTAAGTATTCAGAGGCATAGACGCTCATGAATTTTAACTCCTCGGTGACAAAGGAATTCAAGGGGGTAAGAGCCAATCTATCAGTAGCCGGAGTAATTAGAAGACTTAGATGGCTCTCTAGTGCAGAGTATCCCTTCGCCGCTACAGGCTGTTCATAGTAGATTAGGATAGTCTATGTCCCATTGATCTCTAAACCATAACTATGCTTCAAAACAATGGGACAGCTTAATCCAGAAATTGAGACATTCAAGTAAGCATCAGTGAGGGCTGTTCTTTTGGCTTGTAATGAAAAGTACTTTGCAGCATCAAGCTGGGACAATGTATATTGAGAAGAGTTAGATTTTGATTTTTGTTTCTATCGCATTCCTGGTTAGCAGGGGAAATCACTTGCACTAAATGACCACTATTCTGTCTCTAAGCATTTAATACTTGAGGAATTAATTTTCTTGCCCTCTTTACCTCTTCTGTTTTCTTTGTTCTTTGTCATTCTTGTTTCTGTACATATACATATTAAAAAACTTGTAAGTGATCACAGTTTTCGCACCCTTACATAGTTTTTTTGTCATCTCTAAGAAGTTTCCGAATATATCGTTCACTTTCCCAGAAATCTAGCTGCTTGCCTTTCAGAAATATTTCTGTATCTGACCAGTCAATGGAAGATTTTTCTGGTAAAGTATGGGAATCTGGGAGAAAAGACAGTCAGCTCAGAAGAGTATCTTCAAAATAAATCAGTCAGGTATTCAAACCAGAGCTGATTTATGTTATTTTTAAGATTAGGTTAGATTGAATTAAAATAAAATAAAATATAATGCCTAGACCAATGTACTGCAGTGGCAGAAGAGCACAAAAGTAAAGATGTGGGCCAATGATCTTCCACTGAACTGAAAATAAATGGAGAATTGAGTCTGAAGCTTGGCTTCTCATAGCTTCCTGTTGAGACTGTGCTATATTTATATGCTAGTCTGTGTAACCTGGCTAAAATTTTGTCAAGGAGCATAAGAGAGCTGGGTACGTGCCCCATCAGCCAGTGTGCAGCTGAGGTAGGTACTCTGTGTCTCCCACACCAGGGCCACCAGGTCCACTGGGGTACAGCCAGAAGTACCATGTCATAGCACATGTGCTCACAGCAGGGACTCCAGGGGCTTCTTTTAGCCTAGAAATGTTTGAATTCCCTTGAATAACTTTCATTTTCAGTAGGAGCCTTCCCAAGTTATCAGCAGAGGGGAAAGTCCAGGAGTGGAAAACCAAGAGAAAACTCCCCTTTACCCTCTTAGATGTGCTCTCGTACCCTTACAGATGAGGGATGAGATTTCTATATGTGCTCCTGCAGTTTAGGAATGCTTGTCCCGTTGGAAGCCACTCATGGAAAAGTTTAATTCCAGACCATAAATTCTGCAAAGAATAATTACAATATATGTTTCTCAGCAAAATGTGTACTCACCCATAGTTTGCATTGGATCCTGACCCAGAGCTAGCCCACAGCCCTAAACACTGGTAAATGGCATAGACTGTGCTGGAGAGTCAAAATTCTCTTGGAAGAGCTTGAGTGCCCCTTGTCCACTGCCCCTGCCCATATGTAGATGCACACACACACACACATACACACCCCCCTTCCCTCAGCACACCTCCAACCTGCAGTCAGTGCTCTAATACAGGGAAACCCCAGAGACCCTCCATAGCACCTCTGGGACACAGAAAATCATCCCTCACCCTGCCAAATCTTGGCTCTGTGCAAGTGCTGAGTTTCCCAAGGATGGTATATCAAGGGGAGGATGCAACATAGAGGTCAGCCAAGCTCAGCAAGCGGTAACAATCTGCGTAGGCTCTGTGAGGGCTAATAATGTCATTTAGCAGCAATAAATCTCTCTGTTTTAATTTGAGTGACAGTGTCCCAAATGGCCATTTTAATAAGGTTTGGAGATTCTGGACACAGAGCTTTCCTGCTTTTGCAGCCCATAATAACTAGTTAGTGGTGCTTAAGGTCAAACAGCAATGTCTGGTCAGCAAAATCTTCCTTTTACAAAATAGCTCAGAATGGGATGAGCAAATGGCATCATTGTTGTAAAACTGGCTTCTCTGTCTCTGCCTATTGTTTATCCAAGTATCACAGCTATGAAATAACTTCTCCAAAAGGAACTCCAGCATTCAGTCTTGGGCAGAAGAAACCTTGGTAAATGTTCCAGCTGGCTGGAGATACCAAGCGGTGACAAGATCATTTTGTTCATTTTTATTTTGTGTAGAAAAAGAGACTTGAAATGCGATCTTTTTCACCCATTAAAAATAACATTTCATTCTTAGGTCACAACTGTTTGTGGGTGCACAGCACAGTGGGGCTGGGATGGAGGGAGGGAGAGAGGTGCGGATGCTCTTCCCCCTGCAGTGCCAACACATGGGCTAATCCCACCTGCGACCCTGCAAAATTCTGTGATAATTCTATGATAAAAGGAGCGCTGTGGGTGGCTGCTGATGGCTGGTACTGGCTTCCCAAAATGGGAAAGGACAAACTTTCCCCATCATCTCTGGCCAGCAGATGAAAGTGGGCAGGGAACATGCTTCAGTGGCTCATATTTTTAGTAGGGGTCAATTTAATCTCTCCTTTTTTAGAGCTATCAGAGGCCCAAAAAGAACAGGTTAGGGAGCTGTTGCTCAGGCAACATGCTGTGGCCTGTGCCTATGCAGTTGCAATTTCGTTCCATGTGTTTGTTACCTGTTCACAGCAGCGTCTCAGAGGACAGGGACAGTTCAGGATATTTTTCATCTCCACATAACCAATCTGAGGCTGCCAACGTCACTCATCACCAAAAGTCGCAGCTGTCTGGCGGCTGTTGGACAGCCTGTATAAAGTGAGTTTGGTTTCAGCCCCATTGCTGAAGGAGATCCGGACACTTCACAAAGCCCACTGCTCTGCTGGGCACACTGGATGTCTCACAGCTCCATCCGAAGCCTGTTATTGAAAGGACAGGGGGACCTGACTCCAGCAAGAGCATCGGTCTCTCATGGTCATGGCACTCTTTCAGGAACAAGGCTGGTTTTGTCATTTAGGGGGGCTGCTGCCGGGATTCCAGAGGCCAGGAGCTCTGCACCACAGGGCAGGTGCTGAGCTCTCCTCTGCTGTGGCCTCCTGGATGCAAAGTTGAGGATAGCAGTACTTACCCCTTCAGGCAGGCATCAGCTGGGGACTATAAGGTACTTGAGAGGAAGAGCTGTAAAATTCGTCACAGAAACCTCTACTCACAAATAAAACCTGCAGTGTAACTACCCTTAATGGGCCCATTCTGCAACTCCAGTGAAATATTTAGCATCTTTGAATCACAACCAGAAAGAGCTGACTTCTGTCCCCAACTCTGCTATGCAAGTATTTTTCATGCAATTTTGTATCTTCTTTTTCCCGAAACTCTTTCCATGTAGTGTTTAGGTAGTTATGCGTTGCAATCTAATAGCTTGGGGAACTTTTCTTATTGCTAATGCAGGGCAGCTAACCGAGAAACACAGTAACATAGAAATCTCCTGCTGAAATCATATCAGACATCCCAGGATTTCTCTGACAGGAACCCTGCTGTTCTGCTTTATTTTTGCTGGGCTAATGTTTACACTGCCATGTAACAGCAATAATAATAATTTTTAAATAAATCCTTTTGCATTATTTGTTGTTGAATTTATCTTGTTTAGACAAGCCACTTTCTGAACTTTAGGCAAGAGATAGGAATAACCTGCGCCTAAAATCAATAAAAGACAAATGCAGCGCAGTCTGCTGCTTCTTTGTGAGTCAAATGCTCCGGCCCCCCAAAATAAACATCTGCAAAAAAAAAAAAAAAAAAAAAGAAAGAGGTCATTTTGATTGCGCGTCACATGTGAGAACTACCTGAGGGCAAATAAATGTGAGGATCACATTCTTATCAGCTCTTTCTGATAATAATAGCCCGGTCACTGGGGACAGTCTGTTAGTGTTGGCCCACTGGGTCAGATAACAATCCCGAGTCGCTCCCTCTCTTCCCCCGCTGTGACCTGGCCCATCTGCTTCTCTCTGGCCATATGGTACAGAAGTATCTGGGACTGGAGACATTATAGTTTTATGCATCTGAATGCTCCTTGCTTTCATTGAAACTTTGCTGACATGACATTCCTGTGAATATTCCCCAACAGAAGTGGGTTTTGCTTTTGTTTTGGTTTACATTTCAGATGGCGTTTAAATGAACACCGAGGTTTATACCAACAGAGGAGATATCTAACAGATACATTGGGTGGGTAAGAAGGCTCGCCACGCATTGCCTCCCAACTTACCTTAAATGCAACATTATTTATTCTGCCGCTTAACAACTAAAAGAGACCCCAGCATATGCAAAGAGCAGGGTTGGCTTGTTTGTGTTATAAATAAGCCCAGCCTGACAGGGTGTCTGCATGCTGCGGATGAAACGCAGTCCAACCTGAAAGCTGTAATGCTGCTTTACAAAAAGTGGAGGAAATAAACCCACTGGGAAAAACTGTGCTGGGGCCAGGCATGCCTCCCTTACTCCAGACCAGGCAAGGGGATGTCCCGGGGTGCTGCAGTGCTCTGCCTCGCTGGGACTGAAGTCTCAACCCTGACACAGTCCGGCTGTGGCCCTGCCGCTGCTCCTGGGGGCCGAGTCGGCCGTGCTCCGGCGGTGCTGGTCCCCAGAGGTCTTCAGCCAGCCAGCACAGAATGGCCCCAAAATCTTCCCTAAGGAGACATCCCATTCCCTGGGCAGTCCTCCTGCATGGGCAACACACAGGTATGTCCTCCACTGAGGGCACGTTGCAAACATCCAATTAGGCCTAATGAGAGTTCAGCCCAGGCATCAAAGGAGGGAGAGACAATAGCAAATGCACAATACTCCTCTTCAATGGTCCCTTTACCAAGAGGAGGATGTAATTATTGTGTGGGCTTTAACATAACAAAGCCTATATGTTCATACTGCGCCCGGCATCCTGGGGCCCCGCTCAGCTGGGACTTCTGGACATCAGAGCAGCCACCTGCGTGATCGAGGTCTGAACTGGAAAAGTAAAATAAGGATTATTATACAAATATTACCACAACAAGCTGATTTGCAAATTCTCTGAGGCAAGTGTCCAGCGGCACATTTGTCTTTCAGTTTCTGTAACAATTTTAAGTAGCAATAAAACCCCAAACAGCTGAATCCTTATATATGTCAGTCCCTCCTCTCACGTTTCTACAGGTTCCCCTCATGTTTTCACCTGCCCTGTGGAAAGCCCCACAGAACATGTCATGGAAAGCTCCAGGGAATTGTAAAATCAGTGAGTCTCTCTAGAAGAATGCAAGGTTTTGAGCTACGTTTTCACTTTGTCAATCAACCCCATTATTTCACAGTTCCAAGGAGGTGCCTAAAATTTGTTCATTTAAAAAAAAAAAAAGTGTTTTTAGTTATGACAGGCTCAATAAATCTTGAGATTTGCTATCTGAGGCTATTTTGAATGCCTAGAAGTCAGAAACTAATGAACAGATTTTCTTGGGACATCTGAAAATTCAGACTTGATTGAGAGTCTCAGTGCTGGAATTTGATGTAGATAGGCTGCCTTTCCTGCCAGACAAAGAGGCTGACCGCCTGCTGCTTGTGTAAAATAGACCCCCAACCTCATGGTGTCAGAGTGAGTTTTGCCATGCCCTGGGCCAGCATTTAATGGATCAAAATGTGTAAGTCCATCACCCTCTACAGCCAAGTCTGGGTGTGCTGGAAGGGGTGATGGCAGCACTGATGGAAGAAGAAAGGGAGACAAAGGGGGAAGTAGGGAAAGAGTCTGTTTTGTCCTCCTCTCCATCCATCCTGTTGGTCAGTGAAACATGATAAGACTCACATTTCCTAAAAAGTAATACTATCCTTTGCATTATCACCTTTCTGGTTCTTCTTTAGCTTGGAAAATTTTACACTTAGAAAGCAAGTTTTGGAACCTATTAAGCACTATGCCATTTCACAAGTAGTTTTGCACCTCAGCAGTGATTGTGGAGCAATGCTTGCTGCCCTGCTGCCAAAGGGAAAACCAGCTTCCTCCCATAATCCCAGGCCTGATCGTCATTTAGCTCCTTTCCCTTCAGAGAAATTAATACCCTGAACATTAATACCCACATGACTATTGTGCTCATATTAAGAGATTAAAAGGAATATAGCTTTCTGATGAAACTAAATGCTTGAGTTTTCCGTATGTGGGGTTTTTTCCTTCTTTTCCTGCTATTACACTTTACTGATGTATCCCTCCTAACAATAAGGCTTCGAAAGATGTATGTGCATGTGCATGCACATGCGCATGCATGCACACGCATGCAGAGCCTGCATGTGAAGCAGCTAGTAGCTGTATGGCGCGAGCACTAGCAGTCTATAATCGGTACAATGCTAGTCACTGATATGGCCCACATCATAAGATCATTCATTTAGACCAAAGGATCCTTCTCTCTTTACTTAAGCTTTCACTGCCTCATTTACAAAGAAAATAAGACAAAAAGCAACAGAGAAAATCTGCCATAAAAAAATTAAAAACAGATAAGAACAATGACGCGTTTCTTAGATGATATGATAGCATGACATTATTATTTCCTTTAAAAAGGCTACTCCCTTGAACAAGGGTGAGGAGGGAAGAGATGAAAGCAAAAATTTGTTTACTTGGCTATTGCAATCAGTGGTGACTCAGAAACCCTCTGTACCAGGACCCTCTTGTATTAGATTCTGTATGGAGGTATTTTAAGAGTCATATAATATAGTCATGTTATATTATATGCATCATATTGCATAATTTAATATAAAATATGATCTTCAAGGTCCCTTCCAACTTAGACAAGTCTATGATTCTATGAATAATTGCTAAAGTGAGTTTCTCAACAATATGCAACTATCTCTTTTGTCATGGCCATGATCTACCTCCCTCTCTACAGTATCTTTGTCCCTTAAAATGTGCAAAAAGATTTATAAGAAGTTTCAGAATAATTTGCTATTAACAGTTTATGTGATCTTATGTTTTATCTGAGAAACTTATTCCTAGTTCACTGTGTCATGTATATACATACACTCCCATGTAACCTATTGTGGAGCTAAAGTGGTTATTGCAGTATACTCGCCACAGTTTAAGAATACATACTAACAAAAACCCCAATGCCAAATAAAAGCACACTGCCAAATACTTTGATCTTCACTATTCTAGTCACAAATATACATTGTTTTTTTCACCACTTCAATCTGTGCTGGGAGAACTTGTACAAGTGCCCTGGGCCTGTAAGCCTTTAGGAACTGCACTGTGTATTTATGAAGCATTTATAGAGCACCATAAGAATATATAGGCAACAACGGTCTCCAGCAAACAGGATTTCTTAGGGGAAATCAGACTCGTGCTAATCCAATATCCTGTTGCAAGAAGGGGCCGCACAGGTTGTTTCATAGAATGATGCAACCAGCCCAGACGCTGGTGATTAGGAGATAATGTGCTCTTGGGGAAAGGCTCTTCCCAAGCCGACTGATGGGGATGATGCCCTCAAGCCAGAGAGTTCATTTCTTTTTCTGACTTTTTGCTTCTAATGCTTGGTACTTCAATGCTGCATTCTCTTATTTTCCCAGATTCAACGATTCATCAAGCAAACCAGGGGTTGGAGTTGTAGGGTTGGAGTAAGGTTGAATGAATAGAGCCTGTTAAGTACTGGGGAGAGAGGCTGATGAAAGAGCACATAAATAGGGTGAGTGGTGGCTTCCTCATGGATTTGTTTCCAAACATGTTAAAAGGTGTATGATTCTACTGTTTTCTTTTCCTTTTTCTAATGTGAGCTTTTCTGCATAAAATCTACTTTTGACACAGGGTTATTTTCATACTTACATAAAAAATTCTCTCGTACTGCCTCAACACACAGTCAGGATTTCTTATGGTTTGTAAATATATGAATGAAACCAAAATCAGTTTGACACCCGTCTGTACAGTACAAAGACCAAGATGGGGTGCAAGCTTGAGCTCGCTCAAAGCTGAGTAATGCTAGACTGTTATCTTGTCATTAAGAATTGCTTTGAGTCCCTATCTGTTCAGCAACTCTAATTAATGATCATTTAACTGTACTGTCAGCCCCGTTTAAATCTGAGTGTTGCCAGTTGCTTCCTTCATGCAGGCAGCCAATAGGTGCTGGGGGAGTCGTTCATGCATAGCATTGCCCCAGTGGCGCTGGGCCTATAGCATCCCAGTTTAATAGGGCATTCAGGGCTCATTAGCGAGGAAACACATCAGGAGTGACCGCTCCACTGCCACACGTTGCAACTAATAGCCTCGCCGAACAGAATCGTTTCTGTTTCTGCTCACTTGTTTTTGAATCCTTTCAATGTCAACAAGTGGTCATGTCGGCAGGAGCCCGCCATTCTCCCCAACAGTTTTATCCGTTGCTCTCCTGAGCCAGACTTGTGTCCTCCTCCATTGTTCCAGCCACAATGGAGCCTGAGCAATCACAAAGGCTTCACAGCCATTCATCATCAGCTCACGAATTCTGGGGTTGAGATTACCCGCCAAACTTTTGGGCCATCGTTTTGGCATGATGTGTGAATGCCTGTGAAATACAAATAGTTTCTGAAGTTTACACTTTTGTTGCAAATGCACAGAATGGTGGTTGGGGGGTTGGGGCGAGGGGGCTGGATGGAGGGAAAGAAGAGGAAATAAAACCCGACATCGCTCTGGCTAAAACAAGAAAATATCCTGTGGAGGGGAGATAAGAGACAATGAGATTGCTGCTGGAACAAGAGGTGTAGAAAGGAGCAACTGGGGAAACGGAGGTGTGTCCAAAAAAGTGTAATCACACTTTTGGCTCACAGATTTGGAAACGGTCCCTTGGCTTTGTGGGGAGGCACAGGCAGCTCTTGTGTCGCTGGGCTCTGGGAGGCGCAGGGACAGGGTGCCCCTGAGCGAGCTCCCCAGACCCTGTCTCCTCCTTCCATTCATGGCAATAAGCAGCATTTCTTCCTGGTTACTGGAAACATGACTGGCGAAAGGCTCATTGGAAGGGTACGCCTGCTACTTGTTAGTTGTATTAGGTTAGCGTTTAGCCCCTGTTGTGCCAAATGGAGAGCGAATGGATGTTTTACACCTGAAAACCTGAGACCTGAAGATGTAGTGACTTTACAAGGGTCACACTGTAAGGGTCAGAGATGAGAATAAAAGCTAGAGCGCATGTGTTCTAGTTTATTTTGGTGTATTACTTTTACAGCGTCATGCTCTTCCCTACGTCTGAAATGATGGGGCTGAATCCTGCCTGTTTGAACATCAGGCAAAACAGACATTCATTTGTTGTGTGCTGGCTACTGTCTGGACATTCTCAATATACCCAAAGCATCCTCCAAATGCTCCACTTTGGGTGATGTGGAAACAGTACCCTGAGACCACAATGCATAACAGTGCCATCAGATGTTTGCTCAGCACATGGCAGAGAGCTTGGTGGACACTTCCACCTCTTCCTTACCGCGTGCTGGTTCATGGACTTTACATTGTGTTAATTTTGCCTGAGGCTGAATCCTAGTCAAAACGATTTGATTTAGGATCATTTGGAAATCCCTGAGAGTATCCTACAGTCTCTTCATAGTCATTTTAGCAAACCAGTTTTACAAGGGGACACAGAGTGTTCATAACAAAGGCAAAGGTGATTTTTTTTTGTCTGTTACTGGAAGATTAAGTTTGTCATAGACCACAATCATAGCAAAAGATGCTTTTCGGTACAGGGACCTAGAAATGGTCTCTTATTCCACTGTTCCCTGTATATCGACTGGAGAGTTCTCTTGTTGCCTGTCACAATAATCTGAATGAAAAAAAAACCCAAAAAATTAACTGCTTTACTCTTTTTTTTCCAACAGGACAGTATTCACTATATGGGCCAGACCATTATAAAAGTACCAAGAAGTATTGTATGTCTATCAAACACATTTTCTGACAAAAGTTTTGGGTGTAGAGCTACAGCTATCCCCACCATCAAAGCTAATGGAAAATACTGTGAACATTTTTAGGCCTTGTTTTATGAGATCTTTGCCATTCAAAAACAGTCACAAACCGCTAATTTGGTAAATATTGGGTTTCCTGTTATCACATTAAGACCTGCTGAATGCGTAAAGGACTAACTAACTCTGAAAAGTGGGCTGTGTGTAATTCCTGGTTATCTGTTGTTTGTTTCTCTCTTGATTTCGGTATAGTTACACCCAACCGATACTGCAGCAGGGCAGGTGTTTCTTCTTGCCTCCCGTGGTGTAAAGCAGGAATACTCAAAGCAAAACAACTGCCTGCAGTATGCTTCAGTGCTGTTTACATTTTGGGTATAAATTAATGAGCATGGTCTTACTTTGAAACTAGGCTGGAATAATCCCACTGATTTCATTCATGTGTTGTATATACAACTGTAAGCAGCCAAACTCTTGCATGAAAACCTTCAGTTCCAGTTGTCCTGGTAATTACCATGTATAACTGTTGGGTGAGTCATCACCAGCAGTAAAATCTTTATGAAGCACAGTAAAATAAATACCATGAAGTCAAAGTCCCAGCTACACCAAGCCCCCATGCAGGGATTTGTTGAGTGCAGGACTCACAGCTATGTCCATAAACTGTACCCTGCACCTTCGAGGGCCCAGAGTATTCATCATCCAGGAGCATCCACAGCCCCAAGTTAGGTGCTGAAGCTGTGTAAGTAAGATTGAGGAGACAAAGGCAGACAGGGATGGAAACCACAAAAGCTAAGCAGGGAACCATATAGGCTAGAAATACCCCCTTGCTGCATTTTGTGTGTGGCAGATCTGGTACATGGGCACTGGTTGTCAAATCTTGCAGACAAGATAAGCAGGAGAAAAACACAATAAGGAATCTCAGCAGGTTTAGGTGTAATCTAAGTGCCTTTCAGCCGCCAGGACTTAAATGGGCATGCCCATGCTCAACACAACATCTTTAGGGATCCTTAGGAATACTAGCCCAGGCACCCCACCTGTCCCTGGGGTTAGGCAGCGGCTCTGCAGATCTTACAGGCAGATGTGTCTTGTGGAGCAATGGAGCAAAATCCTGACTTGGGTAAATCAGACAGGGGTTTGGCCTCAGTATGTTTTCAGGTGCTTGCCCCAGCCACTCCTACCAGAGTCGTAATGGTATGCATCTATTCAAGCTTTTCAAGGACAGAATTTGTCTTTTTTCTTTTCTTCCTTTTTTTTTTTTTCCCCCTCTCTAAAGGAGCTTATGAAAGAGGTAACTGCTCCTTTTCACAGTCAAAGCAGGATATTCTGAACTGAATGCTAACTAGACTTGGGGCCAGACTGAAGAAAGGTTTGAGCAGTTGTTCAGATCTGGAGTTTTGGCTTCAGTATCATAAATAATAATATAGGGGGAAAACTGTATCTGGAAAAGGTATAGATAGCAGCCTCTGAAATTTCTTTAGTTTTTCTTAAACTTGGAAGTTTTCCCTAAAAGAAGGGAAATCATGGTATGTAAAAATGCCTTTTTGTTGTTGTTGTTGAATTTTGCAGCAGTTTTATGAGACTGTTGATTAGTTGCATGGACTTGAAGGCCTTGGAATTGCAAATGTGCCAGGCTGGGTAGTTAAAGCACTCTGGTGCTCTTCCCAAAGCTCCCCTCTGAGTTTCATGTAGCCCTTTACAGCTGGATACCGCATCTCCTCTCAAGTCCAGGTCCTGCAAAGACTTAACTGTATGCATTGGTCTGAACACAAACTCCTCATTTGCTTAAAATTCCACACATTGTGATGAGCGTAAGTTATGTGAATGCCTAAATTTGTGGATTTGGGGTATGCATGTGGACAAAGCAATAGACTGAGAGGTGTGCTGGCTTCCCAAAGCAGAGATTTCTCATTAAAACGTGCTTTTCCTTCAGAGCTTCCAAAATTGCATCTGAACATAGAATGTTTCACTATATAGAGTCAATGACTGAAAATTCCTTTTTAAAAAATATAATTTGGAATGAAAGCAGAGAAAACATCAAAAATAACATGTATTCTGAACTATATTGAGCAACTGGCTGCGGACAGGTTTTGTCCCTGATACTGACCACATCAGTACATGATACCCATTTCCAGTATTGGATACCATGCTGTTTTTTCAAAATGCCACATCTGCACCATGGCTTCTTTTCTTGTCATCACCAGATACATTATTCAGCAGTAAGTAGATTTGGCATCTGAGATGCAGTGTAGGTAAGAACCTAACTCCTGTATTGCTCAGTGTCTTGATTTGCATTCCACATTTGGCTGCAAGTGTTATTTTTAGGCCCAAAATGTGTATCTAGGTTGAATCAAATAAAAATCTCCCTTGCCTCTATCATGGTGCAGAAGTTTATTCTACCTTCTTCTGTTGAAATGTCTTCAGTGCTCCACAACTGGAACTCCTGCGCTTAAATAGCAATATTTATGCAGTAGGGATAACTATAGGTATAACAAGTGTAAGACAGCTAGAGAGTGGTGGTAAGAGGGAAACTTAGGCTTCAATAGCAGTCCCAGGGAACTGATAAAAGAGTTAATATATTGATCAAACATGAGCCAACCCAGTTGTCACTGCTGCATGCTCCTCTGAACATGAGGGATCACATTTGGTGCAGAGTTTTATGGCCTCAAAAACGCAATTCCCCTCACACTTTCTAGGGATGAGATCTTGCTTTTTCTGACTTGGGAGTAGCTCTGATTATCCAGAGAAAAACTAAGTGAGCAAAACCAAACCCTGTATTTCTGATGCAAACTTTGTTACATAGCTGTTAGTTTCTCTCTCTCTGTCTCTCTCTCTTTTTTTTTTTTTTTTAGGGCAAGTAACTTAAAGAATAGCCTTTCCTTGTTGATTGCTCTACCATTCATTGGACAGCATATGGTTTTTGTCTTGGGAATCATCCAACATGTCACAAAGGAAGTGATACTGGACAGTTACTAGGCAGCTTTTGTATACTTTGGGGATAGGGGAAGATGGTATTTTAATAGATTTCCTTGGGGATCTCTTAGAAGGGTAATTTAATTGTTGAAATCAAATTTTGGACCCCTGTCACAAATCATTACCTTATCTTTCATCCATCTATTCCCTTGTTGTTCAAACTAATAAAACATGCACACTGCCCTCCATTCATGTGATTCCCTTCATACGTTTTTAACTGGTAACCCCGGCTAATAATGGGTAGGTGGCCTGTTTCTGGTCGAGGAATTTTTTGAAGGAATGGATAGTTTCTCTAGCTACCACATCAACAAGGGTGGCAGCACTCATTCACGCAAAATGAAAAGCCACAGAACCACGAGTGTTGGTGAAAGTCAAGCAGGAAAATGACTGAAAGAGGAGGATGCAACCTGGAGCATGTCCTCAAATATTCACATTCTGATCACTTGCAGGCAAATTCTGGGCAAGTGAGCGATTGGTGAAGTGATCTTGAGACCCTTCTTGGTGGAGCTGTTTGTTGTCATTTCTATGGTAGTGTTTTATCGGTTCTGGCTTTCTCTCAGTAATGCTTTCAGAAGTTAGGTGAATTTTGGTGCAACTGTTAGATTGAAGCATCAGTGATGAGGTGCACCCTCTTATCTCATTTTCTGTTTTCTCTCACCCCGGGGCTCTCTGCCTGCCCTGCACTGGGGAAACAGCTTGTGGTTCCACTGCCTCAGCTGCTCCTTGCCTCTCCACCTGCAGAAATACAATTATGCAGCACGTGTGTCCATCCTGCCCCACTCTCACCAATGGCCTCTCTCGTTCTGGGTGCTGCAGCTCTCCTGAGGACAGTGTGAAGGAGTGAGGATCTTCTTTCCAGCAATTTGGACAGTAAGGAGATGGGGCAGGGGGGAAGTTCTGAGTTGGCAGAGGCAAGTTAAGGCAAGAAAAAGCAAGTTGGCAGCAGAGTCAGGGCAGCATGTGCTGTGAGGTTAGTGGTATGGTCTCAGAGCATCCTTAACCCTTTGCTAAAGCTCAGATGACCTTGAAGCTCCTTGAACTTGATCCGAAGGCTGCTTCGGCCCTCTGGTCACCCCCTGAATTTAGGAGTGGAGGATGGAAATGTGTTTAGGCTGCTTATTTCTCACTGTTAACCATGTTGTCTGGATGTCTGATTGTGTGGGCACTGAGGGATTTTGGGTTAAGTGATTGTGATTATTTATAGACAGGATTTGTGAAAGTGCCTGGGCTTGGCCCAGCTCTACTCACATAGAGGTAACTGGAGTTTTAAAATAAGGAACTGCTGCATAATTAAAGAACCCAAAGTCCTCTTTAAGGCACAGTTCTCCCTTTGCAGGCACTGAACAAGCAGCATCCATCCCTAATGTTAAGTATTTATCATCTAAAATAGTAGAAAACAGAATATTGAGGAGCATTATGTCCAAAAATAAAAATATGTGTATGTTCAGACAGAGGAGGTTATAGGTAGCAGCTGCACACTGTTTGCTCACTCATTTATTAACCACAATTCTATGGTCACTTCTTGTTTTTCGCCACAGCATCCTTTCAAATTCTGTTCCCTTTCACCTTAAGAAATATTCTCCGAGCTGTTGTGAGCTCAGAAAAAATATGTTTAGAAACATAATGAACATCTTAAATAATAATGTCATTTCAGTGTTTTTTCCACCAAAGTCTGGCTACAATTGCTATCATCTTAGAGTGAGAATCATTATGCAAGTTAATAGGTGAGCTTCTAAAATAAAGGGATTTTTTTCTGGTTACTTCAATGAAAATAGGATCAAATCTAGTGCTTCATGTGCTCAGGAGCTGACGCCTGCTAAGTGCAGTTCTTACACATTTCTTTATTCCCAAAGCTAAGAAAACTCTAGCTTTTTTTTTTGTGTTTCATCAAAAATGTTTTTCTGGAACAAACGAAAACAAACAGAACCCAACCGGTCTTTTGTTGGTCGCTCCACTTCCCAAAAGGGTCCCGGGCACTTAGTGACACAGCATCTGTCTCAGATGCTATTGAAGGCATTCATCCCCTAAATGCTCTTCCACTGACATTCTTTTATACTGTGGTATTTGACCAACTCATACAACTGGGGTAGAGGAAAAGGGAAAGGCGTCTTTTGAATAGGTGGAAAATATTTAATCTTCTCTCCATCTGATTACCAGTTAAAATTCTCAGGAACCCACACGCACTGTTTCTACTTGTTTTCTACTTTGGGGGAAGCCAAGTATCTATGTGCCCTTTCGTTATTATTAAAATTATTGTTGTTCTTGCTATTAGCAACAGCAATTGGAATAATCCCTGTAGGATTTAAAATTGAAAGCTGGTTGAGGTCTCCAAGCTTCAGTGCCCTTTTACTAAACGTGTGTTCAGGATTAGACCCTAGATTTGTGCTGCTTAGTTCAAATTATATTTTCACTGATTTTAAAGGAGAAAATGACTGAATACGGTTTCTTCAGAAGTAAAGCTTGTAGACAGAGCCTAATGTTGGTCTTTTGAGGACTGTCCCTTTAAACTATCCGAGGTGTTTATTTTGTATGTGAAGAAAGACTTTACTGCTCTGAGTAACATAATCCTTGCCGTGTGTAGAAATGGTGTGTGTAAGTGTGGAAGGAGGAAGGACAATTGTTCTTTTTGTTCTTAAAAACCAATGTTCCTTTTTATAAAGAGATTTTAGTGTAGCCCTCTGTATTCTTCCTCACTATAGAAAAATCCAGTGAAATAGTATCTATTTCCTCAGATTGCTGTCCTAGATACCGTAACACCACATGGGTAGTAGATGTGCTAAATTAGAGGGGATTTTTTATCACCTTTGTGGAAGTGTTTGTTCTTGTATCTTTTCTTTTTCCTCATAAAAAGGAAAAAAAGAAAGAAAATGAAAAACTTCACAGAATAGTAAACCTGAGACACGGATTTGAGTGCCAGACAGTTGAATGAACAGGATAATCGGGGTATTTTTTTTGACAGGTGCGACAGCCTGCCTATGACTGGCATTATAATCATTACCATTTTAATAAGGCTCTAATAGGGGGGCCGATAATTCAATGGGGTGTGAGGATCCTAATTCAACTCCCAATCCCACATGAATGTGCTAGAATTTGTGGGCTTTGTTTTCCTCTTTTGTACCCCTGAATGCAAATAATTACTGGCTATAGATTCAAAAATTCTTAGAACTGGAAGCTAAATTAGCTCTCCTAATACTGCACAAGAATGTCAATACTCAGGGGGGAAAAAAGGAAGTAAGTGGTTTTTGGTTGTTTTTTGTATTACACTTGTGGTACTGCAAAGGTTCTGTAGCTTAAGTGGTTTGGTTGGCAGCGTGAATAATACCAGCAGTGTTTCTAAAGGACGTGCAGCTCGCTTTTTTTTTTCCCCTCTCCCCAAAAGGAAAAGTAAATGTATTTGTCTGAAAATAATTTCTGAAAAATCATATGCTGCTTTCTGCCTGCTATTTTTGTTGATGTTGCCTTGGCTATTCTGGATGTGTCTGTCTACCCTGTTATCTTTCAGCCATGGCTTGTGGTGTGTTCAGCATCTGTGACCATACTTTCGCAGGAGCCCTTTGGGCTCTAGTGTAGTCAGTTTATCCCATTCAGATGTTCTTACAAGACAATTTCAAATATTGCGACAATGCCTCCCACTGCAGTTTGAGGCCGGCAGCTGAAGGCACTCTGTCCTTGCAGGAGCTGCTCAGCACCTGAAAAGAATTGGTCTCTGAACTTAGGAGCTGACACCAGTCTCTGCTCAGGAGAGTACTTACATTTGTGCTCGATAGGTATTTGAGTAGCTGTTTTAAAACCCAGGAGGCTAAGGGGTAAGCAGCCCTTCTTCCTTGCTCTTCCTGACTCCTACCATGTGCCTGACTCTCAGGACACAGAACCGAGTGAGCGGGAATGGACCCCTCCTCACCCCTCTCTCTATTGACAAGCAGAACAAAAACCAAAGGGTCTTATGTTTTTTTTCTTTATTTTTTTCCCCTCAGCAGGCATATGCAATGAATTTCTCCATTCATTTGTAATCAATAATATGTATTATAATTTCTAATTAATGAACAAAAGTGCTACATGGGACTGGACTTTGAAAAATGGAGAGGGATATTTCCATATAACCCCTTGCAGCTGGAATCAGCTTCTCCCGCCCACTATTTCTGATCCCAAATTAGCTGTGGAGTCTTGCCATGATTTCAGTCCTCTTGCTCTTTTTGTACACACATTGCCTGATGTATAAGGAGTCTGAGCAGCGCCTGATGTGTCAGGGAGTGAAAGATAAGCAAATGCTCTTTATACTGTGTAAGAGCGGGAAATAAGTAAGGTGGACAAACCGATCTGGGAAAACCAGCCTCAACCTTTGCCCCAAACCGAAATGCAGAGTTTTGGAGGTTGGCCAAAATCTGGTTAATCTTTCTCCCTCTCTGTCTTTTAATGGTATTTATGGTTTTGCTGCACTTCCTGGTTTCAGCTGGGTCCAAAAGCAGGAGACTGAAATATCATTGAAGAGGCTATTCACAGTGTTTCCAGCTGGCTAGGACCATGGAATGAAAGATCTCTCACAATAAGGTCTGTTCTAGAAGGATTTTTGCCCAATTTCTATCCTGACGAGATTCTGATGAACAGCCAAACTGTTAAAAAATTATCTTCATTAAGACAAAACTTTGAAAATATGCCTATCCACAAAATCACCAATGTCCTTCACCTGAGGAACCTGTGTACATAGAATTCTTTAAGTTTCTCTTTTGCCTTTGTGCGGAAGATGTTATTCTTGCTTGACCTTAGAGGCTCCTCACTGAATTAATATGAACACAGGCTATTTGTTTTCCCTTCAGGATAATTTTTTTGATGCATTTCAAGATTTTGTGGACACTAAGCTGCAAACCTAGATAGTTTCTGTCTTGATTGAGACATTGAAACTCATTCTCAAACCCATGGTCAATGTGAGAGTGGGACAAATGAACATCTATTATGATGAGGGCCTATCACTCCAGACTATGACCGTAACTGGTTGTACGATCTTACAGGTTGTCTACCTCGGTCAACTAAAGATGTTTGAGTTACCTCAGACAGCTCTAGGGGAGCACCCTGGAGATTACTGAGGACTACTATATGAAGATTTTTTGTTTTCAACACTCACTGAAGGGTCCCAGGCATCCTCTTCGTCTTCCGAGTGTAGTGAGTCAGAGAAGGCTTCTTACTATCTCCACAAAATTTTTGCTCTTCTACCTTTTAAGACCTCAAAGTTTTTGCTCTTCTACCTTTTGAAACCTCAGCTCACGTTGTGTACACAGGACTGGTAACTGCTTGATTCGGAGGAGAGGGTATCACCTTCCAGAGGTGGAAGTGTTACATCAGCATTGACTGAAAGGCCCGGAAGCATGCATTAAATACTGTGCTGAAGCTGCATGGAAAGAAAAATTTTTTATTTTTTTTTTATCCATACCTACCACCCACAAACTCTTGATCAGCAGATTTGATCTGAACATTTGTCATCTTGGTTAAACCAGATTAGCTGGTGCCAAGCAGCTGTCATTGTGAGGAAATACCATGTTTCTTAAGGCAGAAAATGACAGGAATTGGAAATGATCACTGCCTTTCTGCAAGTGTCATAAAGAATATATGGAGATCCGTTCTCCATTGTATATAGCTGGGTTTAGACTAGAAGTTGTCACAGACCAATCCAAGACAGGCTGTGAAGAGCAAAACCCACAGCTGGAGAGGTTAATTTTTCCCTCTGTTCTGTCTTACCTTTTGCTGACACTGTAGCTAATCATTGTTCCTGTATAACAATTTTCTTATTTTGGCTAAAAAGATTGTTGAGAAGTTTGTGAAGAACTGACTGAAGACGTCCTCCATTTCCTTAGATTTTATTCGGTCTCTCTGGGGGACAAGGTAATGTCTGGTGGTTTGGGAGACGATCTTGAGAATACACAGAGCTCTTGCTGCTGACTTGGACCACATGACATGGTTGACTTGTTTCTAGGCACTGACTGACAACTTTATTCTTCTGTCTCAGAGATCACAGGAGGCTGCACTGGGCTGGCTCCTGTCCTGCAAGCGCTGTCCTTGGGGACTCTCTGCAACTCTTCTTGTCACCCTTTTGGTTCGGTGTGTCCATGGGGTTGTTAGGTGAGATGCCCCGGGGTCAAGGAGCTCTACTGGTCATCCTCAGTTCTCAGTCTCTGTTTCATTAGCTCTAGTCAGTGCTGCTGGAAATTACATTTTTTGTCAGGTCCCAGGTTAGAGGGAGGCCCAGGCATGGATGACAAGCATTTGGCTGAGTTTGGGTAGAAGTAAAACTGGGTAAAATGTATGTTGTTACAGCTGGACAAAGGTGCCAGAAAAATTGACAAATATTTTAAAGATTAACTGAGGATGCATACTAATTTGTGATTCAGCGGGGAAGGTTTCAGGGCATGAGGTAGGAGTCTGATCTGAGCTGGTGCCAGGTGCTCTTGAAGCATGAGAGTGCAATGCTTTCAGACAAACTCCCCACCCAAAAAATGGAGGCCATTCCTTTTGCGCGTCAATTTTGCTACTGTTGTCATCACTGTATAAACACCATGTCTAGCTGTAAGTCCAGAGCTAAGCATGGGTCTAGAACAGCTATCCTGCCTCAAATAGCTCAGCAGTCTGAGAAAAATAAAACAACATGCCAGAGGAACAGAAGGGAACAACATTTCTCTGTCCTGTGGTGATATGAATGTGGTGGAGAAAAACTGGTTCTAAACTAAGATGATTTGTTTGGGTGATTGAAAAGCGAGCATGGGGTAATTTATCTTGTTTTATAGCCCTCCATGAGCTCCCTAGTGCCTACCTGTTTGAATGAGGTTTCTTCTTGGGTCATCTTCCAGCCGTTGCACTCTTCCTGGGTCATGTTTCAGCCATTGCACCCACCTAAGATATTCAGGCAAATGCTCCTGTGGGTTTAACAAGAGTGGCTGCCAGGCTGGAGTTTGTGAGGAGATACTCAAGCCACCAGGACTCTTCTCCCTTGATACCAGCCCCAATGAGTCCAAACCTGCTATGAAACACAAACCAGAACAAAGCTTGGCATTCCCTGTTGAGGGGCAAAGGGCAAGGAGAAAAGGGGTGTGAAGATGCTGACTTTCCCTTTCTCTAATCAGGGAACTAGGCAATATTTAATTGTCTTGTTGATCTTTCCACACATTTAGTGGGTAGCACACTTTCTTGCAGATAGAAGATCAGTTAATTAAAGTTCTCCCAAAAATACTGAAAGAAAGCAAACACCACCCAACTGGTAAATTTTAGGGATGTTATGCAGGCCCACAGGATTATGATGTAGCAGCTAAAGATTTTGTTTCTGCCTTTGCCACTCTCTTGCTACCTGGCCCCAACATTTTGTTTCCCTCTGCCGTAGCTTGCCCTTGTCAAAGCAAGATCTAACATTAAGCTGTCTCTGAGCAGGTCCATTCATTAAGTGTTTTGGAGAAGGTGCTGCTGCTAAGAGAGCTGCTGTAAAATTTTGACCATTAGTGTTCACTTTGATGTGTCAAAAGTAACCATTTTCCCTAAGGTGCTGGAAGTTTCATTGTGTGAAGAATTTAGATTAACATTAAATACAGAAGGTTTTAGAAATCATTCACCTTGAAGATTGGCAAAACCAGCATATTCACAGCAGAAGTGAAAGACATGTTTTATCTGTGTTGTCCTTTGTAATTATGCTGCTGAATAACAGAAGTATTATCACACCAGGGTTAGTGCCAGAGGATTACCCAAAGTTTTTCAAATGGGATGGTAAAGTGGTGCAAACAGGTGCACAGACAAAGAGCAAAAAGAGGGGGGAAAAGTGAGAGAAAGAAAGCTGAGGCCTTCTAGTTTCAGCCACATAGCAAAATTAATGGTTTCTCTAAATGAATAGCATAGCTAGATTACTATTGAGCCTGTAAAATTAGGAGGAATGAGTCAGATTCTTCATTTCACTCCTGTTTTAATTTAAGAAAAGGGGGTCAACCTTAATTGTGCTTCACCTCAAAAAAAAATAAAATCTTTTCATTGGAATAATTTTGCAGCGGACAAAGTGACTCGTAAGAAGAATATGGTCTCTGAAATCTGCTTGCCAATAGCTCCCTTTGCAAACTGGATCCTGCTAACCAGGACTTCTCTTTGAATGTCCCACACATATGTATTAAGAAAGAGAGAGAGGCGTTTCTAAATGAAGTAAAAAAGTCTTTACAAGCAAAACAGCCAACATAAGCACATGATCCTTGTTATTCTTTTTTTGGTGTTGCGTTTTAAATCTATCTTTGTGTGTTGATTTATTTGTGTACATTAGAGCCATGTGGATGTTTCCTAATCTCTTCATCTCAGAAAATAATTATGTACTTCTGCACGGTTTCTTTGCAAGATTGAACTAGGACAAGGTTGTTGGTGCCACTTTTGAGTATGAAACACTATGTACCAAGAGGTGTGTTTCAGTATTTACTGTAAATTACCACAAACAGCTGCTAAGGGTTAAGGATTTGGATGTGGACATCTAGGGAAATTTGGGGAGGGAGAGAAGGGAGCATTTGGATCTTCCTTATGGGAAACTCTCTCTCACATGGTAGCTTTGGGAACATTTTGTGGTGGGAGGAAGCAGGACTTCAGGGATTTGGATCACTGGGGAAAGCAGCTCACCTTGCAGATTTCTGTGTTACCTCCGCCTGTTGGCTGTCAACTGAGAACAGGGGCATATTTTTCTTATTGATTGACCTGTATTTCAGGGAAGCCTCCAGGTAACTATAGACTTGTTACTACCACCTTGCTCCCCACAATGCCAGGAAAAGTCGCAGAAACTCTATATGAGTGAGTAATGGGGGGGGTGGGATAGGTCTGGCATGACACATTGATGTTTCCCCTGGTTAATGCCCTGTAGCAGGATTTCTACGGTTCTAAGCAAGACCTTGAAGGCACCTATGGCTTTGCTTTGTAATTAGTGTGGTTGTACCTGAAAAGAGATCTCCTGAGAATACTTGCTATAAAGAATTTTCAGTATAAAATCTGACATTGCTGGTCCCTGAGTCACTTGGTTTGAGCAAATCATGGGCTTCATAGCTATGCAAATAAACAGCAGCCTTGTGATGCCCCATCCCCTCTGCTCTCCTGTCAGCTCTGTTCTTGTGCATCACTAAAGGGCATTGAAATTGCACAAGTCAGTCCTCTCAGCGGGCTCGGTGCCCTGCTGGCTCACAAGAAAGGGGACAGCGGGGAGTTTAGGGGCAACAGAGTACACATGTATGTGCTCACTCCACATGCACGCCCTGCCTGTCATCCCAGCAAGACCCGTCACCCTCCTGATTGTCGTTTTGATCCTACTTCTTCAGCTGACATGCTTTAAGTCCTCCAGCCAGGGCTGTGAAGGATTGACACTTTCCTGTTCCAGAAAGAGCCCTGAGATAACACACAGTAGACTTTATGGTGAATCAGATCTGGTTTCTATGTGAATTCAAAGTGGTGGTGTTGACTTGATGACAGTAACTGACCATTCTTGTCTTATTTTGTCTGTGTCATAATGTAGCCAAGAGGGGACACCTGAGATCAGATCTTGGTTTAGAGAAACTCAGAAACCAGAAATTCATTTCCTATTAGTAACTTTATAACTTCTGTGGATACATGTGAACAAATAGCACTTCCTTACGGTTTAGAACTTTACTAAAACAAAATGGTTTGGTATTCTCAAAACAAACCTTTTTTTTTTTTTAACTATTATTTGTAAAAAAATCAGTAAACTCAGCTTTGTTTGACAGGGTCTGTATTGCCTAATGGGTAATTGTTTCATTTGAAAATGCAGGGTGAGTCTAGTTGCGTGGTTCTCAGGACAGTTTCCAGTAGGTGAATGTTTCATGTTCCTGGCGTTCAAGCCCTTTGTGAGATTTCTATTTCATACGTGATACTGCAGTACCTGGGATCAGCTGAGGTGTCATAGATAAGGCAGTCCTTCACTAAACACGGCTCACAGCAGAGGTCACCGCGTGAGGCATTTCTGCTGTGCTAGTTTGCCTGAAGTTCGATATATGGGTATGGTGAGATTGTTCTGTATTGCTCCTTTTAACTCTGTTCCCTAGGAAGCGATGCATGGGTAAGCTGGCTCTAGGCCTCTGCATACCAGCTCTCTCTAATTTTTTAACTTGGCTGCTGGGTAGAAGAGAAGCAGCCAGATGAATGTTTCTTATGGGGAGAAAGTCTGAAACCTGGTCTCAGCTGTACTGTTAACAACAGAGGAACTACATGGGGGTGAGGGAGATGCAGATGCACGTCTCCAGCTGGTCTGCTGGGACAGCGTCTCCTTCCTTCAACCTCTTGTGGGGCCTCATGTCTTATGGGGGTGTTTCACTGAGAAAGATGACAGCAAAACAGAGTTTGCTGTCAGGCTGAGAAGGTCATTCCCAGTCTTTTTTGCAATATCTTTAAAAAAAAACCAAACCAACATTTTATCTCCTTTTGTGTAAGGCAGATTGTCAGGGGACACAAATCAGTAGCTCTGCGTGGATGACCCCACTTTTCCATCAGCAATGGGTCTGACCCAAGAACATGCCTATATTTTGGATTTGTATGTTCATAGGACTGCTCAAATAAGGTAGGAAAGTAAATACCCTGCAAAGAAGTTTTTTCAGAGGCAACCTCTCCCCCGCCTAGCTGTTAAACACTTAATTTGTAATTGAGGCTCAGACACATTGGCCACATAGTGGCCCCTTTAAAGCATGGGGAGTTTCTCCTAAATAAATAAAGATCACTTTGTCAAGTGAGCTGACACCTGCCCCTTAAACACCATGTAAAAAATTCAGGTAAATTGTGCTTTATAAAAGTGCTGTATGACAGGAGTAAGTACGGTGTGTAGAGCACAGCGCTTGTCACACTAGTAAGCAGAACTGTGTCCAGGAGTAAAGTGAGAGCCCAGGAAAACATGGTTGATGGAGAAACGTATCCTTGGAAAGGAGAAACAGTTGTTTATTTTTGCAGAAGGAAATATAATGAGAAAAGTGCTGACGAGAAAGGGGCTGGCTGTCAAGCTGGCTTGCATGGCACAAAAAGTCAGGTGTCCCAGCTGCCGAGAAGTGTGATGGAGGTATCATTATGTGGTGCTGCCTGGGCAGCCTGCGGCACGTTTGTGACGGGGAGCCACGCAGCTCTGATGTGCTGCCGCAGCCTTGCTGACAGACAGCTCTGATTATCATTTCTGTGGTCTGCTTGGAACCACAGCCTGCTCTTTGTTCACTGTGTGCAGGGAATACCCTGCAAACCTGTAAGGGTTTGGTTGTCAAACCTCTGAGTGAAGCAGGGTTGTCACTCTTCCTCACCAAGGGAGGAAGGTTACAAAGGAGACAGGCTGGTTTTAGTTTTGTTTTGTTTTGTTGGTTTTTTGGTTGGTTGGGTGGTTTTTTTTAGTAATTATTCCTCACTTGAAAGTTATTTTTTTTTCTGGAGCCATTTGAAAGAATTGTAATATTTCTTGCCAGTGTTTTTATTTTAAAAGGGACAAAATCTAGAAAAAGCAATATTCTCATCATGGTCCTCTACCTCTCACAGCTGGCTGGAGCTGAGGTCTCTGCTCAAGCCTTAGGAGGGTGAACCAGATGACAGCTTATCCCACCTGCACATGATCAGCTGTGATGGTGTTGGACCATGGGCCCCAGGCACTAGCAATTTGGCTGTTGTCTCTGTGTGGGACTGTGATAGCTGGTGCTGATTACACGGGTAACTTGTGTGCCTGGCTCTCCTGAGCCGTGCCAGGCTGTGCCGCACGGTGCTCGATAGCTCTAGCTGGTGTCTTCCCACCATGGGCGTCATGGCCTGGAGTTTGCAACTGGTAGGCACCCTCCTGAAAATAATAATGTCATAACAAATATACTCCTCTGCACTGTGAAGGGAGCAATGAAAGCGCTGTGGGGTGGCTGAGGGCCCTGAAAGCAGCGGGATAGAGGAGACTAAGGGTTGACGGGATTAAAGTAGCGGCTCAATGGGGCAGTCTTTCTCTTGTATTCTCCTGTACCAGGCTCCAAAGGCACAAATCAAAGGGTGATGGGGGTATTGAGGGAATGTGCTCTGGGAGTTCAGCATCACTCCCTGACCTAGCAAGGTATTCATACTCTCACTAGCAGGTTACATCTGCTTTCCGGAAAAAGTTTTCCAATAAAGCACTCCAGACTACCCCTGTTTGTTACACTCACCCGTGCCCCACCCTGTTTATGCATTCTTACAAATTTGCAGCAGGAGAGACTGTACATCAGAAATGACAAGTGAAATGCAATTTTCCCTTTTTTTTCCCTTCTTTTTTCTTTTATCCATCTGAAAGAGCACACTGCACCTGCAATGTCAGCTCCCTCAACCAGCCTCGTCGGTGACCCTCAGACTTAATTTGGAGGGACTGAACTCTGCATGGGGGAGAGGTCAGCTCAAGTATTGCCTAAGCTTGTCCCCACTTAGCTATGAGATCCCATGCTCTTTTTGAGCTTAATGGTCTCATCGGTTTCAGTTCCCTGCTGGCGCACAAGGCTGGAGCTGGTAGGGAAGCAGGGGGATGTTGCAGTGTGTACCCATGCGTTAGCTCCCCTTGCCTAGCAATCTCCCAAAGCAAGCTCAGCTTTCCTTCTTTGGTTTTATACAGGTCAATCAGCTTGGCAGTAAGGACAGACAGTAAGTAAAGAAGTATGATACAGGGTGTTTTTTTCTCTTTTGAAGGTGATGTTAGAAAGTGTGTAAATGCTGTAGTCAATATGCTCCTTGATTTTTTTTCTTCTTTTTTTTTTTCTTTTCCCCAGGCTGAGCACAGGATCAGGAGAACATGAAGGCAACCGCTGGACCTTAAGTTCAGAGGTGACATCCTCTGAAACTGTCAGCCAGAAATCTGTGCTCATAAATTAAGTAGCTGAGATACAGGGCAAGTGGATTTGCTTAAACAAATGGTTTATTCATTTGCAAAGGTAAAGACTGATGCACACACACACACACACATGCATACCCTGCACATTTGCAGGAGGGAATTTAGTGGCTGAAGTCCCTTTAGAACACTGGCACCTTAGCAATTCTTTAACCTGCTTGTAATTTATTGTCCAGATGCTGTCACAATTTCCAGTGCTTCCTAAGCATAGATCTGTGTGCTGCAGTACAGAGAAGATATTCTTGAACTAGCTCCGGCCATGGAAGTATGTGGGAAAGAAAAGACCTTCCTCCCTAGCTACCACCTTCTACTGCCTTCAGGCTACCAGACCTCAAATACTCCTGTATCCTCAAGCAGATATCTTTAAAGCTCTCTCTACATGGTGGGCAGCAGGAAAATGTACTTTATCTAGAGGGCTTTTAATTACTCAGTCAGAGCATGTGACTGTCATAAGCTGTCACATTTTGCTGCACTGCACACTAGAGACAAGAGAAGATGTAGGACCTTCTATGTCACACAGAGACAGGAGGATGGGGAACCCTCCACTGTGTTCCAGAAGGAGTGTGGTTTGTAGGTGAAGAGCTTCCTTATCCTTCCCAAAACCTTGCTAGTATGCCCTTGTAATCCTCCTGTGTGAACTGGTATAGCAAAATGTCTTGCTGGAAGTGCTGTAGCCTCTCTCTTTTTGCCTTTCCATCCTGTAGATGCAAGGACAGTCCACGGTTCCTGCTCATATCATTCCTTTCTCTCCTGTCGTCGGTCCTCAGTAACATCTTACAACTTTCTTTATGTTCTGCACAATTTGATACTAGCACTTTTACAAAGTACAAAAAAAATACTGTCTTCCTCCCCCACCACACACACTCCTCTATATGCCCAGGGAGACATAAAGTTATTTTTTGAAGTTACTGGAAATTTGAATGGTGAAAGTTGTGTACCTCTTCAGTGGGAGCAGGATGTTGAGTTTTCGCTGCAGGTGGATAGAGAACATTTATCCCACTACATCCTGGTGTGGGCAGTTTGCATCACCAAAGAATAAATTCCAGCAGTCCTGTGGTTGCTCGGTCTGGTGCAGAGGGATCATCTCACCCTTGGCTGCCCTCTGCATTAAAGGGATGAAAATGGCCCTGCCATCCTCTGCCACACTGGGTGTGAGCTGTGACTCGCACCAAGATGGCCTCACAAAAAACAGATGTTATTAATGGAAATCACAAGTTTAGGACCAGACAAAGCTGAGCAGAAACTCCTAAATAAGAATAACCACCTCCTTGTTTTTCCAGTAATCCTTTCTATGCAACATTGACTCCCATTCACACAGCACTGGAGCAGTTTTGAGGGGAGTTGAGTGCAGGAGGGAGAAGTGAAGGACACGAGGGAGCTGTGAGAAGGGCGCTATGACACATCTGGCAGCTGAGTATCCCAAATTTCCTAACCTGCCTGCCCCTCATCCTTCGGATCCACTGCCAACACACTGGGGGATTTTAGAACAATGTGACAAATAACCCAGTGCAAGTAGGAGGGAAACCAGAACCTCCTAAGGTCTTCTGAGGTAGAGTTCTATTCATAGAATCATAGAATTGTTTAGGTTAGAAGGGGCCTTAAAAAGCATCCACTTCCAACCCCCCTGCCATGGGCAGGGACACCTCCCACTAGACCATATTACTCAAAGTCCCATCCAACCTGGCCTTGAACGCTTCCAGGGATGGGGCCTCCACAGCTTCCCTGGGCAACCTGTTCCAGTGCCTCACCACCCTCACAGTAAAGAATTTCTTCCTAATATCTAATCTAAATCTACCCTCTTTCAGTTTAAAACTGTTACCCCTTGTCCTATCACTTGACTCCCTGATAAAGAGTCCCTCCCCATGGACTTGTGCACCTTCAGGTTTCTCAGCTGGTCTCGAACCTGGTCTTCTCCTACAGTGGGTGGTACCTCATTCTCCCAGTCCCTGCCTTTGCCTTCTGTGAATTGGGTGGTGTGGCTAGAGCACTTGCTGGTGAAGACTGAGGCAAAAAAGTCATTGAGTACCTCAGCCTTGTTCATATCCTGGGTGACCAGCTCTCCCATTTCCTTCTGGAGAGGGCCCACATTTTCCCTAGTCTTGCTTTTGTCACGGACATACCTATAGAAACTTTTCTTGTTGTCTTTGATGTCCCTGGCCAGATTTAACTCTGTCTGGGCTTTAGCTTTCCTAACCTGATCCCTGGCTGCTCGAACAACTTCTCTGTATTCCTTGTATTTAGGGGATAGGTTACCTAACCCTAACACTTGTATTCCTATTCCTTGTGTTTCTTGCAAAAGCCACTATGGCAGCAGCACAGAGGTTGTGAGGAGCCAAAGCTAATGGACAGCTCTTGTTGCAGTGGCCTGCAGGAGCTCATCTGAGAGAGGCTGAGATCTGGGCTAACACTGATGTCGTGTGAATGTACATTTTGAGAGAGAAAAGGTGCCCCAAGAAAACAGGTTCAGTGCACTCACACTTCTGGAAATACACCCAGGAGTTAAACATGTCTGTGAAGGCACCAAAAAAAGTGAGGAGTTTTATACAAGACTACAGAGATTTCCAAAATGCTGGACAACCACAATTGTTCTTGGTCTGTATATTTTACATGACTTCATGGAAATACCCTAGGCTCTGGGGAAAAAAAAACCCAAACAAACGGTGTTATCTGCCACTATCACATATATTCAAACAAACAAACAGAAAGCTATTATACAGGAGGATGATAATGCTAGGAACTGACATCTTCCTCCTTCTCTATTTATCTCAGCAATGCACTCTTAGTCTGGTGACTGTGATATTGAGTATTGTCAGGTTGGGTTTCCACTAATTAATGAAAAACAGGCTGAAAGCACAAAGGATTAATTTGGCCTATTCAATCTGATCACAAACATTTTGAGAATCTGTTTAGCTTTTTTTGAATGGCATGAGGTAAACCGAGAGAAACAACATCTTGTTGCGGCTAGTCAGCCACAAAAGAAACGTGGATTTACCTAATGGGGTCAAAGCTAAGAAAAGCGGAGCGTTGTTCCCAGGAGCCAGACCAGGCTGTTATCTTACGGAGAAGGCTGATACTGGGGCTCTAACAACTTTAGAGCTACTAAATATCCCTGTGGATTTAAGAAGGAAGCTTTGCTCTGCCTTCAGTGGGAGTTTTGCACTCCTAGTATCAGATGCTTCTAACAACATCTCCTGTGCTTTCTGGCAGCCACAGGTCCTTTTACAAGGATTTCGCTGTCTGTGTAATACAAAGCATCTGAGTCAGGTTCTCAACTGGTGAAATCGATGTACTTGGCCAGTGAAGAGACTGGCAATCTATATTCACGTTCTCCTTGCATAGTATTGAATGTCTTTGATTAGACTATAATCAGAAACCAGCAAAGAGATAATTGGCATATGTATTACCGAAAAACACGTGTAAAACAATTCTCCTAGGCTTAGGCTATAAATGTGTACCTAGTCTGGTGCACTAGCAGTGAGAGACTTGCTTGCTCCAAGGAAAGGTGTACACTGACTTAATTACATGTTATGCCAATCAATGAAAGGTCAAAACAGTTGAATCAATATTTTATCGCACTGTTGTAAACTGTACTCATAGCATATTAGACTATGAATGGCTGACAAGTTTAAAAGCGTGTAACTGAACCCAAGTCTGAGTAACTGTTATGTGTGCAATTCAGAAACAGTTAATACCTTCCAGTAGAGAGGATTTGTTTCTAATTAATATAAAAGCTGTTTATTTAAATCCTAGGCAGGCAGTATTTAAATACAACAACAAGTCACCTGGGAATTCCATCTAAACCACTTTGTGGAAAGCTGTTATGTAGTGCTGAAATAAATCCAGCATGAAGTAACTGTACCCGCTTCATTTAGAGCGTAGAGTTTTTCTCTGCATGCTATTTTCCTTTTTTCTTTTTCTTCCTGAATATGCCAAAATATTCTTGGCCTCATTCCTGATTAAGGAATGATGGAAGTTACAGCACGACTGCAGTTTCCTGTACTTTTATTGCCTGCGTATCCTCAAGCATCCATTGGAAGCTCTTGTTTTGAAGAGGTATCATGCATGTACGAAATGAAAGACAGTCCCTGGCAAAAGGAACACGCAATGTCAATAAGCTGGATAGGTGCATGGAGACACATGGTCTGCTGACCAACACCACTTACAGACTTAACAAATGCTCGTTTCTAGAGCTTCTAGAAAACATGAGACCCTGGCTTTGTTTTCTTGATTGAGCATTTCAAATGGACTTATTATGATATTTTTAATATTTTTGTGAGGTTTGGGGGGTTTACAGGTTATCAGGAAAGTAGCAACAAATGGTCATCTAGCCCTGTCACCAGAACAGTCACTGACTTTTATTTTTATTAAATGTTTTCCCCTTGCTTGAAAATGTGGTGTGGAATAAATAATACTTTGATTTTTTTTTTTAATTTAAAAATACACTTAAAAGATAAGAATCTTTTTTGCAGAGAAAGAGTGTGAAAAACTTCACAATTTCATGTGAGTCCATCTTTCACCAGCAGTACATTCCTCATTAATTTCCACCAGATAGCTTCATTTTCTGCCCTCTGTTTTTTTCCCTGTTTCATCTAACATCTGCATTCCTTATCTATGTGCACCGTAGTAGCAGAGACCTGCAGCTCATCACAGATCATATCAGGATCCACCTGGGCCAAAAAAAAAAGCCAACACCACTGGTGAAAGGTGGTATTGGTAACTCTCTGCTCCACCTGTAATTCCTAGAATAGGTTGTGAATCTTAGCAAGGTTTCCTATGGGGGCGGGGCCGGGGGGGAGGCAGGGAGCAGGGGGAAAGCTTGTTTTTGCCATCTGATGGTTTGGGTTAGATTTTTTACCAAGATCTTGGCAGGGTTTGTTAAGTGGGTCTGAGTTAAGGAGTCAGAAATGACCAGTTCAGTTACATTCTCATTTTTAGTATGTCCATCACATGATGGACATATTTGCCCCTTGAATACTTCGGGAAGCCAATGCATTTATTTCATTTTCACTTGGCATGGTTGCAAAATTAGCCTCAAATAACCTTCCCTGCTTCTTAATTGTGTGCTAATGAGGTGTTTACTGAGCATTTCTTCCCTCGCACACCTTCCTCCAAGCCTCTCAGCTGAGCTGAAGCCTCAGCACTGCCCACGGCAGCCAGTGCTTGCCCATTCCCACTTGCCCTTAGCTTCCCAGCCGTGCCCTTAGGGATGGCTGCCCTGCAGGCAAGTGAGGGTGATGTAAACAGGGGTTTATCTGGCAGGTCTTTCAATGGCTTATAGCATAGTCCTCTGAAAGATAACAAACCAGTAGGTTAAGTGTGGAGCTCTATTTCTGCAGGGCTTCTGTGCCACAGGTGATTTCCTAGGTGTGTTTTGTGGCACTTCCATAATGTACGGCTTTAAAGTGTCTCGGGAGAGTAAAAACTGGCATTTCAGTCAGTGGGGAGGAATGGCATTGTATTAGGACCGGGGAGCAGGGAATGTTGTGCTGCTGGCTCATGGGAATGTTTGCCATGTAGACAGTTGTAATTTACAGGGAATAAATGAATCAGTTTGGATAACAGAAGAACGAGGCCAAGCTTGATCTGTCTTTCTGCCCCGCTGCCCCCAAGCAGTTGCCCTGCCTCCTAACAAACTTGCTTCTGCACATCTCTGCATTTTCCTGTCTGTTGTGCCTCTCAGCTGTTGACTCACACCACATACTCTAGGATGGATGTGTCGCTAAGCAGTGGAAAGTAATTTCCCATAAAAATGATAAATCCCACTGTGAACTGAGGCCCTCTCTCTGGGTGAAACGCTTTTGGATTTTGACTACTGACTGAAATATAAGCACAACATTCATCAGCTTGCAGGACGCCTGGGCTCTAATAATAAGCTGGGTCTCCAGTGGCATGAAGGTTATTGGGAAGTTCTATGCCATCTTCAGCAGCACTTGGAATAGGTCCTCCATAAACCACAGGTGCACTAAATCAGGTTAGGCCATTTCAGGTTGGACTGCATGCCTTGGGGTGAATCCAGAAGGAATCACTGTCAGTGATCAAATATTGATATATTGACATACCCACTGATGTTACTGTAATTTGAGTCATTTATGAGTCTTTACTTCGCTGAGACTTAAAACGACACTAACTTAGAGCCTGAATTATCTCTGTGCCTGAAGAGCAGGTGGCCAGTCAATGCTCAGGTGGGGATTATTGCTGCCGACGGTGTCAGAAAGCTTGCTTTGCACCTGCCTCCTCCTCATAACAAGCACACAGATAAAAAGAGTCCGGTTCCCTGTCTCTGCCAACCAACTCCTCCAATCTTTCAAAAACAAATACTCAACCTTGACTGTAAAATAAAACAGAAAATAAAAGTTACCACTACCTTCTATTGACTGTTGATTGACCTGAGCACTCTCCAATAGCGAACACAAAAGATTAGATATCACTTTCCATACAGGTGTTTAAGCAAACCATTTTCGTTATACCAGGAGACTGAATTGTTCAAAGTTCTGGAAAATGTCTGTGTGCAGCTTTACAAGTGTACTTAGTAAAAGGAAGGCATTGCCTTGTGCCTTCAAAGGTGGTGATTTACAATGTCCTGTCTAGTGTTTCCAAAATCAAGAGTTTTGTTTAAGCTTAGCAGAATGTACTGAAAGGAGATTTCTGACACGGTGTGTGTATTTACAGTGCAAACACAGGAACAGCCTTTTTAGAAATTAATTACTCAAAGCGATCTCACAGAGGAAACAGCCAGTGCTACAAGAGATGGGGAGTCGGTGTCCTCTCCTTCTTAGAGACGGATGTAAGCCAAGAGAAGCTCCAACAAATAGTAGGTTCCATGTGGTGAAGTCAGCTTGGAGGGGCAGGGATCAGAGTGAAGACATAATTTCTGCTCAGAGGAGACAGAACAGCATCCTTGGCCATCACATGCATAGTTTTGAATCCCAAATTCACTAATGGTCTTCAGTAAAAACATTATGAAATTTTTAAAAAAAGAATATATATATATATATATATATTAAAAAGGAGACAGCATTTCTAGCAAGGAAAAATTCCCAAAACTTGGCAACATTGTTGAAAACAGCTCATGAAAATTTTAAGATCCATTTTCAACAAACACTGGTCATTTATTTCAGTAAAGACTGTGTTCTGTCCTTCATATCTAAGCCTAACAATGCTTTCTGACATGTTTCTAGAATGGTTTGCTATTCCCGAAAATATGGGGTTCCCCAATTTCTCATTCAGTGCTACTGAAATCAATCTTTTGCAAGAATTAGAGATGTAATTTTTGTCCCATAGTGATGGGACAGTGTTGAACATATATCGCTTCAGGTGGATTGCAGTGCCAGAGAAACTTTGCTTGGACAAATAAGGGTTTCTAAACTGGCAGGGAAGAATTAAGGAAAAAAAAAAATCAACTCAGTTTCAGTCCCCGGGATCAAAGGGAAAGGACATAATTTCTTATTAAGTGGTGAGCCTGCAATAAAAGGCCCACCTTTGCAGCAATTACGTCAGCAAAGACAAAGATTAAATCTGTCCCTCTGCTTCTCTCTGCAAGAATGAGTTACTTCAGAAGCTAACTGTCCTAATCTGAAAGTGTTTATTCATCTAACAGTTAAAAGAAAAAAGCTACCTTGACATTTCTACCTGGGCAAAGACAGCTTGTTTCCTAATTGAGACAGACTGTTAGTTGGCAGCTGCTTTTGTGATATATATCCTTGTGGCTACTTAAAAATCAAGGACAATATTGTCCTTTACTTCACTAGTCCGTTCACATAGTGTTCCATGACACAGTTTCCCATGAGGGGGTGCTGTGTTCCAGTTGCCAACTTGTTCCAGGGCATGGCCTTGCGATGATCAGGGTGTGGAGGGAAGCTGTTGAACGTGTTGTGGTGAACACAAGGTCACACACTGCCTTTTGAGGGTCTCCACGTGGATGTTCTCAAGGCCTGACAGACCACATGCATGGACAGATGCGGGATGCGTCTGGGCCAGATGTGAGCTCTGAAGAGCTGGCACTGGCACTCCCACCTGTGGCTGGCTCTGTGCTGCCACCATGCATGCATGCAGGGACAAGGCGAGTAGACAGCACACACCACCATCACAGCTAGTGTGGCAAATACTGTTCCATAAACACAGCAATTTGATCTGGTTCTTTTTTCAGATTCATTTCAGATGGCTTTACCTAAAATTGCATTTCCTCTCTTTCATGTAGTCACTTTCTTTCTTACCTTGAGGGACAATATTCCTACTTCTTTACTGGACATGGACCCTTAAAAGAATTCGTCTTCTTTCATGGTTGTTTTGAAAATGCTTTTCTATGATTATTCCTTTTGTGGCCAGTTTCTTTGCTAATAATTTGTGCTGGGAGATGATTATTTGTCTTTGAAGGCCTTCATACACCTTGGTCTCAATATTTTCCTTTCAGTGAGCTCTACAAATCACAACTGCCCATCCACCCTGAAGAGGAAAGGGTTAAGGCCTCTTCTGGAGTTTGCTGTAGGATCTGTATTCAGGAACTACATAACTGTTCTTCAGAACAGAAATACATTTATTAAGTGATGACCAGCTGCGGCCTTTAGCCCATCCCTAATGTGATGTTGAGTTTTAGTTTGTGTATGGTACCTATACTATAGGTCACTGTTAGCACCAGTCAGGAATATGACTTTATTTTTTGTGATTATGATGTTTTAATTGCCAGTGATTTACCTAAGTAGGAATAGATTGGCTTGAATCACTTAAGGCTTTTTCCACTCTTCAGGTTGTAATATTAAGGATGTCTAGTCCCAGGCAGGAGGTTCAAACTGTAACTGAGTGCCCTTCTCACCAAGATGCATAGGATCTATACTCATTTGTTGGACACGTCAGACTCTGTATCACTATTCACCAGAGCAGAGAGATGCTGACCTCCAAGTTGTTTGTGCATCTGCTCCTTTGCCCGTGGGAGATGTGTGTTCAATTCTCCTTTCCAATAACGCAAAGCAGAGATCTGCCTCTCCAGTTTCTTACATTTCTGTGGAACATCCTAACCCTGTACTAGTCTGTGGTGGCTCTGCATCAGCGGGCAGGGGCTGGAGCCCTGACTGCACCATACCCCCATGTGCTGCAGCGGAGAGGAGATAAGCTGCTTAAGGGATTGGGCTACTGCAAACTTGCTTCCTCTCTGGGCAAAGGCCAGCTTGGGCTTTCCAAGCACACACTCCATCCCATGCTGCCCAGCTCTTTACTGCCTGCACTCAGGCCCTGTGGGGATGCCATGAATTAGACACAAATGCTAGGTGATAGCCACAAGTCTGAAAATAAAAATGCAGTAATGAAGTCAGTGCCTATCTGGTACTCTGTTTGTCATGTAGGTCTACTGCAAAGAAATCTAAAAATTTAGGATTGTGATAAATGATAGGAGCATATAAAGTGTCTTTCCCTGTTTCATACTGTATCTCAAAAAACAACCAGAAAGCAAGAAGGGGGAGGGACAGTGAAGGGTCTTATATTCTGCATGCTTGGCTGAGCCTCAGACAGGGTGAGAGAGATCATGGCTGTATTGTGAGGGAGTTCAGTGAAAAGACACCCTGTTGGCTCTGAACTTGCTAGTCCAAGGCTGTGTGTGTGCTGACAGAGGGCTGAGCCCAAGCGAATACTCCTGGCGGAGAGGAAAAGCCCGCGTGTGTGTCAGGCTGATAAAGCTGCTGATCCCGCTGCAAGTGTGCCTGCATGGCAGCTCTTCCACACAGACGTGCAGCCCCCGTGGGCACTGTGCTCCCCTGGGCTCTGCCCCTATTTCAAACCACTTCAGGGAACAGGCAGTTTGCTTGTTATAAAAGGGTGGCTGCAAAGTTTCCTTTCTCCTACCTTGTGCCTTGTTTGGACTGTCAGATCTGTTACAGCTGTGAAGGGATTGTATCTGGCATATATACACCCTTATTTCCCATAAGCATTGCTAATTCAAGAGTTTCTGGAGGTGTTTATGGATGACAGAACACCACAGAGCACTATGAAGGGTCTCATGGCCATTGGACAAAATCCGTGCTCTGTACAATACACTCACAGAGACATAGAACACCCTTTCTCTTAGACATATTTTTAAAATCCCAGAGGACTGACCAGACACAATATCTGACAATCACAGTTTAACTGTGTATTTAGTCCTACAGCCGTTGTCCTACAAGGCTCAAGGGTTGGCCACGTGAACACTGCTGTGTAGCATCCAAAATCTTGCTTTTAGTACCAAAAAAGGTGTTGTTGACATAGAAAAGAGTGTCTGTATAGTTGATCAATAAACATATTGACTAAGTGAGTCCTCGATGTTGAAGATGTTGGATTAAACTTTGCACTTGAAATCTGTGAACCTGGCACCGCATCTAAACCAATGCAGTATTAGCATAGCATACAGCCAGTTGCTCTCAATCTGCTAACGTCTTTCAGGCCTGCCTGCCAGCCATGGAGCTAATTTCTAAACGTAGACTCAGTCTCATCCTTCTAACACATGCGAATCTGCTTTTTTAACCCTCACCAGAAGGCTCAGCTCACTTAATGTTGCTGCTGAAACAGCTTCTTTCTTGACCAAGTAGTGAACAGTGAGACTTGGTAAACTTCAGCTGTTGTGTCCGGATAACACTAGGGGCTCTTCCACCATTACATGTTCAGCAAGAACCATAACCATATGCACCTGGAAGCCAGGAGTGTCATCTCAACCAGGCCATCACTTTTGGAGTCTTCACTGGCTAAGGAAGTAGCTATTTTGTGGTTTTGTGCTGGGGCTTGAGGGGATGCACTGTTGATATGACCTGTATCGCCGTGCTGGATATGAGTTATTAAAAAAGTATGTGAAAAAGCATTGCCATTACAGGGAAAATGCCCGTGCCTTTGCTTTCTGTGGTGCAGCGTGGAAACAAAGCTCTTCTTGATGTCCTTAGTTGTAAGAATGGTTTCCAGGCAGGTGTATTTCCCAAGTGCTTAAGCCAGGTGATCCTAAAAATAGTCTCTTTGAAACAAAAGGGACTCGGCAGGCATTTTGGCTCATGTGTCTTACTGGGAAATTGAAATATTTCCAGCCTGACTTTGCCTCTGACTCCCAGAAGCCTTTCCATGCTTTTCAAGCACGGCTACAGGCACACCGATGAGAGGACGCTTCCGCGGGCCGGGGCCGGGGCCGGGGCCGGGCGCAGCGCAGCGCGGCGCGGCGGGGGCGCGGGGCGCGGGCGGCGCGGCGGGCGCTGTCCGTGGT